>OY720448.1:106333538-106356038 GCA_963082715.1 Harpalus rubripes
GGTCAACCGGAAGTACCATCATTTGAAGATTTTAACAGTTTTTCTTGAAAAAACTATGTTAAATATAATTTTTTCACATTTAATGTTATTATAAATATTAAAGAATATTTTATTCTCTATACAATTTGACTGCATTTTATACTTAATATTAAATGGATATAGAGTTAAAAAATTATAAAGAAATTAAATTTCATAAAATAGCCATAGCTATGGAAACAGCTACTATATTAAGAAAATTTTGATTGAAAGATGTCAGTGTCAAGTGAAATTGACATAGTATGTTTGTCTTAAAATTTTACTGGAAATATAGGATCTTTTGCTTTCTGTATGGAATTTGTATAAAATACATACAACTGCTTTAAGGTAATGTACAAGAAATAATAATAATAAATCTTTAATTTCTGCAGATCAATTACACTGTATATAGAAAACGTCACAAAATAATAATTTTCTGTATGAAATTTGCATAAAATACATGCAACTGCCGGAAGGTAATGTACAAGAAATAGAATATGTATTTAATTTAACAAGGAACTTTCCGTATGAAATTTGTACAAAATACATAGAACTGACGGAAGGTAATGTGCTGGCCACATCAGATTTTTCTTACTTTGTGAATATTTTTTATGTAAATACAGCTACTACCTACATTTAGTCAAGAGCCGTCACTGGTTTTTACATGTTAAATCCCTAGGTACAAATGTATGCTTTACCACCCGGCATACATAAATACTTATATTAAGTTCAGTCCTGGTTATTTACAATCTCCAGAGAAAACAATATAAATATAAACCTATAATATTATTACTAACAAACGATATTTCATTTATATTTAATTGAACAATGCTTTTATTTTATTTTCTTCCAATGTACTATAGTAAAAATGAACAAGCAGAAGACTCACGTCATCGACCTGAAAAAAACCTTATAAAATGAAATATAACGTATAGAAATTATTGGGTGTTATTTATTTTTTAAAAAAGAGGGAATAAAAAATACTAGTATTAAGAATCGTATATATTACCTTCATATGAAAGTCAATCTTTATTGCTTTTAGGAAATATAAAATTATTTGTAATAATTGTAGTTAATTTTCGTATCATAACGGTAGCATTACTGACAATGTCCATGTTTACATTGAATTTAAAATCGATCAAATATCGATCCTGCCTTTGTCACTTGATTGACAGGTGATTGTCAACTCATCTCATCCAGGCACAAGTGACTTGAAATAATATAAATAATTGCAAATATCAAAGTAGTTATGTATTATTGTTTTGTAAAAAATATATAGAACTGTCAATTTGCTGACAATACAATATAATATATCAAGCTTTTGGCATGATTGCAGATGAATTATTGTGTAATATTTATTAAGACTAACCAATAATATTCAGGGCCTGGTTTAGGTCGTCTTAGCTCTAACGAAATCAAAGCGCTCTAAAAACTATAATAAAATGAGGAAATTGTGTGCCCCCAAAATCTGTGTGCTTCTTAGGCTGCAGCTTAGTCACAGTGTCCGGTAATTGGGCACTGCAGTAATACTGTAGCACAATACACAAATACTTAGAGCAGAAGAAACTATTGGAAATAAACTTCAAAAACTATAATAAACAGAAGAGAGACGAGATCTCTAAAATGGTTCGGTCACTTAATGAGGATGGAGGAAAATAGCTGGCCAAAGCGTATATTTCAGTGTATACCACCAGGGAAGAAGAAGAGAGGACGACCAATCTTGGAGAGGAGTGATGAGACAGCGGAACCTGGAAGAAGATCTAGCGTATGACCGGGAAACTTGGCGTCGGGAATTGGGAAGGCAGCATCTAGCAATATAATATGTATTGTATTGATTATGGTGAAATATGTTGAGTACATATATGTACTTTAAATTGTACATAATTAAATCCAAGTATATGTAATAAATAAATAAATATATAAACGAAAATGATATTTTCAAAAATAGTATAGTTTTGTTATTAATTATTTTAATTACATGTATTATATGTATTGTATACAGTAAGTTATGCAACACGCATTACATTTTCTAGAATAAATTAGTACCCCATGTATACGTAGTAATAAGTGACGTCATTATCTAGTAATATTTATTGATGACGTGAGTCTTCTGCTTGTTCATTTTTACTATATTAATGTCTATGAATGCAACAAATAAATACATAAGTATGAAGTGTATTGCCGATATATCTTTAAAAGATATTCACAAGTGTCTTTCCTTGTTCGTCGCAAGAAAACTGCGTCAATTTGAAATGAAATTTGCGCCGAGTTAAAAGCTACTCCAGTCAAAAAGTTCCTCGTCGCTGGCTTGGCTGACATGTTTTCAATATGTAATACGGCGATCAGGACGCCCGCATGGAATGCCAATGTCGCGTAATGCAGTTTTAAAATAATATTCCTCAGTGGATAATTGGGCGGAGGTGGGTTGCCCAGTCTCAGTCCTTTGAAATTCAGCTCGGCTCGGAGCGACGCAGGGCGCTCTACGCTCCTGTGTCTCTGTCTGTGAGCGATCCGGAGAAAGATTTGATTTGCATGTTAAATTAGTATTATATCGATATCGCGAGATGTGCTTCGATTTCCTAACGAGTCACCTGCCGCCCGCTCCTGCTCTTATTTCTATTGCCACGTTTGCAGAATATTTCAATTTACTTCAACTCAAACAATACTACTACTTACTTAGAATCACGTTCAAATCATTTATAGCAACCATTATTTTTAGAATTCTACAATACAAATTGATGTATTTATTGTAATATATGACATGTTTCATATGAAACACGGCTTTTAGATGGAAGTGCAGAAGCTCTATCTGCTGTTATAAGATAAATAATATAAAGAATAAATATGAGTAAAGTATGTTCACTCTATAGTCTCTATAATATTGACTATTATTGGAACATAGATAACATTATTGAGCTATCTTGAAGGAAAACATCCCATGACTATAATTATGGTGACCAAGATTTTTTCTCAAAAACTTACTTTTGTCTATATATATATATATATATATATATATATATATATATATATATATATATATATATATATATATATATATATATATACAGGATGTAAATGAAATAAGTGCATTAAATTTAACCAGTAATATAACTCGGCGAGAGCAACAATATTTCTTAATAACTTTTTCTCGAAATCGCATATTTTTTTTAGCATTTTTACCACCCCGTAAATTGACGAGTCGTTCCAAATATTTTTGTGATAAATGAATGCAGTAGCAATAGCTATGAAAAATTTTGTTTTAGCAATAGACATTCCTGTCAATTGTTGTAATTAAATTTTGACATTAGTAATAAACTTGTTTATAAGGTAAAATTCTGTCAAAATGCGAGTACACAGACATTGTAATTACTTACCTATGGTTTATTTATTTATTTTTTTACTCGTATCTGTACTATATTTTACTTGACATCACGGTTGACATAAAGACAGTGTCATTGCCAACGCATTTACACGGAGCGTTTCCAAATCATTCTGTTCTTAATTCGCACACTTGTTAATCTTATACATCTTTATCACATCACAATACGGAGTGTCACATATGACAATTTTAAAAAAAGCAACAGTTATATCCATAACATGTGCAAAAAGTTCTATGTTTTCAGCACATAAAGACTTCAATTTTGGCAATGGCTCATAATGTTCATTAATGAGACTGAATTTACTTGGGAAGGTGTATTTATTATGCACAATACACATCTCGACAGACGAAAATGCTGTAAAAATTTTCATTAAAACATTTGAGCGGGAACAATAAATGGACGACTAATTATTGGTACTCATGTACCTCTTTTAAATGGACAAAAGTTTGTACTTACATTTTTTGAATAACGTATTTAAACTATTATGATTTGTCGACGATAAATAATCATCTCATAACCTAACAACTACGCTTTTGCTCTTCCTCGTCCCTCCTGATCTTCCTCTATTCACACTATTCACAGGTGATTAAAATCCTGGTTTAATACGCAACTTTATAATTTTGTTACCCAAAATTTAAATTTATTTATTTTAAAAATTGTACTATTACGTATTAATTAATAATAATGTTATTTCCCTTGATTCGTTTATTAATTACTGTGACTGTAAGTGTAACCGATAACTGACAATTTTTGAGCTGTTTGTATCCCACTTGAATACGGCACAGGCATTTGTTCTCCATGGGCGTGTAACGAAATATGCAGCAAATCTTTAAAGAATTTTAACTCAAAATCTAAAAGACTTAGAAAAAAAAGTTATTAAGAAATATTGTTCCTCTCATCGAGTTACTTTACTGGTTAAATTTAATGCACTTATTTCATTTACACCCTGTATATATATATATATATATATATATATATATATATATATATATATATATATATATATATATATATATATATATATATATATATATATATATATATATATATATATATAGAATTTATTTTAAAATGCATCATATGGTTTATCACTTTCATGGTTACACACTACTGTCAAAAAATGACAGCAATGTAATATTTGTCCATTTTCAAATGCAACATTATAAATAGTATTGCAGCACAGGAGATACCTCCAGAACACATCACAAATGGTGTCAATTCTTTCTACGAGCGACTAGGATATTGCCTCAGTGTGAATGGTGGTATTTTTGAACATTTATTACATTAAAATTATGAATTTTCTAAGCCAAAGTTTGTTAAGATGTGCTACATTAAAGTTATGATATTTTGTTAATAGTATTTACGCTAATTTATTGGAAATTGGTATTGAAAATACAAGGTACGTTCTATCGGTGTCAGAAATCTTCCTACTTCTTCTAGTAGAACCTCAATGATCGTTTTTTTGCGTCAAAAAAATCTGAATATTCCTACGAATCATTCCAACTTCAGAGCTGGAAGCGCTGGTAGGAAGATATATAGAGTTGAGATAAATTAAAAATTTTACTAGCCGACTGTCGCGCGTACCTTTCTGTTACATTTGTGAATGTTCAGATTAGACTGTGCTCAACAAATATACCTCCTTTACGTTTTTATTATTTAATATATTTTTATATAATTATAATCTCTGTAATATTTGCATAACTACATATTGAAGATCCAAAATAAATATACAAAGTTATCTTTAGTTGTTAACTAACAATAACACGTACCCACTGCCACTTTTCTATAGTATTTATTTTTTACTTGACAGTTATTTACTACTGAGCGCTCTATTGCTTTAAGAATATTCTTATTCTAGTAGGAATATTTCTGACTCCGATAGAACGTACCTATAACTACAAATTTTTGTATGTTGCATTTTAAAATGGACAAATATTACATTGCTGTCATTTTTGACAGTAGTGTGTAGTAACCATGGAAGTGATTGACTATATGTTGCACGTTAAAATAAGTTCCCTGTATATATATATATATATATATATATATATATATATATATATATATATATATATATATATTAAAATGCAACATATGGTTCATCACTTCCATGGTTACTCACTACTGTCAAAGAATATTTGTCCATTTTATAATAAGATATGTTAACCTACAACTATTTACTAATAATACTGACAAAATGAAAATAATAATAAAACTACCACTAAAACTACAATACGGGAAACTTTAAACTAAACTCTTTTAAAATAAATAAAAAAAAAACAACAAAATTTCTCTAACACCAATGGAGGCCAGCGAAAAGTAATAATAATAATTCTTTATTTCCTTAGGATATACATACAATATATAGGAATTGTCAATAATTTAAACAAACATATAAAATAAAATATTTGAGTAGAACGGAGAGGAGACCACTGCAATTAACGAATGTTGTAAAATTCTTCTAGATTATAGAAGACATTTTTAGTGAGATAGAATTTAAGTTCATTCTTAAATTTACTAAATTTGACAATTTTTGTTATATATGTTGGTAAGTTGTTAAAGATCCTTAATCCAAGAACATTGGGGGCTCTTTTGCTAATGTTATTTTTTACAAAGGGTATATAAAATTGATCTTTATGTCGAGTATTAACCTGATGAATATCACTGTTCGTATTAAAATTATTCTTGTTTTTGAAAATATATTTGCAGATCTCGTATATGTATAAATTTGTTAAGGTAAGTATGTTGTATTTTTGGAAGTAGACTCTGCAGGAAGTTGATTGAGAGATTTTTGCCAGGCATCTAATGATGCGTTTTTGGGAGATGAAGACAGCGGAAGCTGCAGGTGTGGCGCCCCAGAGGCAGATTCCATAACGTAAATGGGACTCGATGGTAGCGTGATAAAACACCAACAAATGTGCAGGGCCAAGATAAGTTTGTAGGACACGCAACTGGTAGCATGCGCGGTTCACTGTGGCAATGACGGACTGGCAATGGGGAAACCAAGAGCCAGTTTCATCTAAAATGAGGCCTAAAAACTTGGTAGTTTTAGTTTTTTCAATTGTTATATCATTATGATGAATAATGGGATGATTGACAATCTGTTTTTGGACATTATGAAAATGTAGAAACGTTGTTTTGGACCCATTCAGGTATAAATTATTGTCATTGAACCATCGAGATAATCGCTGCATACCCGCCTCGCATTTGAGTTGTAATTCCACATTATCACGGCCCGACACAACCATGGATGTGTCATCAGCGTAAAGAACCAGTGTAGTGTTTTCTTGTTGACACGTAGTGGTAATATCGTTGGTGTATAGTATGAAAAGTATAGGGGCGAGTACGGAACCTTGCGGCGCTCCGATACTGAGATTAACGATACTTGAATTTGACTTGAGAGTATTATTAATATTGTTAGTGCTAGTGATACTGACATATTGTTGTCTATTACGTAAATAACTTTCTAGCCATCTGAGTGGTATTCCCCTGATGCCATAGGCTTCTAACTTCTCCAGTAATCTATCGTGATCCAGACAGTCGAAGGCCCTTGAAATATCACAAAAAATACCGACAGGATTCTCCTTGTGTTCTAGATGAAATATAATCTTTTCGTATAAGAATTGTATCGCATCAGTGGTTGAACGATTCGGTCTAAATCCAAATTGATTATTATTAAGTATATTATTGTGATTAATAAATTCCTCCAATCTATTCAGGTAGCAATATTCGAATATTTTGGAGAAGATTGAGGCCATGGCAATGGGTCGATAGTTATTAAAATTGTCCTTATCTCCCTTTTTGTGTACTGGAGTTACTTTGCTTAGTTTTAGTGAGTCTGGGAAAACGCCAGTGAGAAAGGTTAAGTTAACAATGTGGGTTAGGGGATTAGCTAAGAGATCTGATGTGTCTTTAATAATGAAACTGGGTATGTCATCAGGCCCAGATGAGTATTTGTTCTTTAGTTTATTTTTAATAAGGTTTGCAAGTTCGATTTCACAGTATGGAGACAAAAACAGGCTTTTGGAGACATGGGGTATACTGTGGCTTGTATTACTATTTTTAGTGATGAGGTTTAGAGTGCCTAAGGGCGCATCCCTGAAATGTAAGTTAAATTTATTTGCGATTTGGTTTGGGTCAGAAGTCTGTTTATCGCCTACTTTCATATTCCAATTATGTTCGGTTTTGCGTTTTGTATTCTTATTTATAAATGACCAAGCGCTTTTACTGGGGTTTTGGGAATATATTATCCTGTTTTCCACAAATTTACTTTTAGTTTCTCTGATCAGGTTTACATGTTTGCGTTTCTCGAGATCATAGAATGGTTTAAGGCTGATATGTTCTTTTTGAAGAACAAAGAGAGACTTTAAGTTAGAGCTTGATTTTTTTATGTTGTCGTTAACCCACTCTTTATCTTTTTTTGAGTTATTATAAGTGACGTTTCTTATGGAGAAGCATAAGTTGAATAGGAACAAGAAAATTTTATAAAATTCATCAAAAGCAAGGTTTGGATCATTAATATTTAAGATAGTTGTCCAAGATGTATTACTTAAATGTTCTTTAAAATTATTTATATTCTCGGCATTAAAGGATCTTTTCAAACAACTTACCCTGTTAGATGTGTTGTTTACGTTTAATTTAGAATCATATAGGACGGTTCTGTGATCAGAAATGAAGTTTTCTAGCACAGTGTAGTCGGTTGAGGGCAAATTTGTAAATATATGATCAATAGTTGCATTTCCTCTAGTTGGCCGGCATATGAATGGTTTAATACCATAGGAACTGAAGAGATTTTTAATTGCAGTGAACTCCTTTCCGTCTCTCTTCGGATCTAGGTTTAGATCACCTGCAAAAATATAATTTCGGTTACGTTTAAAGATATATTCTAGGACAGAGCACATTTTATTGTAAAATATTTCGAAATCTCCAGTCGGAGATCTATAGTAGGTGATAATGTAAGTATCAGGGGTGCCAGCGTTTGATTTCCAAATAGCTGCACAAATTTCGAGATGTTTATCAGCACAAAAATGTTGAAGGTTTAAGGGTAACGCATGAATGCCATTCAGGCACCAAATGCTAACACCCCCGCCTCTATTCATAGATCTACAATAGTGTGAGACACGATTATAATTGTTATGGAGTTGATAGCTATCAACAGAGTTATCATTATGCCATGTTTCATTGAGACACAAAAATTTAAGGTTATAGTCACCTGTGAGATATTCAGCACAAAATATATTTACTTTGTCCACTGTCAGGGATCGGCAGTTGAGTAATAAGATATCAAAGTCCTTTGGGTTGGGGGTTATCCTGTTGAGATGGGTGGTTGTCTCCTCTGAAAAAATCGGCTGACAAAGGTGCCTGATGGCCACAGGTTGTTGTCCCTTGCCTTGTCCAGATTATGAAGGTTGATGGTGACTTTAAATGAGGAATAATATTGTGGGTATTTGGACTCAATCTTGGAGCATTCTACTTCGGGAAATTTGCTGATGAGGTATTTCTTTATATCATCTTGCGTAGTTTGAGGTGTAAGTCTCGATACGTATAGATACGCTTTTTTGGGGGCTACTTCAAGTGTTGATACAGTGTTAGAAGTTCCCACAAAAAATTTTGTTTTAGTTTTCTTTTTGTTAATGGTTTTCCACTCGTCGCCGGTGGAAGATTGTGGGTTACCTGCAGGATGAACTTGCGGTTTTGTATTTTGCGTAGTTTTGTTTTGAGGCTGAGATTTCCCCTTACTATTAGGATTATCACTTGATTGTTTGTTTTTATTATTATTTGTAATGATGGCATCGTCAATATGTGTTAGGTTATTTTCGGCGTTGTTTCTTTCTCTTTCTTCTGCTTTCTTCTTCTTATCACCGCTGTTTGACTCTGTCGGTAATACTTTTTCAGATGTTACAGATATAATCGGAATCGTAGTTTTCATTTGTTTATTGTGTTTATTAGCGGCGCCAGCTGGCACTAGTGGAGTAGTATATAGGTTATTAAGAATTATTTTATTAACAACATTTAATTGATCTTTTAAGATACTTATAGTACTTTTTAAGTTACGAATTAGATTATCTTTTTCATTTATAATTTGTTTAAGATATGGAGTATCAGTATTGTCGGTTTCTTTGTCGTTCAGGCTTGTGAATGACGCGTCAAGATCACTTTCATTATTATCACAGCAATTGATCGAATTATCATTGAGCACATGAATTTTTAATAGATTCACACAGCTTGTGTGTGACACTGTTCCGCACTTTATGCACTTCAGCCCTGTAAGGGCTGTTTTATGGCACCTTTTGCATAAATTTTGCACAGGTTTGTCGATTACATGTTGCTCGTTCGCCATCTTATCACATATATAATGATTGACTGAAGTGTACCTTACGTTTTGATTTTGAAATTGGTTATCAGGGCCATCACTTAATAACAACAGAGAAAGGTTATTTAACGTACAACGTTTGTATATGTAATCTGTCGTGTGATAGATATGCGTAAATGATGACATTACTCTCTACTACACTAAAAGTAGTAGCGATGCATGTCGAATAGATACAGAAATGTAATTATCTACTACACTGCCTTCTGTGTTATTATTTAATCAATGACGTTGACGTTTGATCAAATTATGTGTTATTCATTGGTTTATGTCGAGTCTATAATTTTGTTTTTGGATAAACATAACTCAAGAAAATAAAACTTTGAAATAGGTATTAAAGTAAATAGATATATAATTTTAGGTTTGTATTTTGTTGGTTTTAAATTTTAAAATAAGAAACATTCAACATCAAAGAAGGACTGATGTTGAAGTAGGAAACACAAATTCAGGACAGAAGCGATGTTTACACTTTTTACCGTTACTTTAATGAAAACACGTGTCTCTTATTACAAATAATGTATCAATTAGACTTGAAAATTCATAACTCTCCTCATGGGAAATATGAAATTCAGTAACACAGAAATAGGATCCCAGAACATTCTTGATCCAACTAACATTTTAGAATGGGGATATTGGGAATAGGTACTAAGGAGAATGAGACAAGTTAAACTAAATAGTTAAAATTAAATCGTTATTGTTTAATTTTTATGGGCTAATGGGAAAATTTTACATGTCTAAATTTTTATATATAATTTTCAGGTCATCATCAATGACACGACAACTTTATTTAAGACTTGTAAATGTCGTAGATATGTGATACTTTTAATATTAACAGATAACTGTTGTTAATCCGTAAGACAATCATTAATTATCATTGTAAGTATTATTACGTACCCTGATGATTTGGTAATAAATTGTCCCCACCAGGGTGAGGCTGCCGGCTTCTCAGGGAGAATGGGGTGGTTCGGTGAACTGGGCGCCACGTGATCGGACAAGCTGTCCTTACTCTCTAGACCACGGTAGTGTGAAGGACAACAAAAATATATAAAGTGCTCAACGCCAAAAATAAATCCTGCAAAATCGTTTGGAGAGGAACCCTTGGCGGCAAAACCTATTCTTTACTCTAATGTAATCAGCACCAAATATATATTTATGTGGTTATTTGGTAAAAGCATACTAGTATGTTACATTTCGACGATTTTCTGTTTTTACAAGACATACACATACCTATATCGGAATAGCCTCTAAGCTTTCATTTAATTTTAGTAAATGTAAAATTATGACCTACTCTTTAAAGCAAACAACTATACCGTTTAACTATCAAATGAATAACACAATTTTGGAGCGAGTAACTTTATTCAAAGATTTAGGAATTCTGTTCGATCCTAAACTTAGCTTTATTCCCCATTTTAATGATATTCGAAAAACTTCTTACAGAAATCTTGGCTTCATAATGGGCCCCCGTTCAACTTTTTTTGAAATTTTTATATGTTACGAAGAATTTAAAAATAGAAATTCCGTATTTTTTTTTTTGAAATTATACTTAATAACGCCTAAAATAATTATTAAAGTTTTGGTGCGAAAGTTGTGACGTTAGTGTCACTGCGTCATAAGTAGAGAGAACCGACATATGTTACTATTAATAATGGTAATATAATATATATATATATATATATATATATATATATATATATATATATATATATATATATATATATAATAAATGTTGCAAGAATAAAAATACGTATCCATTACAAATTGTGATCAAAAATCTTTAGAGCTAATGGTAATAAATAAAGTTACTATATCATTTCAAAATATATTTGTTTTTTTTTTTAATATTTCTATGTTATTTGCTTATGAAGTATGTATGAATTATTGACTATTTGCATATACTTTAGTGAATTTGTAGTAATATACGCAAATGGCCATTATTCATACATACTTTATAAATATATAGCAGTATTTAATATAAATAAAAATTTCAAATATCCCGCCTACTGTACCGACTTCAAAATTTTAGTTCCTTATGCAAACTCCGAGCGCTTACATCGCTGAGTTTGTAAAGTCCTATGACAACGATAGAGTTCCCAATCTATACACGTAGTATTGTCTATGTACAATACATACATTTTCTTTATATTCTACTTTCCTGTTCTTTTTCTTTATATTCGCCATTTTTTCGCAAATTCCTTTTATATTCTTTTTTACATATATTCTTTTGCGTTGTTGACTTTTTTTGTTTTCATAATCTTCATAATGATGTAAAAATATTTTTGACAGGGCATACAAATATTTTTGACAGTGACATTTATGTGTCAATTACAAACATTTGAATTTCTTGCCTTGAAGTAGTTTGATCTAAGAATTTTTACATCAAATTATTTTATATGCATTTCTTTATCTCTAAATCTATAGAAGATATAATAATGAATTTATATTTATCGAATAAAGAACTTAACGTTCTTTAATATAACTATTTACATAAATTTTCGATAAATCATATTAAGATGATTTTTTTGTTGTAACTACTACTTCCGGTTGTCCAATTGTTACCAAAACTTAATCAACTCTTCCTATTATTGTTAGATTGAGGAATCCGTAGTTAAAAATTTCTTAAGACTTATAGTATTTGAGAAACCGTGAATCCAACATCCACACATACATACACACACACACACACACACACACACACACACACACACACACACACACACACACACACACACACACACACACACACACACACACACACACACACACACACACACACACACACACACACACACACACACACACACACACACACACACACACACACACACACACACACACACACACACACATACGGACATCATCGTAAAAATGTTATAATCGGATTCTAGGGACCTTAAAACGTGCTTATTTACTAAAATCTGGATATGCGATTTTTAGCATGAATACAATACGTCTCTTAGCGATAGGTAAAAATGTTTCTTCTTATATTATATTTTTTTCTGAAGTTGTATCTTCGTCGCCTATATTTATACACAAAACCAAAATAGACATAAACCACGGAATAATACTTTGACAATACATCATATGTCACTACTGTTGGTAGTGTGTTAGAGACTAATGTCATTATTTACGTAGATATAGCTGTCACACAACATTAATTAAATAAAAATATGTCAATAACCTTTTTCTTTCTAAGACGAACATATGTTAATCTACTGCTACTACTCGTATATAAAATGCTGTGTACTCTTTCGTCGGACAAGTGCCCTTGAATAATCATCTTTTGTGGACTCAATTCTATGCTACATGCATATTGGTATTTTTAATACACACTTAGCCAGCCGGTAGTTTGGAATATTGGAATCGAGGTAGCTCAATTCCTATTAGAACATGGAGTTTTAAGGCTGCGTTCAAATAGAGTATTTAAAGATTTCACATTTAAAGCCTGCTGAGACAACAAAAAATAATCTATTATACTTAAAATTAATAAAAATATGAAAGTTATTATTCAGAATTATTTAATTAAATTTGGAAATTTATTATAAAAAGTTAATTCTTATATGCCTCCTATTTATAACATAAATACTAAATAAATTAAATTTTATGCAAACACTGCCCTGAACTTTTCTAAAATGGTTTATTTCGTTATGAAGAAATAATAATTTTACAAACATATTGTCGAATATATTTCTAATATTCCAAAATATTATTAAATATACTGGTAATGACGGATTTTTAAAACAATAAAATTATATTTAGGTATTTAAAGTACAACTATTGTAGAAGCTGTAAAGCCTCATTCACAATGAGGTTTCATTACCGATGCCGATGCCACAAACTCTTGCCGATAATTTTTCTACTTATTTATTTAACACATTTTATATAATGCTATTCACAATGAAGAGGTATCGGGAGTGGCAGTGGTAAGCGTATCGCCAAAGAGACAAATGTTTGGCACAGCCAAACTTTTACCCCTACTTCGGGTTACCGCGCTACTACTCGGACATAGTCGGATTTGAATGGACAGCGAACAGCATGTATTTAGGGTTATAATTCTTCTAGATTATATTTTATATTTATGCTTTGTGACGGTGGCGTACTGAATTTTGCTTTATAAATGGACGAAAAGTTAATAATATTAATAGAATCACAACCTGTAATATGGGACAAAAGGATAACTGGCTTTAGAAACCTGAATACTAAAGAACAAGTTTGGAAAACCATTGCAAAAAATATGAACCTTCGAATGAAATTGTACTCATTCGAGTATAATTGAAAAACATATGTGTCTGACAACCTCATCTCTTGAATAAGATGTTTATAATCTCCTTCTTGTTCTCTGTTCAAGTTGATTGGTCTTCTCCACAAACGTCGACGATTTTTACTTCTTTAGTATAAGATACCAAGCGCAAGTCCTATAGTTCCAGCTATTAATGGATTCATTAGTAAAACTTTATATATTTTTTGTGATAGTAAGTGAATTACCCACTAGAAAGGTTATGTTTAGTAGTAACGGCTTCGGTTATTGTGAATGGCAAAAGGTAACGGCAACAAAATCAGTTAGTGGTAGAATTAGTGGCAAGAGTATCAGTATTGGTAGTGTTATCTCATTGTGAATGCACCTTAATACAGCTGTTTAAATATTTGAATGAGTGTGTGTTATTTATAAATAAGTAATAAATATATTTACAGAATTGAAGATAGGCGGTATGGTATCAGCGAAGCAACATACAAGAAGAATAAATTATTTATAGCCGTGCACATTTGAATTTTTCATTGGAGCTGTGTCTGGCCGGGCTGGGATGCTTTTGAAACGACATTGTGATGTTATTTTCTCTTTGAGCTTCGTGTTGGCGCCTGTTGATGTCCGTTCGAATTTGCTGGTCAGAGCGCAACGCGCTGGAAATCCATTACAGCCTAACATAACCAGCTTACGCTTCACCACATCGAAATGGAACGCATCTTTGTTAATATCTCTGTTTTAAATGTGCTTTCTTTTTTCTTTCACACCTACAAATCACTATTAGTTTTTGTTCTCTACTTTGTTTTATTATTTAAATTATACATAGCGCAGATGAAAAAGTTTGCGTTCTCAAACCAGGCTGTCTGTATTTTGGCTGACATCGTTGTGATCTCGATAACGATAACGTCTAAAGATATTGGTCGGTACGACTCCAGTTAAATAGGACATTTTGGAAGGTTATCTTAAAATTGTGTTTTGTTTTGAAAAATGTTCACAAGCTACTAGAAAAAGACAAAAAAATCGTTTTCGGTTGAAATTTCTATTTTCGAGTGGGTAACTGTTAAGCTAGTAGTAATCAAAAAAATATTTTAAACAAAGAAATTAAATATTTTTATTTCATTTTGCCTTATAAAATCATGTTTATTTTCTTGGATACGGTCCATTAAAGTTGTTGATTTATAAACAGTTTTATTAGGCTAGCGTTTTAAAGAATTTTATTTCACTAGCGGTTTTAAAACGCCATATGTCAACCAAAATTGTTGGAATAAATTCAAATACTCAACGTATACGCGCTATTTCGTCACAAGAAGGAGAAAAAGAATGTAATAATTTTATGTAACGTATGTCTTTGATTCATTTCATTGTCATATAACTCATGTTGAATAATTATTACAACCTAACCACTAAGACAGTATCAAAATTATTTATTTAAATAAATGTTTCATATTTATAACCAAAGTATTTGTAGTGATTTGTGCCACCCGTAGGTCCAATAAAAATTAATCAAAAATTTATTAAATAATTATACATATATTACGGGAATTGAAAAATTCAAGAACAAATACAACTACGAATTTCATTTTCTCATTAACCAATTTAGTTCCTAACATTGCTACAGTATACCCATAACATGACATGTTTCTTGAAATTTATGATATCTCCAACAATAATGTAATATAAATATTTTTAGTCTGGTCAAAAACACATTTTTTTCTAGTTACGTCTGAATACCCACAATCTTGCAAATAATGAGACAAGTTTTTAGCATGGAGGAGTGCTTCAGATTGTTGGAATGTAAACAATAAATTCATGGCAACGCATCAAAATAACTCACATTCAGCGACTAGAGACATAGACATTTGAAGCTCCGTCTTTATTTATAAAAATCTTACACTCAAATTCGAGAAGTTTATTTAGGGAAAAATTTAATAAACAGTTGTATTACACTCGCGGATAAAATGAATGTTTAACTCGCGGGTTTAAGACGCTCGCGCACTTAAACTTCCTGCTCGTTAAGAATCCATTTGAACCGCTTGTATAATAAATAATTATTATTGCCTACGCATAAGAAAATCATTTTCTCTTTGGATTTTTTTATTTCCTTGTATAAAGGAAGTATTGTGATCGCGAAAAATTTCGGTTTTCAGATTTCAACGGTAATATCCATTTTGACCATCCCTGAATCCATTCTGCCTAATTTCGTCGTGACGTCTGTACGTACGTAAGCTGTAGAAAATTGAAATTTTGTATTTAGGACTGCTGTAACATCTAGTTGTGCACCTCCCTTTTTGTTCATTACATAATTTCCAGAAATGGTACTTTATTTGAAGCCTATAATATATTTTAATGAAAAACTATTTTAAAATATAATCCTAAACTTTTCAAATTTGGTATATAATACTTTTATGTCAATTGGAATAATATAGTAGATTTTGGTTAAAACAGGCTAACCGGAAGTGATATATTACCTGAAGTTGTTAACAGTTTTTCTTGAATAAACTGGTTTCATTTTGACTTTAGAAATCAATGCTTCAAATAAAAGTTTTAGAGAAATTCTGCGTCTAGCACAGCAAGTATTATTAAATTAGCCCTTTGTATAAGCGAGATATGTAAATTTAAAAATTATATACTTTTTGGTTTTTGTAATAAAACTTGTTATGGATTAGGGCAAAAAATAACAAAAACATAAAAAATAGATAAATGTCAATTTACGTCAAATACGTGCAATTTTATAATTGGGTCTATACTTCATATTAGTCTTGTGTACAAGGAAATCGTGTGGTGTCCACATCAGATTTTTTTGAAAATACTTTTATACCAAATCTATATTTTTTTTAAATAAAACTCATATTTCTTATTTTCCTACAGGTAATTAATTTGATCAGTTTTGAAATTATAATTTTGTTTTACTTTTTACCTTCCGTCACCTTTAGGTAAGGAAGGTATTGTCTTTGGTCAAAAAATTCAATGATGAGTTTTTAATCAATAAGCACGTTTTAGGGTCCCTAGAATACGAATTTACTATTTTTACGATGATGTCTGTATGTGTGTGTGTGTGTGTGGATGTGTGTGTGTGTGTGTGTGTGTGTGTGTGTGTGTGTGTGTGTGTAACAAAATTTTCGTCTGCGATAACTCTAATACTACAGTTTCGAAAATTATAATTTTTTCGTATACTTCTTCGATACATCCATATGAAGAGCTGATTAGATTTTGGTTACAATTGGTCAACCGGAAGTATCATCATTTGAAGATTTTAACAGTTTTTCTTGAAAAAACTATGTTAAATATCATTTTTTCACATTTAATGTTATTATAAATATTAAAGAATATTTTATTCTCTATATGATTTGACTGCAATTTATACTTAATATTAAATGGATATAGAGTTAAAAAATTGGAAAGAATTTAAATTTCATAAAGTAGCTATAGCTATGAAAACAGCTACTATATTAAGAAATTTCTGATTGAAAGATGTCAGTGTCAAGTGAAATTGACATAGTGTGTTTGTCTTATAATTTTATTGGAAATATAGGATCTCTTGCTTTCTGTATGAAATTTGTATAAAATACATACAACTGCTTTAAGGTAATGTACAAGAAATAATAATAATAAATCTTTTATTTCTGCAGATACATTACACTGTATATAGAAAACGTTACAAAATAATAATTTAAGACATAAATTTTCTGTATGAAATTTGCATAAAATACATGCAGCTGCCGGAAGGTAATGTACAAGAAATAGAATATTTAGCAAGGAACTTTCCGTATGAAATTTGTACAAAATACATAGAACTGACGCACAACTGACGGAAGGTAATGTGCTGGCCACATCAGATTTTTTATATTAATATTAATTTAACAAATTTATATTTACACAAGTTCAACATTAAAACACTACATAATAATTTACTATAATAAACATGTAGATAATTTTATTTTTTGCAATAAACGAATCTTCTAAGTACAAAAATAAATACAGCTGAATAAATGAAACATACTGGTATAGGTAGAATGTAAATAAACATGAAAATCTAATTTTCTTTTCATTGTAAACTTTTCTCGTGATTGAAATAGTTCATCCAACGGTCATCTCATTTATTTGCATGACAGAGCGTAATGTGGTCGGAATTCCGAGTTATATTTAACACAATGTATTGTTATGGTAATTATATTCAATAGAAGGTAACGCCTATTATACATGATCATATTTCTCAGCAGATTTATTGTAGAGTAATCTTTACAACAGAATTAGGCCAGTCTATATGGAACATAACTTCATTTTCCATTGCCAGTTTCATGTGAATTACCTAGCAGTTCATTTTATTTATTATTCTGTACATTATCTCGATAACACAATGCTATATTGCTGTGAGCTTATCAGTGTATTTTTACATGAACATCTGTTTTAAATTTTAATAATACGAGTATAATAAATTACAAGTATGAATAATAGTAAGCATATACCTAACTCTAAGTCAACTAAAAGTTTTTGAAATGTTTGGTTAGGTTAAGCTTCTTACACACCGGCACCCAGTCTTGTATGTTAAATTACACTATCATACACTAAAGATATGGATTTTGTTGTGTTGACATATGTGAGATCATTTTGTATTTTTATTTTTAATAGGGTTGCCATACTGTAAAATGATAATCTAGGACATTAGTACTTAAAATCTAGGACAATCCCGGACATTTACCCTTCCAAAAAAGAGGACAAAAACTAGGACGCAGTTTATGTTTTGTAATTTTTTAATGGTACCTAAATAAATAATTAAAATATGTGTTCTATATTTATTATTTATTTTAATTACATACATTTATATTTCATTGCATAAAACGTAAAATACTTGGGCATGTAACAAAATTATAATCATTATGGGTACATTTATATTTTTTCTCTTGTCCAATTTTGACAAGAATTTCTTTATCTATTGTGTGGGATAATTTAAAATCATGGAATTGGCTACAGGCTAGGTTTTGATAATTATATTTTGTTAAAATTAGTCCTTAAACAGAATTTGGTAACAATTTATGTTTCTTCGTCCACTGAGCTTGAATTAAATAAAATATTCTCTCTCTTCTTTGAATTTGAATGTCGTCAAAATACAAAGAAAAATGCAATAACACTCTGTGACGCCTGCGTACTTGGCTTTGGATGGATAGGTTGACTGACTGCTATAGTGTCCGTTCGCTGTAAGAATATGCCAGGTACGTCATTAATACGCCATTACTTTTTGGCTGCGCAGTAGTCAAAATTAGCGCCTCCGCTTACCAACGAGCAACGGGACGTTAAGTCTATTCTTTTAGCTACGCCGCTGTTTGTTGATGGGCGTGTCTAACATATTTTTGCGCACACAAACGATGACGTCCTGGGCATATTCTTACAGCGAACGGACTCTACCGACTATTGTACCTACGCGTACAACAAGAATTTTTGAATACGCAGCAGCATAGCGGCGAACGTAAAAACTATATTGAAAATTTACACGGCAAATATGATATTTATTTAGAAGAAAATTTATGGGGAAATATAAAAATTTACGCGATAAATTGAAAATTTAAAAAATCCCGGACGCTATTAAAAATCCCCCCGGACGCTTCCCGATTCCTTAAAAAGAGGACATGTCCGGGAAAACCCGGACGCATGGCAACCCTATTTTTAAATATTTTATTATATACAATTACATATTTTATGCATGTAATATTTATTCTGTTGTAAAACAAGATTTATTACGTCTGAAAGGTATATTTTTATAATATATAATCCCCCGGGTCAAAGCAGAAGCGTATTCGTCGCGACCCTTGGAATTCTGCTCCCACCAAGCTGTACTATCTCTCGCTCGTTACCTTCAGAAGAATTGGCCGACAAGCATAGGAAATAATGGCAGCAACATGTAGAGAAAAGACATCAGTTTAATTGCAAGTAGGATATATCTATGTCATCTGTCATTACTCTTTTGTATCTTATGCCTTATATCTACTAGTATAATGTATGGCTTGGACACAAAATAAATAAATAAAATACACTAAAGATCAATTAAAGATGTCACTTTTATGTTCTTTACAGTTTTCACCTTTTCACACTTTTAAGGTGATATTTTGGTGAGTTATCAGGATCTGGTGTCGCCAACGGCAGCAGCAGTTAGGGCTGTAGTGATCTGATCCAGTTGGTTAAGAGGATTGTCTCCGGATCACCACCGAAGCGGCAGTGGATCCGTAGTGGTCGCTCGTGTGAACCCGAGGGTCGCCAACGGTAGCAGCAGGGAAGGCTGTAGTGACCCGCATCTGGTGTCGCCAACGGCAGCAGCAGTTAGGGCTGTAGAGATCTGATCTAGTTGGTTAAGAGGATTGCCTCCGGATCACCACCGAAGCGGCAGTGGTTCCGTAGTGGCCGCTCGTGTGAACCCGAGGGTCGCCAACGGTAGCAGCAGGGAAGGCTGTAGTGACCCACATCTGTGGTCGCCAGCGTAGCAGCAGTTAGGGCTGTAGTGATCTGATCCAGTTGGCTAAGAGGATTATCTCCGGATCACCACCGAAGCGGCAGTGGTTCCGTAGTGGCCGCTCGTGTGAACCCGAGGGTCGCCAACGGTAGCAGCAGGGAAGGCTGTAGTGACCCACATCTGTGGTCGCCAGCGTAGCAGCAGTTAGGGCTGTAGTGATCTGATCCAGTTGGTTAAGAGGATTGTCTCCGGATCACCACCGAAGCGGCAGTGTTTTTGTATTAATACTGTATATACCGGTTTGGGTAATAAATGTGTTTTAATATTTAATTTTCAGCGCTACCATTTAATCGTAATTTTTAACAATGGTAACCATCAATTAATAAATCAAGTATTATCTGAATCACTTATGATCTTCTTTTGTTATGTCGTAATTGAAACGTCAAGCATTTTGGCTGGTGCAAATCAATAAACCTACATTCCAATTTTATGTACCAATATTTGAATATTTTTATTGTCTTTGGACAAAAAATTCGGTGGTGAGTTTTTGATGAATAAGCATGTTTTAGGGTTCCTAGAATACGATTTTACTATTTTTACGATGATGTCTGTGTGTGTGTGTGTGTGTGTGTGTGTGTGTGTGTGTGTGTGTGTGTGTGTGTGTGTGTGTGTGTGTGTGTGTGTGTGTGTGTGTGTGTGTGTGTGTGTGTGTGTGTGTGTGTGTGTGTGTGTGTGTGTGTGTGTGTGTGTGTGTGTGTGTGTGTGTGTGTGTGTGTGTGTGTGTGTGTGTGTGTGTGTGTGTGTGTGTGTGTGTGTGTGTGTGTGTGTGTGTGTGTGTGTGTGTGTGTGTGTGTGTGTGTGTGTGTGTGTGTGTGTGTGTGTGTGTGTGTGTGTGTGTGTGTGTGTGTGTGTGTGTGTGTGTGTGTGTGTGTGTGTGTGTGTGTGTGTGTGTGTGTGTGTGTGTGTGTGTGTGTGTGTGTGTGTGTGTGTGTGTGTGTGTGTGTGTGTGTGTGTGTGTGTGTGTGTGTGTGTGTGTGTGTGTGTGTGTGTGTGTGTGTGTGTGTGTGTGTGTGTGTGTGTGTGTGTGTGTGTGTGTGTGTGTGTGTGTGTGTGTGTGTGTGTGTGTGTGTGTGTGTGTGTGTGTGTGTGTGTGTGTGTGTGTGTGTGTGTGTGTGTGTGTGTGTGTGTGTGTGTGTGTGTGTGTGTGTGTGTGTGTGTGTGTGTGTGTGTGTGTGTGTGTGTGTGTGTGTGTGTGTGTGTGTGTGTGTGTGTGTGTGTGTGTGTGTGTGTGTGTGTGTGTGTGTGTGTGTGTGTGTGTGTGTGTGTGTGTGTGTGTGTGTGTGTGTGTGTGTGTGTGTGTGTGTGTGTGTGTGTGTGTGTGTGTGTGTGTGTGTGTGTGTGTGTGTGTGTGTGTGTGTGTGTGTGTGTGTGTGTGTGTGTGTGTGTGTGTGTGTGTGTGTGTGTGTGTGTGTGTGTGTGTGTGTGTGTGTGTGTGTGTGTGTGTGTGTGTGTGTGTGTGTGTGTGTGTGTGTGTGTGTGTGTGTGTGTGTGTGTGTGTGTGTGTGTGTGTGTGTGTGTGTGTGTGTGTGTGTGTGTGTGTGTGTGTGTGTGTGTGTGTGTGTGTGTGTGTGTGTGTGTGTGTGTGTGTGTGTGTGTGTGTGTGTGTGTGTGTGTGTGTGTGTGTGTGTGTGTGTGTGTGTGTGTGTGTGTGTGTGTGTGTGTGTGTGTGTGTGTGTGTGTGTGTGTGTGTGTGTGTGTGTGTGTGTGTGTGTGTGTGTGTGTGTGTGTGTGTGTGTGTGTGTGTGTGTGTGTGTGTGTGTGTGTGTGTGTGTGTGTGTGTGTGTGTGTGTGTGTGTGTGTGTGTGTGTGTGTGTGTGTGTGTGTGTGTGTGTGTGTGTGTGTGTGTGTGTGTGTGTGTGTGTGTGTGTGTGTGTGTGTGTGTGTGTGTGTGTGTGTGTGTGTGTGTGTGTGTGTGTGTGTGTGTGTGTGTGTGTGTGTGTGTGTGTGTGTGTGTGTGTGTGTGTGTGTGTGTGTGTGTGTGTGTGTGTGTGTGTGT
>OY720448.1:106358538-106466038 GCA_963082715.1 Harpalus rubripes
TTCGTATTCTTCTTCGTTGCATCCAGATGAAGAGCTGATTAGATTTTGGTTATAATTGGTCAACCGCAAGTACCCTCATTTGCAGATTTTAACAGTTTTTCTTGAAAAAACGATGTTAAATATAACTTTTTCACATTTAATGTTTTTATAAATATTAAAGAACATTGTATTCTCTATACGATTTGACTGCTTTTTATACTTCATATTAAATGGATATAGAGTTATAAAATTGTAAAGAAATTAAATTTCATAAATTAGCCAGCTATGCTAGAAACAGCTACTATATTAAGAAAATTCTGATTAAAAGATGTCAGTGTCAAGTGCAATGGCATATTCGTAGTATATTTGTGTTAGGATCTTTTTGCTCGAAATTTTCTGTATGAAATTTGTATAAAATACATACAACTGTCGAAAGGTAATGTACATACAAGAAATTTATAATCTTTTGCAAGGAACTTTATGTATGGATTTTATAGAAAATACATAGCCATTTACGAAAATTCTACCGGTAGATACCGCATCTACCGACTGTGTTCGAAAACACGAGTGGTAAAAAGTTACCGTGTTCGAAATTTGTTCAATATCTACCAGATCCTTCTACCGGATTCATGAAAAATTTAATCTCAAAAAAGGTAGTGATGCAAAGCGAAGTGCGCGCGTTAAAAGTGGAAATGTGTTCTAAGAAGGACTCTGCTCAGTTTGTTAACTACGTCTAATTTCTAACCTGTTTTAAATTTTCATTTTTTACCTTCCGTCACCTTTAGGTAAGGAAGGTATTGTCTTTGGTCAAAAAATTCGGTGGTGAGTTTTTGATGAATAAGCACGTTTTAGGGTCCCTACAATACGATTTTACTATTTTTACGATGATGTCTGTATGTGTGTGTGTGTATGTATGTGTGTCTGTGTGTGTGTGTGTGTGTGTGTGTGTGTGTGTGTGTGTGTGTGTGTGTGTGTAACAAAATTTTCGTCTACGATAACTTCCATACTACAATTCTAAAAATTATAATTCTTTCGTATTTCTCTTCGTTACATCCATGTGAAGAGCTGATTAGATTTTGGTTAGAATTGGACAACCGGAAGTACCCTCATTTGAAGATTTTAACATTTTTTCTTGAAAAAACTATGTTAAATATCATTTTTTCACATTTAATGTTATTATAAATATTAAAGAATATTTTATTCTCTATACGATTTGACTGCATTTTATACTTCATATTAAATGGATACAGAGTTAAAAAATTATAAAGAAATTAAATTTCATAAAGTAGCCATAGCTATGGAAACAGCTACTACCTATATTAAGAAAATTTTGATTGAAAGATGTCAGTGTCAAGTGAAATTGACATAAGGTGTACGTTCTATCGGTGTCAGAAATATTCCTACTAGAATAAGAATATTCTTAAATTAATAGAACGCTCAGTGACAAATAACTGTCAAGTAAAACGATAGAACAGTGGGAGTGTTTATGTGTTATTGTCAGTTAACAACTAAAGCTAACTTTGTATGTTTATTTTGGATCTTCAAAATGTTGTTATTACAGAGATTATAATTATATAAAAATATATTAAATAATAAAAATGTAAAGGAGGTATTTCTTTGAGCACAGTCTAATCTGAACATTGACAAATGTAACAGAAAGGTACGCGCGACAGTCGGCTAGTACAATTTTGAATTTATCTCCAATCTATATATCTTCCAACCAGCGCTTCCAGCTCTGAAGTTGGAATGATTCGTAGGAATATTCAGATTTTTTTGACGGAAAAGAACGATCATTGAGGTTCTAGTAGAAGAAGTAGTAAGATTTCTGACACCGATGGAACGTACCTATAGTGTGTTTGTCTTATAATTTTGCTGGAAATATAGGATCTTTTGCTATAAATTTTCTGTATGGAATTTGCATAAAATCCAAGCAACTGCCGGAAGGTAAAGTACAAGAAATATAATCTTTAGCAAGGAACTTTCGGTATGAAATTTGTACAAAATACATAGAACTGACGGAAGGTAATGTGCTGGCCACATCAGATTTTTTTCATAGGTTATGGATCTACCTTGTTTACCACTTACGTTCTTAAAACATCGATTCCGGTAGCTATAACCTAATAAAAAGCTGTCTACCGGTAACAGTTCACCGGTAGAATTTTCATAAATACCTCATATAACTGACGGAAGGTAATAATAATAATAATAATAATAATAATAATAATAATAATAATAATAATAATAATAATAATAATAATAATATCTTTATTCCCAACAGAAACCATTTACAGGGAAACATAACAGTAAAAAAAACATACATTTTTTGAAACATAAATATGAGAGAAAAAAAATACAAATATGAAAGTGAATATAATAACTACAAGAAGATATCTTCGTAAAGATGATCGGCGCTTCGGCACATAACATGGACTGGAGATCTGGCCAAGATAATCTGTATTGGGGGCAGGCAAGTAAAAGGTTTTGTGGTACCTGGAAGACAGCCTGGGAACCTGTAATTGAATGCAAGCCAACAAATAGGAACAATCTATTTTATTTTTCAACAAAAGGGACAAAAATCTGGCAGACTGTTCCTCTCTTCTGATTTCCAATGCTGGCATATCATGACGTTGAAGAAGATTTTCGTGGTTTGCACCTCGTTCAGGATAGGACCTGTCAACTTTGTACGAAAGGTATTTTAAAAAGCGGCGGTGTATTCTATTAAGAGCAGCAAATTGGTATTCATAAAGTGGGTACCATACAATGGTTGCATAATCAAATTTACTTATAATGAATGCAAAATATAGATTTTTTAAAGCTGAAATATCATTGAACTGCTTAGTGATTCTTAAGATGAAACCTAAGGTTTTACTCGCAGCAGAGCAAGTATTATTAATATGATGAGTGAATTTAAAGTTTGACGAAAACGTAACACCTAAATCTTTTATTACTTCTTTTTTATCAATTAAATTTAACTTGATTTTGTATGGAAACAGTAATAAATTCTGCTTACGTGTGTATGTGGTCAAATAACATTTTTCGGCATTTAACATTAACTTATTTGTTTCACACCAAGAAACCATGACATTGATGTTACTTTGTAATGAACTAGCATCACTTAATGACGAAATATTGGAAAAAATCTTAATATCGTCCGCATACGCTAAGACTGGGCAAGTGAATAAGTGTAAGAGTTCGTCAATAAATAGGAGGAACAATAAAGGACCTAAATTAGAACCTTGCGGTACCCCTGATGTTGGAACAAAATCAAATGACGAGTAGCCGTTATAAGAAACATAACATGTTCGATCTGTGAGGTATGAGTTTAAAAGATTAATTATTTTAGGAGCTGCACCAAACTGACTCACTTTTTTCAAAAGTATTGTATGATCTATAGAGTCGAAGGAATGTGCTGGCCACATCAGATTTTTAATATTAATTTATTAATGTCCACAGCCGGAGTACTACATACAAATAAAATTCGGCCAAAGAAATCGGTGGAATTCTAATCCACATATTCCACACAGCAGTAGAATCGCAGTAGGCAGAGAATTCATACACAAAGTTTCCAGGATACATATTGAGCAGCAGAGAGATTTTAAATAAAGACGCACGCAAATATTCATGATACCGCTGAGCTACAATTTGCTTAATTATCATAATTTAATAAACATAATATCTAATATCCCGGATTAAATTTTTATAAAGCTTTATTAATAATCCAGCTGGTATTAATTTAATTAAACTATTCTTAAAGTAAAAAAGTTTTAAATTGCAGGGCTTTTAATTAGTGGAAATTAATGTACCATCAAAACACTGGAATTATTTTTAAGTAAAGGAAGCCAAAATATCTATTAGCTTTTAATGAAGCGTCCCCTTCTATAGATATTAACCCCTGAGTAACCCGTCCTTTCCGAATTCAAGAACAAACTTCTGAACGCGCGAGTTTATTTGGTTCCCCGGCGGAATAAGTCACAAACGCTCTAAATTCTATTCCGGCGGTGCATTGTGGCTTACGCAAATTTGTAAGTTACGACCAGTGGAATTAGAGAAGCAGACGGAAATATGGTGAGCAGTGGCGCCGATACAACACTTATATTAACTTCATTTGTTCTCATTTCCGGGTGAGATATTAATTTCTAGCGAGGAAATAAGAGATTAACAGCAATTTGACTATTTATTTTAATGTAAAATTTAGTAAAGCTCAATATAAGAATAATAAAACGTCAACCGTCGATAAAAATAAAATGAAACTGAATATATCAGACTAGAAGTCATTACTGAAATCTCTGAAGCAAAAGTAGACTGGCATACCCAGAAAAAGGTTATATTCCGTGATAATATACATAATTATATTTTACTAATCGTTTTTGTTAATAAATACTAAATACTACCATTTGGCGTATGAGACGAAATATTTTAATACTTGTACTTGTTTACCTATAGAACCATTTTTTCTCCCGCTACCCTTGGTAAGGGAGGTATAGGTATAAAATCGCATATCGAGATTTTGGTAAATGAGCACGTTTTAAGATTCCTAGAATCCAATTTTAACATTTTCACGATGATGCCTGAGTGTATGTTTGTATGTATGAGTGTATGTGTGTGTGGATCCTCCACTCTAACTCAACTCAAATACTATCATTCAGAAAATTTTGAAATCTCGTATTTCGAATTTTTTCTGTATTGGAAAGAGTCCATTAGATTTTGGTGAAAATCGGATCACCGGAAATGGCACTTTACTAAAAGGTCAAAATAGTTTTTTTGTGCAACCGGACGCGAAATTAACATTTCGCAGCCGCAATACAGGCCGCGAAATTGGATTTCGCGACCGTTGTCATGGTAGCGGCCGCGAAATTAAGTAAACAATCACTTTGACACTTGAGAATTGCATGGTTTTGTTTATCAAATGTTAATCCCATAGCCACCTTGAAAGCTAACTATCTATTTACAATAAAACTGTTGAAAATGAATAAAATTTAGAGATTGTCTTGCCCCGGCCGCAAGTGGCCTCGGCGACAATGTTTCTCTCGGTACGCTAAAGAGTCATTTCGCGGCCTTGATATACAAATAACTATTCTTCGAAAAATACCCTTAAATGTTATTTTTTCGAGATTAATGTTATTATAAAAATTAAAGATTATTAAATTTTCTATAGATTTGCAATAATACTTTTTCTATATATTTTATGGATAAATTTATAAGATTATCTATAATTAAAATCCCAGGGCCTACGCTCTTATTCAAATGTATGTAACTGACAGATAAATGTCACTATCAAAGAACTAATCATTTCAAAATAATATTAGTAACGTTTTAAAAAGGAAAAAAGTAAATAGAACAATTGAAAAGGAATTCAATACAGTTTCCAGCATAAGTAAATATGTAGGTATGTATTTAGATTAATAAAAATTAACGATTCACAAAAATATTTAAGCTAATCCTGATTTTTGGATTAGTGAATTCTATTCTATCCCGGTATTTAAAATTTAATCTTCATTTTATTATAGTTCCGATGGCTCAATAGTTCGAGCAACGCCTCATGTCATGAGTACCCTCGGGGCTCTGGGTTCGAATCCCACTAAGGCATGGATATGTGTGAATGTGAACCCACTCTGTAATTGGGATTTAATCCTGTTGAGGGGTTTAAAAAAAGGTAGTTACTTGGATTAGATTAGACTATATTTTAAGAAATAAATTATCAAAATTAGAGTAAAATTCGCTAATCCAAAAAACTTAATCTTTTTTTGGGACTCGGGCTGTAAATGGCGGAAGGTATTGTGTTGACCACACCAGATTTTTTACTTTACATTTCAACCACGTTTGGAAATTTGTAGCCTTATTAACTTTTCTAAAACAGAGCCCTCGTAGAATGCTTTCATGTAAAGGTACTATATAATACTCTCTGACATAATTATATCTATTTGAACTTAAATGCTTAAATTATTGAATTACTGTAACACCCTTATCCTGTCTGAGTCTAAAATTTGTATTCAGTTCGTATTCTATTCTCATACTCAACTAAATCATCTCTTGTTTCAAAATCAACCCTCTCTATTTCAGACACCACCCCTATTACCAATAAAGTGGTATTGTTGTTTAACAGAAATGGGTGATAAAACTTGCCCCCAATATTTTTTTGTTTATTAATGGTTATTTATGCAATATGAATAAAAAGTATAGTTTTATATCAGGAATAAGAAAGTTTGACCGAACGAGCCGTAGGCGAGTTCGTCAATTCCTATGAGAGAATTAAGACACTTTACTCTAGTTGCATACAATTTTTTTACGTCTGACATAAAAGTGTGAAAAAAGTGCCATAGCGTTTTCATTTGTCACCCGTTTGTGTTAAAAAAGGTGACTTTTTCACACTTTTATTCTGCTAAAAAGACTTTATAACCAATTTTAATGAAAAAAGTGTACTTTTTAACAGACATATGTCACAGTAATTATTTTGCGTAAGATTATTTTTATTAAATTTATTATGTTTTGTCTCTAATTAGCTATTTAGGTACGTAACCGATACTGTTGGTTAAGAGCTACATTTAATGATACTGGTATTCACGTATTTTATTTCAGTTTATTTCTAGATTTCAGTGTGAGAACATCGATATTATAGTGATTCAGGTGAAAGAGTTAATCTAGCATGTGTATGATTGTGGGTGTGCGTGTGAGCAGTACGGTGTACTGTAGTGGCCGAGGGTCGCCAGCGTAACAGCAGGGAAGGATGTAATGACCCGCATCTGGTGTCGCCAACGGCAGCAGCAATTAGGGCTGTAGTGATCTGATTCAGTTGGTTAAGAGGAATGTCTCCGGATCACCACCGAAGCGGCAGTGGTTCCGTAGTGGCCGCTCGTGTGAACCCGAGGGTCACCAGCGTAGCAGCAGGGAAGGCTGTAGTGACCCGCATCTGTGGTCGCCAACGGTAGCAGCAGTTAGGGCTGTAGTGATCTGATCCAGTTGGTTAAGAGGATTGTCTCCGGATTACCACCGAAGCGGCAGAGGATCCGTAGTAACTAGTGGTACTGCCCGTAGTTGCCAACATGTGTGTACGGTGTGTGAATGCCTGAACCTTTTGTAAATGATTGCCTCCTCACTGAGTATTTCTCTTGTGTTAATTTTTTTACAGAAATAATCACGGCGTGAAGGAGAATTCCGCGTGACTTTGTACTAATACTGTATATACTGGCTTGGGTGATAAATGTGTTTTAATATTCTTATTTTCAGCGCTAAAATTTAATCGTCATTTATAACACGTAAAAATTTATAAATAACAGACATTAATATTTTATTTAATGTTTCTTACAAATCATATAAAAAGAAAAAGGATTTGAAAGAAAAGAGCTATTATTGATTAATGATAGATAATTTTTTATTACTATTTATGAAATAAATATAAGTAGAACATAAATAATTCATCACGGCATATTGCCTATTTCTGGGTATGCTAATTTATTTTCACTCACAAATTTCGGAACTAATGTATACTGTTCAGGGTGTGCAAGAGGTATCTCACGGACTCCCAAAGCGAGTGCAGAGAGCACCAAAGGGTTCACTTTTGTGCTATTTGGATATTGAAACATATTTTCATACCGCTTGAGAGATTTCGTGAAGTCTATGAAATGTAAAAAAAAAACAATTATGTAGTTACGAGCCATCTTATTAGCGATTTTGTTAAACATGACGTTTAGCCCTATGTGAATGTAGTGTAAAAGAGTGCTTCATAAATAGAACAATTACGAGGGCAGTTTATAAAGAAATCTACCTAGCTATGAAACAAAAGACGAACGATAACATATTATTTATTACATATCTCAAATATTAACGTTATTTTAAGCCAAAAAGTTCCGTGTTACCAAAAATTAATCGTTACAAAGTTATTCTCATTTGAATGTACTCTTTTACGTATATATTTTGGTACGTTTAATTATAAACAAAAAATTAATTCATTAAATTAATTTCGTCACCTCGATTTCACGAAGGGCGACAATGTGCCTAGCTAACCCAACAAGTCATTTTAAAAATAATATGTAACGACCATATTTAAGTGGCCTATTCAGAGAAGTACAGTCATAAAGGTTGCTATGCATATAAAGATTGTTATCATAAAGACATTTGTAACAATCTTTATGAATTTTTCAATTCAGAACCTACGTCGGTATTACTAACAATCTTTACAAAATAATACTTGTGAATGAACCAGATTATTTGACAACAGCTAACTTCATTATACACATATGAATCTAATCTAACCTTAATCTTAGCTGTCAATGCTTTAATTTTTTTTTTAAATAATGAATTGTCAATTATATTTAGTACGCAAACGTTTTCCTAAAACAACTACAGAAAAATATGATATTTATGCATATTTGGAAAGTTCTACATTATTTAGAACGGGTTTGTTAATTCCTACAAATGATCACAACGTGATTGAAAATTTATGGGAAGATTTAAATTTTTTATTTTGACTGAATATGTAACAGAAACATCACATCACAAAGTTTTCAAGAATACCACAGAATGTCAAAAGTAATTTTCTTCCACCACAATCTTTATCGTTCTTATGCTCATTATTCAAGCAGAAGCAGAATGTATACGTATAATAAACTGTATCCTGCTAAAATATAAAAACACCAATGTTTGGCAGAAAGGTCAATATTAATAATATTTGATTTATATAATAAGCTGTCACATTTCAAATAACAACGTGATAACAACCATAAATACATAGTTTTAGCAGTCGTTATGATAAAGACTGTCAAAACGCTTAACAATTGTTGACAGTAACCATTTTCAGTACTGAGAATACCAAATTCGATTTTAACAATCTTTATAGTATATAACAACCATAAAGACCATAACGACTACACAAATATTAAGTTCTGAATAGGCCCCTATTTTGTCCAACAATAAAAAAAATGTTTATTGGAACTTTTTGACTTAAAATAACGCCAGGAAGGTATACTTAAGCTACATGCATACGGAACACCTGTGTATAATTTTTATAAATCTATATTACAATTTTTATATTTATTATTGTTCAGAAAATTAACAAATCCTCGGTTGCCCCTTGCAAGGAACTATCCCTATACCGGCCGCCACTGCTTCCTTGTCTTCCTGGTAGCAGTGAAGGGTTCGAGTATAGGTGTAACCCTTAGTAGACAAGTCGTGGGGGCCGGTTATCATATTAACTTACCGCACTTTAATTAACTTCCGATGTCGCGTGCAATGTGACTTCCGGTTTCAATTTGTGTACGACAATACGGAATTATGACTGAGATACTGTTGAACTGAGGGTGCGTGATCAGTGAGAACGCGCCGAACAAATCCAATCTTTTTCATTAAATTCGATTTATTTGTTTTTAGAACAAATGAATAGTTTCAATAATAAAGAGGAATATTTATGTTAACTACAAAGGAAGAGTAAAACAGAATACTGTGAAGAGTATAAAGTTAAATCAAACAATACATTTCATCAACACTGCTTTATGTGTCCACTTCGCGCAACAAATTAATTGACTGCATGAAACATTGATTATATTACAACATTGTGCAATTAACACAATCACAATAATATAATTATCTAGCTGTAACTAGTGATTAAGAACTGCATCATTCGCCAGGAGTTACATCTCTTTCGATATACTAACATGTATCCATGTATGATTAGTTTTAATACAAGCATCCCCTGCATGGGCGCCCATTCAATTTTGTTCAGGGCGGGGGGGGGGCGGGAGGGTCAAAGTCAAGAATACAAAAATATAATATACTACAAATAAGTATATTCTTAAAAATATAAAACATAAATATTTATGAAAAAAATTACAATACAGTAATAGTACATTACAAACCGAGGTGGAAAGTGTTTCATTACTGTCGAGGGCGAAGATAGCTGACAAAGGCGCGAAGGTTAACAATAACTAACTTCCCTACTTTTTAAGTCAGAAATCGTTATATTACCATCTGAATTTGAATAAACATTACCTACTTATTCTTTTTCCGAAAATGCAAATTTTAAATTCCTTGCATCTTTGGCAAATTCATTTGGAACTTCGTCTATATATTTTTGTTTAATTTCGCTTATGTAATCGCGATGGAGGCTCATCATACATAAACCGTTTAGCCGATCTTCGCTAATAGTAGATCTAATCCATGTTTTCACTCTTCTTAGAGTGCTAAAAGATCTTTCCACAGTGCATGTAGTTGGAGGAAGACAAATTAAAATTTGGAGATTGCTGGGTAAAATGTAAAATGTTGCAAAAGTTCTGTTACAGGAGTTTCTTTAGTTATAATCATTTCTTTATTTGAAATCCAATATTCGTGCAATGCTAAAGCTTCTTCAAAAAAATTGTTTATTTTATAATATGAATGAATCTCTTGAGCTAGTTTAGTAAAAGTATTATAGTTTATTTGTTTTAAATTAATCGGATGCAAATTATAGAGCAAAAAGGCAACATTATTATCTTTCGAAAACCGAGAATTTAAAGAACTAATTAAGAAATCTAAGTAATTTATAAAAATTGCTTTTTTAAAATATTCTCGCACAGAATTAGCTTCGTAGTTTGCACGGTGAATTTGTCTTCCACCACTAGCGACTCTCGGCATTTTTAATTCAAGATCAAAATTTTGTGCAACTTCTTCAGCGCTATTAAATAGTTCAGTAAAAATTATTTCTAAATCAGAGTTCCTATGTTTATTACATATATCCAATAAATGATTAATATGTTTCTGTACAGCTAGCATATCAACAGAAATACCCTGCAAAATATTTGTTACGGGTTCCAGAAGTACCGAATATTTAGAAATTATTTTAAGGGAAACAATAAAATAGCTCTCAACAGTAGTACTTGATAGTTGTTGTGCTCCTAATCTGGTAGCACGATTAACTTCAGCTATGGCATTGATAATATTTTTATTTTTAATTTGTACTGTGGGTGCATTTTTTAAATTGTGTGCGCGCGAAGCTTATATACCCTAATTTCATGATGAAGATTTGAACGTTAGGAAACAGAACGATAGAAGAAAACAACAGGGCGATGTAAGGACATTAGGATGCGACATAAGTAGCCGTGGCAAAACAATAAAAATGTTAACTTTGCTTTTAAAATTCTGAAAATTAGAGAAAAGCCAGGGGGTGAAAGTGCCCCCTCTTGCCCTCCTATGGGCGCCCATGATCCCCTGGGTAATGCTAAATGAACTACCATAAGTCGGCGACCAGACACATTTCTTACCGATCTCCTGGGGCACAATCATAATTTTTTTTATCTACGAAAAATTATCTTTGTTTTTATGTATAAAGAAAATATATATTTACAATATTTACTAAAGTATCTGTAGAGTAGGAGATATACGTTGTATTATAAACTACTCTTCATGTGTAAAAATATAACTAAGAACGTTAAACTAGTATAACATGTAAAGCAAAATAATAAACACAAATGAATTTGGATCAGAGCGAAAACGGGAAAACACTTTTATTTATTTCGTATCTAACAACATTAAAACATTTTCATAGGTGTCTTGATCGAACTGTGTGATCGACACATGGTTGCTAGATGTAACTGTAACATATCTCCCTCCTTAGAGAGAAGAAAACAATGACAGGTAATGAAAGGGAAGTCATTACTTGTCATTTTACAAAGAAATGACATAAATTGAATGACTTTATTTGTGGGACTTGGGGAGAGGAATGAGTGTTATCAAAATTGTGCGGCTATTGTAAGTAAGCAGGTTTTAGTCTGTCTATTGATACGGTGTCCAATTTATCTTTAATTAAAATTTTGAAAAACTTTTCGTATCGTTTGATTACTTTGTAAGGCCCATCGTAAGGTTGTTGTAGGGTGGGGCTTATTGCATTATGCTTTATGAAGACATGTGATGTGCGAAATAGATCGGGGTTTACAAAATATGGTTTGTTTTTTAAGATTGGGGCTGTATACTTTAATTTGCTGATTATTTGTTTTAACTGTTGGAGATAGTGGGGCATGTTAGGGTCTGGAACTATTGGTAATTGTGTGAAGAATTCGCCTGGAATGTGTAATGTGGTGCCGTAGACAAGTTCTGCCGGGCTGCAATTAATAGGTTCTTTGCACGTTGTGCGAAGACTTAATAAGACGATTGGTAGGTTAGTTACCCAGTTTATAGGGTCATTATATGTTTTAAGGGAAGTTTTTAGCTGCCTATGGAACCTCTCAATCATGCCATTTGATTGTGGATGGTATGCCGTGGTTTTTATGTGGTGTGTGCCCAACATTTTAAGTAAATTTTTGAATAATGACGATTCGAATTGTTTTCCCCTGTCTGTTGTAATAACAGAAGGAACTCCAAATCTAGATATCCAATTGTTTACTAATGCTTCAGCTATAGTTTGTGTGTTACAATCTTTGATTGGAATTGCTTCTGGCCATCGTGTGACCCGATCTATGCACGTGAGTACATGAGAAAATCCTTGGGAATTGGGTAAATGGATTAAGTCAATATGAATGTTGTCGAAGCGACTGTTTGGTTCGGAAAATGGTTTGAGTGGAGCTTGGGTGTTTTGAACGTTGGCAGTGTACGCATTGTTTGGTCCAGGATTGTATGTCTTTGTTCATTTTATACCAAACAAATTTAGAGTTTATTAATTTTGTTGTTGTTTTTATTCCTGGATGGGATAGCGAGTGAAAATGGTCGAAAATGTTAATTCGGAATTCTTTTGGTATATATGGTCGGTATTTACCAGTGGATATGTCGCAAACTAAGGTACAGGTAGAATTTGGAAGCTTAATGTTTTTGAATTGTAAATTGTTCGTTTTATTTGTCTGTAGTTCTTTATCGGTTTTTTTGAGCTGCTGCGATTTTGACGTAGTCGATGGTTTTGTCTGTGAGGATGGAGTTTATTTGGATTCTGGACAGCGCGTCGGCTACGGCGTTGTTTTTGCCCGATACGTGTCTGATGTCGCTTGTTAGTTGTAAAATGAAGTCCATGTGTCTTATTTCTCTGGAGGTGTAGTTGTGGGAAATTTTGTTAGCCATGAAAGTCAGAGGTTTATGATCTGTTAGAATGGAGAAATTTCTTCCTTCTATGAAATATCTAAATTTCTTTACTGCTAGGTACATAGCTAGTAATTCACGGCCAAATGTGCTATAACGTTTTTGTGTAGGTGTGAATGTGGCGGAAAAGAAGGCTATAGGTTTCCAGTCTTCTTTTATCTGTTGTTGCAGAACTGCACCTACTCCCGTGTCTGAAGCATCTACCATGATAGATATAGGGGCATTGTGTGCGGGAAATGTGAGTGTTGTTAAATATGTTAATTGTTTTTTAATGTCTTTGAAAGCTTTGTTTGCTTCCGGAGACCATGCAATCTCTTTTGAGCTGTTTGGTTTATTTGTTATGAGACAATTAATGGGTTTTAACGTTGTTGCACAGTTAGGGATAAAACGATGGTAAAAGTTTATGAGGCCAAGGAATTCCCTTAGTTTTTGTTGAGTTGTAGGTAAGGGAAATTTGTTGATTGTGTCAATTTTAGATTTTACCGGTTGAATGCCATTTGTTGAAATACTGTGTCCTAAGAATTCGATCTTCTGGACTCCGAATTGGCATTTGTTTTGATTGATAAGTATACCGTGTTTTTCAAGTCTTTGGAAAACTAATTCTAAGTGCTTTAAATGTTGTTCGAAAGAACTACTAGCAATAAGGAGGTCGTCAATATATGCGAAGCAAAAATCTAAACCTCTGACAACATTGTCAATGAACCGTTGAAAAGTTTGGGCGCTATTCCTCAATCCAAATGGCATGACCAAGTATTCGAAAAGAACAAAAGGTGTGGTTATTGCTGTTTTGGAAATGGATTCTTCGTCCATTGGTATTTGGTGGTAGGCTTTAACGAGGTCTAATTTTGAAAATATTTTCGAATTGTATAAATTAGTTGTAAAATCTTGAATATGGGGAATTGGATAACGGTCAGGGACGGTGATGGCATTGAGAGCCCTATAGTCCCCGCAAGGTCGCCATTCGCCAATCTCTTTCTTTTTAACCATATGCAATGGAGAAGCCCAGTTGCTAGAAGATGGACGAATTCGTTTTTAGCGGTGGATAATTTATCCGGAGCTAGACGGCGCGGCCGTGCAAAAACAGGTGAATTGTTAGTGATGACACAGTGTTTGACATTGTGCATAATTTGACGTTTGGGAGTAAAAGGTGAATTTAGAGAAGGAAATTTTGACAAGAGTTGGGTAAAGCATGTGGAATGTTGAGTAGTAATACTAGATATTCGATTTGAATTGTTTTGTATGTTTCGGTTTTCTTGTAACAAGCGCTTTGAAGGTAAGTCAATCAGCAAGTTAAAGTATGTAAGAAAATCTGCGCCGATAATTGAATGCTTAACGTTCGCGATAATAAACCTCCATGTAAATTGCATTGTTAATCCGAGGTCTATTTCTAATGTTTTAGTACCGAAAGTTTTGATGGTTGAATTATTGACAGCCTGTAGTGTAAGAGGATTTTGTCGTCGTTTCTCGCACAATGAATTTTTGATAACACTCACCTCGGCTCCAGAGTCTATCAGAAAGCGGTGGCCAGAGAGCCTATCAGTCAGATAAAGGAGTTTTGTTGTCGTTGGATGAGTATTAGTGCTAGAAATAGATGGTAAAGTGAGTTTATCTATTAAGTTTCTGTTTTGATGTAACAAAACCTCTGATTTGTTTGTAGAAGAACTTTGTTGACATGGTGGAATACATTTCCTCGCCTTGCCGCCGAAGTTGAGGTGATACCAGCATAAATTCGAGTTCGGAGGAACCGTAGGGAAAGGAAGGTTTTTCTTTCTTGACTGACTTAACACCAACTTCTTTAACTCTGAGACCTCTTGTTTTAGCTCCTCGATTTGCTGTGCGTCTTTGCTCACGGAACATAGCGTTGGTTGTGTGACGTTTAGAATCCTATCCGCGATTTCGGCTTTATCTGCTAATGAAATATTATTATTTGAAGCAAGGATAAGTTGAATATTTGAAGGAAGTTTTTGCAAGAATATTTCTTCAAGGATTGAGTCGTCTAGATGCATAGAGCCAACCAACTGTTGGAGCTGACGTAAAAGTTGTGATGGTTTTTTATCGCCTAAGTCTGTGATGTTGAATAATTGTTGAATTCTTTCTTGTTTCGATAGCGAAGTTCGGTGGATTAACGTTTCTTTTAACTTGGTATATGGAAACACTGTTGGAGGATTCTCAATAAGGTCTCTGACTTCTGCTGCATACTGAGGATTGAGTAATGAAATTAATTTGTAGAACTTAGTTGTTTCAGATGTAATACGGTGTGACATAAATGTCGCTTCTACTTGAGAGAACCATAATGTCGGGTCCGCAGGCCAAAATTCGGGGATCTTGAAGGAATTTGTTAATGAAGATATTTCAGGAAGCGGAAGGTCAGCAGGTTGGGTATCGGAAACAGGAACAGGAACAGGTATGTCGTCCATCCTGTTTGACAATCGGGGTCACCAAATATGTAGAGTAGGAGATATACGTTGTATTATAAACTACTCTACATGTGTAAAAATATAACTAAGAACGTTAAACTAGTATAACATGTAAAGCAAAATAATAAACACAAATGAATTTGGATCAGAGCGAAAACGGGAAAACACTTTTATTTATTTCGTATCTAACAACATTAAAACATTTTCATAGGTGTCTTGATCGAACTGTGTGATCGACACATGGTTGCTAGATGTAACTGTAACATATCTATCACTTCAAAAATTCATCTGTCATTTCGAAAATAAATTTGTAATATTTAAAAATCATACATATGTATTTACATGTCCAATGTTCAGCTATTAAAAAATGACTAACATTTTTTACAGCGCAGATTTTCTTGATTGAGGATTTACATATAATCTATAATCTTCCAACTCCTTAATTATATTGTCATTTCTTTGGACAATCTGAATAATTTTATAAATATTTTTTCCGGCAAATCAAATGCGTCACAGTATGAAACTGTCTAAAAGGGTACGTTCTAAAACACGGAGTAATGGGTTAAGAGTGCACTCTAGTCGGTCTAAAATACAGAGTGAAGGTAGATGTGTAACTTTATATCGTATTTGTGAACGATTTAGTGTACACTCCGTGTCTTCCTTTCTTTCGTCTCTCAGTCAGTGTGGTAATTTTTACCCGTTATACGCAGTGGCAATGTTTATTGAAATTCACATGTTCTGCAGTGTTTGACATTCGTGTTTTTTATTTATTTATTTATTACTTCCAAAAGATCAACAGGTCAGAGACCCAATTACAGATCAAAATATAACTACAAGTACACGTGAAAATACAAAAATTAAAATTAACATCTAAATGGAGTCTGATATGAGATATTGAGTACATTGATTTTTAAAAGTACCAAAGGTGCAGCCAAAGATATCTACGTGTTGATGGATAGTGTTGAGAAGTGTACACATTGAGTATAGAGGGGATTTAAGGAGCAAATTTGACGAGGTTGATGGTAGGTAAAAACAGGTTCTACTTCTGGTGGAAGTTGAGGGTACATGGAAGTTTAATAAAGATAAGGATAGAGAGTCATCAATTAGATTATGAATTAATTTATATAGATATGTTAAAAGGAAAATTTGTCGACGTACCTCTAATGTAGTTAAGTTAAAAGATTTTAATAGGTCATCGTATGAAAAATTTGGTAAACAGTAAGTGTGATTTTGTTTGAAATACAGGTATTTAACGAATTTTCTTTGAATTGTTTCAATAAGATTTTTGTATTTCTCATAATATGGATGACATAAAATATAGCAATATTCGAGTTTAGCTCGTACTAAGGTGAAAAAAAGGACTTTTATAGCATGCAAGTTTGTAAAAGATTGTGTATTGCGCTTCATAAAACCTAGTACTTTATACGAGGAACTCATTAAATACTGAATGTGAGGATTGAAAGTTAACTTTTCGTCAAAAATTATTCCTAAATCTGTAGTACTGGATACACGTTTGAGTAACATTATTAGCCATGTAATTGAAAACTATTGGAGTTTTTCTAGTGTAAGATAAAATTTTACATTTCGAAACATTTAGATGAAGTTTATTGGAAGTACACCATTCATTCAAGTTGTTGAGATCATTTTGTAATGAAATGCGTGCTTGACACAGAACAATTTTTTTTAAATCATCCGCAAACATTAGTTTTTGATTTTAAATCACAGCGGTAACATCATTAATAAAGATAGTGAACAAAAGGGGTCCTAGAATTGAACCCTGTGGGACACCTGGGGGGGGGCTGTAAAAGGCTCTGAGTTATAACCTAGATGGTGTACAAACATTGTTCTTTCATCTAATTTTTTTATTATTAAGTGTCTGTTTAATCTATATTTTTATAGTTATTTGTATATCAAGTCCGATAAATCACTCTTTATCTCGGGGGCGCTAAAGGATTTCGCGGACAAGGAGTACACAATATTTTTTTGTGTAACCGGACGCGAAATAAGCATTTCGCAGCCGCAATGCAGGCCGCGAAATTAGATTTCGCGACTGTTACTGTGGTAACCGTAAAAAATATGTAATTACAAATTTTATTAATTTTAAACAGTTTCATTGTAAATAGAAAGTTAGCTTTCAAGGCTATGGGATTAACATTTGATAAACAAAACCATGCAATTCTCAAGTGTCAAAATTATTGTCAACGGTCGCGAAATTTAATTTCGCGGCCTGTATTGCTTTATTAATTTACTACGATCTATTTCATGTCGTGCAGGTAATTTTATAATATGTTTGCCATTGAATTTAAAACCTTCACTTTTCTAAAAAAATCTGATATGGCCAGCACATTACCTTCCCTCAATTATATGAGGTATTTACGAAAATTCTACCGATGAACTGTTACCAGTAAACAGCTTTTTATCAGGTTATAGTTACCGGAATTGATCTTAATTACTTTATATTTAGATCAGTTTTCAAACTTATTTTGATTGAAATATAACATAAGTGGTACAGAAAAATAAAAATTGATGATAGTATTATAAGATACTGTCAGACGACCGGAGCTAGCAATTTTAATATTAATTATAAACGTCAAAAGTCAACAGAATATCGCAATTTAACATAGCCAAGTTTTGGAATTGGCAAGAAAGCCATATTTCCTGCTTATAGTTTCATAATATGATAGATTTTGATAATTATTTCTTGTATAAAATACTCAAATGAGCGATTTTGAAGAAGAAGGAGATTTTTGATTTGATTCACGGGGAACGTTGGTTAAAAATTTCACGTTTTAATAAATTTTATGAAACTAAAAAATAGTATAGGTTGTATTTAAATTTACAAAGTTGATGTTCCATAATTACAATTTTCACACAATTCAATAATCAATATGTGTATCTGCAAAAATAACCGAGAGAAAGAGTGTATTCACCTTTTTGTAAAAAATATGGAATACCTCGAAAAAGAAAAGAGATATCGACCTGTGGTTTTAAAAACTTAAATCTACACCCTTCAAACTAATTAAATACAAATTTTCAGAATTTTTAATTTTTTACAAATTTCGACCCTTTTTTAAACCTCACCACCCTTATACCCAAAAATGGGTGTGCGGTACATCTTCAACGACCTCACCAGTAAATTCCTCGTACCAAAAACCATAAGTATACCAATTTTCATCAAAATATTCCAACGGATACATTAATTATTAAGCATTCCTTAAAATCGTCAAAAACTGAAAAAATCGCAAGGGGTACACCTTAGATTTTTTGCGATTTTTGGCCATTTTCAAACTTTTCCTTCTAAAGATTGTAACAGTTGTTCAAAAATTATGAAAATTGGTATGCTTATGTAATTTTGCTCGTAGAATCTAATGGTGATATCGCCAGCGGTGTATAATTGACCATTTTTGGGATATGTCCCAAAAATGGGCATTTTTGAGCAAAGTTTTGAGGACGAATATCTCGGACAAGAAAAGAGATATCGACCTGTGGTTTTAAAATCTTAAATCTACACCCTTCAAACTAATTAAAAACAAATTTTCAGAATTTTTAATTTTTAAAAAAATTTCGACCCTTTTTTTAAATTCTACCGATGAACTGTTACCAGTAAACAGCTTTTTATCAGGTTATAGTTACCGGAATCAATATTTTAAGAACGCATGTGGTAAACAGGGTAGATCCATAACCTATGAAAAAATTTGAAAATTTAAAACAGGTTAGAAATTTGACGTAGTTAACAAACAGCAGAGTCCTACTTTGAACACATTCCCACTTTTACCGCGCACACTTCGCTTTGCATCACTACCTTTTTTTGATATTAGATTCTTCATGAATCCAGTAGATGGATCTGGTAGTAACTGAACAATTTTCGAACACGGTAACTTTTTACCACTCGTGTTTTCGAACACAGTCGGTATTCGGTATCTACCGGTAGAATTTTCGTAAATGCCTATGTATTTTCTAGAAAATCCATACAGAAAGTTCCTTGCAAAAGATTATAAATTGCTTGTACGTACATTACCTTTCGACAGTTGTATGTATTTTATACTAATTCCATACAGAAAATTGCGAACAAAAAGATCCTAACACAAATATACTACGAATATGTCAATTGCACTTGACACTGACATCTTTCAATCAGAATTTTCTTAACATCGTTTTTTCAAGAAAAACTGTTAAAATCTTTAAATGACGGCACTTCCGGTTGACCAATTATAACCAAAATCTAATCAGCTCTTCATGTGGATGCAACGAAGAGGAATACGAAAGAATTATAATTTTTGGAATTGTATTATTAAAATTATCGTAGACACACGCACACGCTCACGCACAGGCACACGCACACGCACATGCACATGCACACGCACACGCACGCGCGCGCGCACACACACACACACACACACACACACACACACACACACACACACACACAGACAATCCTCTTAACCAACTGGATCAGATCATTACAGCCCTAACTGCTGCTACCGTTGGCGACCACAGATGCGGGTCACTACAGCCTTCCCTGCTGCTACGCTGGCGACCCTCGGGTTCACACGAGCGGCCACTACGGAACCACTGCCGCTTCGGTGGTGATCCGGAGACATTCCTCTTAACTAACTGGATCAGATCACTACAGCCCTAACTGCTGCTGCCGTTGGCGACACCAGATGCGGGTCACTCCAGCCTTCCCTGCTGCTACGCTGGCGACCCTCGGGTTCACACGAGCGGCCACTACAGTACGCCGTTCTGCTCACACGCACACCCACAATCATACACATACTAGATTAACAACTCTATCACCTGAATTACTACAATATTGATGTTCTGACACTGAAATCTAGAAATAAACTGAAATAAAATACGTGAATACCAGTATCATTAAATGTAGCTCTTATCCAACAGCATCGGTTACGTACCTAAATAGCTAATTAGAAATAAATCATAATAAATTTAATAAAAATAATCTTACGCAAAATAATTACTGTGACATTTGTAATGAATGACCTTTGAATTTTTGAGCACTTAGTTCCTTTCGAATTTACTCACAAATATCTTCATTACTACTAAGGAGTTCTCATCTATTATTTACTCATGAATATTGTTCTTAACGTAGCGAGGTAATATATTCAAATGTAATAATAATAGAGACTGAGTAAACTAGTGAAAGTTTGCAAAGTTTCGTTTGAGAAGCAAGGTTATGAACACCCTTTTGTCAAGCTATCACAAATTGCAAATAAGTCCTCTTACAAAGTGGAAGGGGCTAAGCGACGGCGGACGTCGGCTGCGACAGATGCGCTGTAACTCCTTCGGTACACCGGGATTAAACGCAGCATCCTTCCACGTAATCCTCAGGATTTATTTTGTGAGGTTATCTGGCGCGTATATCTTCTGTAAAAGGGTCTGACCGCGCGACACGCGCCTCGCCAAAGTGAATACTAATTGTGTTAGTTAGCGGGAGGCGTGTCCCGGCCAACGTTCTTCATACACACATACTCCTATATTTACACGAGGATTTTTCACTCTGTATATTGAAAGCGGTATACGATTAATATAATGTGCTGTAACTTGTATCAAAGGACCTGTGCTACAGCAGCCTACGAAGAAAACGTTTGTGAAATGTGAACTGATTTCACATCAAATCAGCCCAATCAAATCTTAGTTCAATCGTGTCAACGCAATTCACAGGTTTCACATCAAATCAATCAAGGCAACATGCGCAGTGTATCAGTTGTGAGACAATTGCATATTATATTTACTCTGATCCTTACAAAATTAAAATGTGACGAGAAAAGAGCACATCCAATAAATCCTTAGGCTGGTTTATGCAACTTTTCTGAAGGATAGAAATAAAACATAGTGAAAATACATAAGACAGTGTTAAAGTTAGTTTATGCAATTTACCTAAACTATAAGTTTCAGCTAATCAAAGAAAAGATAAAAGTCGAAAACAATGTCACACTAACCTGTTTCATTCAGGAACTAGTGATATTTTGACGTAATACAAGGAGTAGACAGAAATAAAATTTAGTGATTTATTATGTATTATGGAAAATTGGGAAATGATCGGACACGCAGTCTAATGTAAATAATTTATTTCCTGGCCTACGTTTCGACTGTTACTACAGTCTTCCTCAGGGCTCTAAAATGTATACATGGAAATATAAGGGGCTTCCCATGATTGTTCCAGATATTTGCTTATGGAATTCAGAGTTGAGAGAAAAATAGCTGCTGTTGTACCAAAAATGAACCATCTAGAACTCATCACCATAGTTATCACAAAAAACTGGGATACCATCAGCATTAGGACCGACATACCCTTAGATAAGTTTCTAGATATATATATATATATATATATATATATATATATATATATATATATATATATATATATATATATATATATATATATATATACCGGGTGGCGCTCGAAATCCGTTACATAGGCATTTAACATGGGAAAACCGTTTTTCCTAGTGTATTGCTCCCCAAATTATTTTAGAAAAAAAAACTTCAAATAAAAGTTGTAGAACATAAAATTTTGCATTTGAATCAATAAACAAAATTAATTTTGCATGCTTTGTAAGAGCAGAAATTAGGTATGAAAATGTCGAAAATCTACTCCAAAGTAGTGATAGCCATGGAATTAACAAAAAGCTTAACAAACAAACGTGTGTTTATCTGTCATAAAATTTAATTTACATTTTATTATTTAATAAAATTATCACAATGTAAAATTCTTAAGCAGAATAATAATTTAATTGTTCTATACTGTTCAAATACTCATTTTTCTTGACAAAAAATCACAATATTTGACATTTAAATCATCACATGTGTTTGTCTTTTTTGTTTTATTTCCATGGCTAGCACTATTAAATTGAAATTTTCAAAATTTTCATATTCAATTCCTGGAGTTCTAAACATAAGAAAAGAATTTTGTTTACTGATTTACATGCAGAATTTTATGTTCTACAACTTTTATTTGAAGATTTTTTTTTTATAATTTGGGGAGCAACGTGCTAGGAAAAACGGTTCTCCCATGTTAAATGCCTATGTAACGGATTTCGAGCGCCACCCGGTATATATATACCGTGTGTCTATTTTAAAGGTGTACATAGGAGATTAACATGGGAAATCATTTTTCTGCAATTTCCTGCTCGGCTAATTATTTTATGCAAAAATGCCTCAAATAAAAGTTTTAGGGCATAAAATTCTGCATCTAAATCAATAAACAGAATTACTTTTACGTGCTTTGTAACGATAGAAATTAAATATGAAATTGTCGAAAATTACGTTGAAAATATCGACAGCCATGGAATTGAACAAAAAATAAATAAATGCTTGACGTTTTATCTGTCACAACGTAAGTTAACTTATTTGACGTTTCTGACAATTTCATAAAACGTCAAGCATTTGTTTATTTTTTGTTCAATTCCATGGCTGTCGATATTTTCAACGTAATTTTCGACAATTTCATATTTAATTTCTATCGTTACAAAGCATGTAAAGGTAATTCTGTTTATTGATTTAGATGCAGAATTTTATGCCCTAAAATTTTTATTTGAGGCATTTTTGCATAAAATAATTAGGCGAGCAGGAAATTGCAGAAAAATGATTTCCCATGTTAATCTCCTATGTACACCTTTAAAATAGACACACGGTATATATATATATATACGGTGTGATCACGACTGATCAGTTAAGTAGATGAAAAATGTTTTTACGGGTACGGCAGTCAAGATGATGGGAAAGATGTTAAATGATACTCTTTAAAGTTACATGTCAAGCTTTCGGAATTTCTTTATTCCTTCTTCAGGACAGCTATAAATTTATGAATAACAAACATGTTACAATTTAGAAAAATGTTAATTGTACGCATTAAGTACTTACTACTTTGTGAGGTTAAATTATAAACCAAACAGTCATTAGAACTGTATTGACGTCTTGAAGAAAAATTAAGTTCATTAAAATTTAAATTTTGGAATGAATTTACATAAAACAAGTAATTGAATTAAGCTAAACACTTGTAAAACAGAGCAAATAGGCTAAATAAAATAATTTATATTGGATCAGAAATTCTACTAATATGGGACTTAGGAAAAATTTCCAATTGTAAAACTCGTACTTTACGTAACTCCCCTACGGTTCGATTACGCAAACCGTACTCGTATTACAATAAAGGTCATTGTAACACTTGTCTTTCAATATATTATTTTTTGCTGAAAATTTTTCATATATCACTAATAGAGCTTGCCATTTGTATATTTAGTTTATATAGAGTTTATAAATCGTTTTCCATTTATATTCTCAGTGCGCACTAATTAAGATTTACGTGTTCCAGTTACCTATTTCGCGTATACCACTGAAATATAATACTTATATAAGTTTAGATAAGTATATATTTCAGTGGCGTATACAAAGTTATTTTTTATATTCTGCGTTTACAATGAAATATATAAAAACAGTAATTATTTAGGTATATATATAATTATAACTTTTGTAGGATTTCAGTGAAAGGGCATGAAAGTAGAGCTCGTTTCTTGATTATTTCATCTAGCTTTCGGATTTATTTAATCCTTCATCAGGATGCTGTAAAATTATACATGAATGTAACAAATAGTAGTTAACATTTAGGTATACAAACTTACAATAATGTGAAGTTTAGTTATAACATAGCTTCATTGAAAAATATGACAATATATAGGTACAATTTTTTTGGTCTGCTGGAAGCACAAGTTTTACTACGGAGTTCTTCTCTCAACAGGTAGGGGGTTGCAGATGTTACTGTGGTGGGGGAATGGCGCTGAATTCAAAACGAAGAAGTTGGGAATAGCAAATAGATGTCACGATCAAGAAATTGTTTGGGTATTATTATTTTGTTGTTGAGTATTATTGTTTTTTATTATATCAAATAGGTTTGTGTATATAGCGCTCAAGCCATCTATGTCTGTTTTTTTATTAATTGTGTGGGGTGTATTAAATATATGGTACATTTCTAAAACGTTCGTTTTTGAAAATTGGTTTCTGTATCTAAAATTTTGATATTTTTATAGTCCATTGTGTGTTTTTCATTAGTGACATGTAATGAAAGTGCTGATGCATGGGGTTTAATTTTAGTGTCACTTTTGTGTGATGTTATTCTACCGGACAATTGGCGTGATGTTTGGCCAATGTAACATGAATTACAGTCTTTACACGGGATGTTATAAATGACGTTTGACGCTTGCAATGTGGGGGTTGGGGTTTTGACTTTAGTGAAAATATTTTTAATAGTTGTGTAATTTTTATTGGCAATTTTTATAGAGTCATCTTTAAGAATTTTTGTTAGTTTTAGGGTCAGCTCTGCAATGTACGGCAACGAGCAGTATTTTATACGATTGTTGTTATTAGTTTGGGTGATATTATTGTTTTCAGGGGTTTGATTTGAGCTATTGAACAGTAAGTTGTTAAGTAAGTTTTTTGGATACGCATTTTTAAGTAGTATATCCCTCAGCCTAGTCAGATTTTTGTGGTGGTGTGAAGGGTGTGAAATTTTTAGTACGCGGTGTTTTAAGGCAAGAACTACATTAATTTTGGTCTGTTTGGGTTGTTGAGAATAATAATGAATATATCTTTGTGACGATATTGGTTTTATATACCAGTCTAATTTCAAATTTCCTGTATTACCTCTAATTATTAATGTGTCTAGAAAGGGAAGACTGTTATTAGTTTCCATTTCTAGTGTGAATTGTAAATGTTTGTTGTACTGATTGAATGTATGAAGAATGTGTTCAACTCCATCCGCTGGCACTGCAGTCACAATGTCGTCTACAAATTTTTTTATGAACGGAAGTTCGAAGTTTAATTTGGGTATACAAGTATCTAACAATGTATCCATTATATATTGAGCAACGATGGGGCTAATTATTGCTCCCATTGGGCTGCCTAGAATCTGTTTGTAAAACTTTTCATTGAAAACGCAGTAGCTGCTGTCAAATATGAATCTTATGAGGTTTATGAATTCTGTCTGGTTGAGGGTCGTGTTATCGGAGATAGTATCCCATTTCGCTGTTATACTGTCAATAGTAGTTTCAATTGATATATTACTAAATAGGGAAACAACGTCTAAACTAATGAGCATGTAGTTTTTCGGAATTGTAAAGTTATGTATGAAATCAGCAAATTCAAATGAATCTTTTATATAGTAATTATTATTTGTATTGTAGGATACCGTTAGAGTATCAGTAAGATATTGGGCTATTTTACTGTTAGGTGCATTAATTGATGATATGATAGGTCTAAGTGCTAGGGTGGGTTTGTGAATTTTGGGTTTGCCGTAAAATTTGAGAGCTGTGAACTAAAGTCAAAACCCCAACCCCCACATTGCAAGCGTCAAACGTCATTTATAACATCCCGTGTAAAGACTGTAATTCATGTTACATTGGCCAAACATCACGCCAATTGTCCGGTAGAATAACATCACACAAAAGTGACACTAAAATTAAACCCCATGCATCAGCACTTTCATTACATGTCACTAATGAAAAACACACAATGGACTATAAAAATATCAAAATTTTAGATACAGAAACCAATTTTCAAAAACGAACGTTTTAGAAATGTACCATATATTTAATACACCCCACACAATTAATAAAAAAACAGACATAGATGGCTTGAGCGCTATATACACAAACCTATTTGATATAATAAAAAACAATAATACTCAACAACAAAATAATAATACCCAAACAATTTCTTGATCGTGACATCTATTTGCTATTCCCAACTTCTTCGTTTTGAATTCAGCGCCATTCCCCCACCACAGTAACATCTGCAACCCCCTACCTGTTGAGAGAAGAACTCCGTAGTAAAACTTGTGCTTCCAGCAGACCAAAAAAATTGTACCTATATATTGTCATATTTTTCAATGAAGCTATGTTATAACTAAACTTCACATTATTGTAAGTTTGCATACCTATGCTCTGTTCCATTTAAGCCATTCAGTAGATGGCACTGGCAACAGCGCAAATTTGAAGTAGCCGAAATTACATTGGGTGAACTTATCTCTTGTCTCTAATTTCAGCCAATCAGAGATGTCAAAACTATTTCCTATGCTCCGCAATACTGAATGGCTTAAATGGAATAAGATATAAATGTTAACTACTATTTGTTACATTCATGTATAATTTTACAGCATCCTGATGAAGGATTAAATAAATCCGAAAGCTATATGAAATAATCAAGAAACGAGCTCTACTTTCATGCCCTTTCACTGAAATCCTACAAAAGTTATAATTATATTTAAAACAGTGACGAATTCTCAATACGTATATATATATATATATATATATATATATATATATATATATATATATATATATATATATATATATATATATATATATATATATATATATATATTATATTTCAGTGGTATACGCGAAATACTTAGGTTAACATCTAATAGTCGTTCGTAAGTAAAATTTTGAGTTTGGATATAAAAATCTGTGTTTTGTTTCATTATAAATCATCAGATCGTTGTTGTTAGTATCTACATTGAAATAAAAGTGACGCATAACGTAAAATTACTTGAAACTTTTTCCAGAATATCTTGTTTCTGCACGTTTATAACATGTTAGTACAGACAAACAAGTATAACAAAACACCTTAAACAACACGACAATTGCCCCAATTTTCAAAGAGTTTTACTCACAGATTGCAGAGTTGTAGTTGTTCGTCACCGTTTGCACAACAAACTTTGCTACAAGTTCACGAGGAAATGACGTCACACGTCGTTCGACGCAACTTCCGGGAATGTACACAGCAGTGACAGGTGGAATAGTTCGAGCTGCTTTATGTTTCTATCAACTGACTTGATTAATTTGCAACTATTGTTGACACGGTGTTTGCAATTAATTTTCACAGAATATATGAAGAACGGGGAGTTTCAGTCAATGTTCACTAACAAGATGAATATTTATTTATAATGGCCTTGGTCAAAGTTACCGCTTTTACTTCCCGCCAACTTACATACATAGATAAGAGAGGTAGGTAATGTTTTCGGTCTAAAAATTCGATTTTGAGTTTTCAGTGAATAGGCACGAATTTGCATCACTACCTTATTTTTGAGATTAGATTCTTCATGAATCCGGTAGATAGATCTGGTAGATATTGTACAATTTTCGAACACGGTAACTTCTTACCATTCGTGTTTTCGAACACAGTCAGTAGATGCGATACCTACCGGAATGAATTTCGTAAATGCCTTTGCATTTTCTATAAAATCCATACAGATAGTCCCTTGCAAAAGATTCTCAATTTCTTGTATGCACATAAATTCCATACAGAAAGTTTCGAGCAAAAATATCCTATATTTCGAGGTTTCGAGTAAAATTATAATACAAATATACTACGAATATGTCAATTGACACTGACATCTTTCCATCTTGCAATCAGAATTTTCTTAATATAGTAGATGTTTCTAGCATAGCTAGCTAATTTATGAAATTTAATTTCTTTATAATTTTATAACTCTATTTAATATGAAGTATAAAATGCAGTCAAATCGTATAGAGAATAAAATGTTCTTTAATATTTATAACAACATTAAATTTGAAAAAATTATATTTAACATCGTTTTTTCAAGAAAAACTGTTAAAATCTTCAAATGAAGGTACTTCCGGTTGACCAATTATAACCAAAATCTAATCAGCTCTTCATATGGATGCAACGAAGAGGAATATGAAAGAATTATAATTTTTGGAATTGTAATATTAGAGTTATCGTAGACGAAAATTTTGTTACACACACACACAGACACAGACACAGACACACACACACACACACACACACACACACACACACACACACACACACACACACACACACACACACACAGAGAGAGAGAGAGAGAGAGAGAGAGAGAGAGAGACAGACATAGACACACACACACACACACACACACACATACACACACACACATACACACACACACATACACACACGCACACACACATACACACACATACACACACACACATACACACACACACACACATACACACACACACATACACACACACACACAGACACACACACACACACACACACACACACACACACACACACACACACAAACACGCATACAGACATCATCGTAAAAATAGTAAAATCTTATTCTAGGGACCTTAAAACGTGCTTATTCATTAAAAACTCAGCTCTTCATATGGATGTAACGAAGAAGTATACGAAAAAATTATAATTTTTGTAACTGTAGTATTAGAGTTATCGCAGACGAAAATTTTGTTACACAGACACACACACACACACACACACACACACACACACACACACACACACACACACACACACACACACACACACACACACACACACACACACACACACACACACACACACACACACACACACACACACACACACACATACAGACATCATCGTAAAAATAGTAAATTCGTATTCTAGGGACCCAAAAACGTGCTTATTGATTAAAAACTCATCATCGAATTTTTTGACCAAAGACAATACCTTCCTTACCTAAAGGTGACGGAAGGTAAAAACAACAATAAAAGTTGTTTAGGTACATTACAAAAGTTTGCAGAAAGGATTGGAGCGCGGTACATACAACTACATTTCCTACTAATTTCATCTTCCACCTAACTCGATTAAAAACAGGATAATGACGTTTGATAGTTTAATTCAATGTATAACACGATTTTTTTTCGAGTAGCAGTTCACGAATTCTTAACACTTAACTTGCAATTATATGAAATTTTTCTAAACATCAATTCGGCTCATTTCACATTTTTTCACCATATTTAACTTATACAATGAAATGATATTTTATAATAGTTAGATTTACTAACTTTTAATATTATTTATTACTTAGAATAAAATATATTCGATGATATAAAAAACAAATATGTATAATGTTGTTTTAACAAGCAAACGACTTTATTTTTCAGATCACAAAAAAAGAATCTTTTATAATAATATTTGGTTTTATACAATATATTCTTGAAGTTTAAATAGATAAAATTCATTTTTCTTGTTGAACAAACAAGTATTTTTCTTATTAAATTATCTTCACAAAAGATATAAAATATCATGCGTTTAAACAAAATACAAAACATCATCAAAACAAAATTAGTTTATATCTAATTTTGAGTTTTTCCCGACAACGAAAAAGTCTGCAATGTTTTTTCTTAAAGCGGAAGGTAAAAATTTCATTTTGCTAAATTGAGTTGTGCTTCGGACGTCCACAGAGAGCGTTATTAACTTATGGTCGACATCGTTGATTGCTTTTTGCTCGGATTGTCAGAGACATTTCTTGTCCTAACACGAGACAGGACAATATACAGTGATAACGAACCGCTCGCGAGAAATACTGTTACTTATTACAGCTTAGATTACACTAGTTTACCGGTTAGACAGCTGACAAACACTGCATTGTACTTATTTACTACCAGCGAAAAGATATTACACAGAAATAAACGCTTAAATTGCTGTGAATAAAAATCTAAAACAATGAAATTATAAAATCAAAGGTTATTACAATAGCTATTTGTGTATTAAGAGCGCAAAATGGGACATTGTCGATTGAGAGGTTGTTGCCGCGCGACGTAGGAGCGAGGCATTCTCTCGAAATCGACAATGTCCATTTGCGCTCGAAACACACACAAGATTTTTTCTACAGTCGCCACAATGGGGTCCTCCACCATAACAAAAATTTTTTTTTTTATTTATTTTTACTTATCGGTATTTTCCATTCTTCTTGAGCTACTGCTTCAATCTAATCTAAGCATTTTATACTTTCGTTTTTGTAAATGAATGCCTTATTTTATTTTAACAGCAGTGCGGCATTTTGTTTGGTTATGTAAGTGGGTAATATGTAACTACAGTGTCATTAATTCCTGACTAAACTTTTCCATTAAGAATGTAGCCAAGTAACATTTCTCAACATTGTATAGTTAGAAATTTGAGGAGCGAGCGTTTTTTCTACTTTGTCTCTCTAGAGCGGCAAAGTGACATTTTGCGTTGACAAAAGAGAACGCAAATGGCTACTTTGTATATAGACTGTAGAAAAATATTATTATATATTTGCAGACATGTAAATATGGATTAGTAAGTAATGGACATTTTCATTTCTGTAACTCTAAGGCAATTATTATTTAATAATTTTATAAAATGTTATATATAAAATGTATGAAGATGAAACACTTTTTGTAAGCTCCACTTTCAAAATAAATTATCAAACACCGTTAAACCCAAAAAATAACAGTCTACATTCGCAAATGTGTAACAATGAAGGTATTTGTACATAAAATAGTAAAAGCGTTCAGTTCGACCTATTTATGTGAATCTTCCTTCTCTAATATGAAAGTGATAAGGAACAAATACCGCAACCGACTTTCAGATGAACATTTGGATAATTGTATTCGGATGGCTATAACCAACTATACTGCGAATATTAAAAAAAATATCGACGGGTCTGAGTGTCAGGCTTCACAAACATTGTGTAAACATGTATAAATAGCCAATAAATAAATAAATAAATAAATAAATAAATGAATAAATAAATAAATAAATGAATAAATATCCAGTAAAAAAATTGTGGTAACAAGCCGTAGGGCAAGAGTAGTACATTATTTTTCATCTTTATGTACATTAATTTAAATAGTTTCTGTTTCAAATTTTAATAGAATATTAAGGAGGTCATTTACTTTTATATCCAGTAAAAAAATTGGGGTGACAAGCAGTAGGGCAAGAATAGTACATTATTTTTCATCTTTATGTACATTAATTTAAATAGTTTCTGCTCTGTTCTGTTATTTTTCATCTTTATGTACATTAATTTAAATAGTTTCTGTTTCAAATTTTAACTGAATATTAAGGAGGCCATATACTTTTATAACCAGTAAAAAAATTGGAGTGACAAGCCGTAGGGCAAGAGTAGTACATTATTTTTAATCTTTGTTAAAGGCTGTTAAATGTATACTTATTTTTGAATAATTTTTATTATAAACGGTTAATTTTTGTCTAGCTCATTTTATATATTTTTGTCTGTAGCTTCTAAACGATTAAAGCTAGCAACGTGTACGTTGCAAATTTGGAATTTACATGAAATTCTCTATAATACATATTAGCAGCGATATGTGTATATAGGCTGTTCCTATAATTACAGGCAGTTAAATTACACTTATTTTTGATTATTTTTTTTAGCTCATTTTCTATATTTTTGTCTGTAGTTTTTAAACGGTTAAAGCTAGCAACGTGTACGTTGCAAATTTGGAATCTACATGAAATTCTCTACATATACATCAGCAGTGATATTTGTATATAGGCTGTTCCAATTATTACAAGCAGTTAAATGTACACTTATTTTTGAGGAATTTTAAAATTTTTAAAATTCATCGTTCATATAAAAATTTATTCTAAAATAAGTGTACATTTAACTGCCTATAACTTTTGTAACAGCTTATATATAAATATCAGTGCTGATGTATATTATAGAGAATTTCATGTAGATTCCAAATTTTGAACTTACAAGTAGCTAGTTTTAACCCTTTAGAAGCTACAGGCAAAAATAGAGAAAATGAGCTACACAAATTTCATCGCTTATAATAAAAATTATTCAAAAATAAGTGTACATTTAACTGCCTGTATTTTTTAAAACAGCCTATATATAAATATCACTGCTGATGTATATTATAGAGAGCATTTCATGTAGATTCCAGATGTTCTACGTACAAGTTGCTAGCTTCAACCGTTTAGAAACTACAGACAAAAATAGAGAATATGAGCTAAACAAAAATTCATCGTTTATAATAATAATAATAATAATATTAATAATAATAATAATAATAATAATAATAATAATAATAATAATAATAATAATAATAATAATAATAATAATAATAATAATAATAATAATATTAATATTAATATTAATATTAATAATAATAATAATAATAATAATAATAATAATAATAATAATAATAATAATAATAATAATAATAATAATATTAATATTAATATTAATATTAATAATAATAATAATAATAATAATAATAATAATAATAATAATAATATTAATAATAATAATAATAATAATAATAATAATAATATTAATAATAATAATAATAATAATAATAATAATAATAATAATAATAATAATAATAATAATAATAATAATAATAATAATAATAATAATAATAATAATAATAATAATAATAATAATAATAATAATAATAATAATAATAATAATAATAATAATAATAATAATAATAATAATAATAATAATAATAATAATAATAATAATAATAATAATAATAATAATAATAATAATAATAATAATAATAATAATAATAATAATAATAATAATAATAATAATAATAATAATAATAATAATAATAATAATAATAATAATAATAATAATAATAATAATAATAATAATAATAATAATAATAATAATAATAATAATAATAATAATAATAATAATAATAATAATAATAATAATAATAATAATAATAATAATAATAATAATAATAATAATAATAATAATAATAATAATAATAATAATAATAATAATAATAATAATAATAATAATAATAATAATAATAATAATAATAATAATAATAATAATAATAATAATAATAATAATAATAATAATAATAATAATAATAATAATAATAATAATAATAATAATAATAATAATAATAATAATAATAATAATAATAATAATAATAATAATAATAATAATAATAATAATAATAATAATAATAATAATAATAATAATAATAATAATAATAATAATAATAATAATAATAATAATAATAATAATAATAATAATAATAATAATAATAATAATAATAATAATAATAATAATAATAATAATAATAATAATAATAATAATAATAATAATAATAATAATAATAATAATAATAATAATAATAATAATAATAATAATAATAATAATAATAATAATAATAATAATAATAATAATAATAATAATAATAATAATAATAATAATAATAATAATAATAATAATAATAATAATAATAATAATAATAATAATAATAATAATAATAATAATAATAATAATAATAATAATAATAATAATAATAATAATAATAATAATAATAATAATAATAATAATAATAATAATAATAATAATAATAATAATAATAATAATAATAATAATAATAATAATAATAATAATAATAATAATAATAATAATAATAATAATAATAATAATAATAATAATAATAATAATAATAATAATAATAATAATAATAATAATAATAATAATAATAATAATAATAATAATAATAATAATAATAATAATAATAATAATAATAATAATAATAATAATAATAATAATAATAATAATAATAATAATAATAATAATAATAATAATAATAATAATAATAATAATAATAATAATAATAATAATAATAATAATAATAATAATAATAATAATAATAATAATAATAATAATAATAATAATAATAATAATAATAATAATAATAATAATAATAATAGATCTTTATTTAACATAATAGTTACTACATAATCAAAGAATAAGGAAAATGATTCAAAAATCAGTGTACTTTCAAATGACGGTAACTTTTGGATCAGCCTATATATAAATATTGTAATAATTGTATTTTGTATAGTTAGAAGACTATAATATTATTGCAATGTCAATTAGTAACTATGTCTAATAATGTTTTTCTGTGTGATTACAGGATCAACAGCGGACCAAGGACCACTTATGGACATCCATGGATATATCTATAGGAAATAACATGTATTATATATGTATATTATGTGTGTATTATGAACTATATAATAAAATAGAATTTATCAAAATTCAAGTTTATCTTTAAAATTCCTGTTATATCCTATATACCTACACGTATGTAGTTTTTAAAACGGCTTCCAGAGTGCAGCACGTATCAATCTAAAAAATGATGAAAAAATGTACATTTCTAATTTTTGAAGTACTCTTTTCTTTTATGTTATCCTGATACCATCAGAAATTTTCAACAAAATACGACAAAATGATGCCCAAATTCGACAAAAGAGTAACATTTTTTCGGATGAATATATATATATATATATATATATATATATATATATATATATATATATATATATATATATATATATATATATATATATATATATATATATGCACACATTATTAAAATTTTCGGTGCATTGATGCTTCTCATAGGATGTTTCACATTAGAAGCATCCATGCACGCAAAAAATATTTTATCGGTGCATGGATGCTTCCTAGTAGCATCCATGCACGCAATAAAAATGCTACCTGAAAGTAACATCTATGCACGCAGTAAAAAATTTTTCGGTGCATAGATGTTACCCAAAGAACTCTTCTATTTCATGTTACTAATAATAAATAAGACATTTTTAAATTAAAAATATATATTTATTGCAACAATTACAAGTACATTAATATTACACAATTAATTATAGTACACTCTATACACAATAAATAAACAACAATCATAATTACAACAATTACAAACATTTTATTTGTATTACAAGCTAAAAGGAAATAAAATAAATAAGTACAACAATACAATAACATTTTATTATTACAATTTTACAAATACAAGTTATCAAAAGTCTAGAGTGAACGGAAAGGGTACTTTACTTGAAAAAATCGATTATTTTTTAAATATTTCCTAAACAAACAGCGTTAAAAATTTGAAATTTTATATCTAAGTTAATTATTCAACAATTCATTTATACAAAAGTTACTAAAACTCTGGGATGACCAGAAGGGATACTTTACTTGAAAAAAATCAATTCTTTCTAATATTTCTTACACTAACAGACTTATAACTTTAAAATTTTATATGTAAGTTAACTATTCAAAAATGCATTAATATAAAAATTACCAAAATTCTGGAGTAACAAGAAGGGATACTTTACTTGAAAAAAAATCGATTCTTTTTAAATATTTCCCACACTAACAGAGTTATAACTTTAGAATTTTATATCTAAGTTAAATACTCAACATTGCATTGATACAAAAAATACCAAAATTCTGAAGTGACCAGAAGGGATACTTTACTTGAAAAAAAATTGATTCTTTCTAAATATTTCCTACACTAACAAAGTTAAAAATTTGTAATTTGATATCTGAGTTATTTATTCAACAATGAATTGATATAAAAATTACCAAAATTCTGGGGTGACCAGAAGGAATATTTTACTTGAAAAAAAAAAGATTTTTAAATATTTCTTAAACTAACAAAACTAAAAATTAAAAATTTTATATTTAAGTTAAATATTCAACAATACATTTATATAAAAATTACCAAAAATTTGGGGTACACGGAATGGGTACTTTACTTAAAACAAAATCGATTTTTTTTCAATATTTATTAAACTACCACAGTTAAAAATATGAATTTTTATATCTAAGTTAATTATCTAACAATGCATTCATTAAAAAATTACCATAAGTCTAGGTTGCACGGAGGAGGTACTTTAGTTGAAGAGGAATCCATGACGTCGACTCTTACAAATTCTCCAGGGCTGAAATCCAACGGTGGAAGTCCGCGCCTCTCGTTTCCAAGTTTCTCAGCATCTCCGGATAATGGTCAATGATATGCGCCTGGCGCTTGCACCATTAAATTCTACGAGAAAAATTACATAAGTATACCAATTTTCATAATGTTTGAACAACTATTACGGTCTCCAGAAGGAAAAGTCTAAAAATTGAAAAAATCGTAAGGGGTACCCCTTTGCATTTTTTCAATTTTCCGTTTTTGGGCCATAACTCAGAAACGGTCAATGATACACCCCTAATCTGTAGAATGGCCTTAAGGTGATGTTAAACTATAAATTAACTTCCTGAATGTTGTAATGAGAAAATAGCATAATGCGTATAATAGACTCAAAGAAGTAAACGTATTTTACAAAAAGTCGAAAACAAACATATAATTTTCAAATATCTTCATAAAAAATAGTAAGAGAATAGTGCAATAAAACAAACAATATTTTGCAACACAATCCATTAGTAGACATGGCAAAGAAAATTAATTTGAGTATTGCGTCACACAAACTACTTTCTAAAATTGCGTCTCACCTCACAAAGGAAATGATAAACGCAGGGTACAAAGAGAGAGTGATAAAGTCACGAGACAGATACAGAGACTAAAGTGTTGAAACTAATATCTCGGCAATGAGCGTCACTGTCAACGCTGAGGCCCGCGGCGTCGGTTCAAACCAACAACACATGCTACTCCACAACTAATCAGAGCAAGTCTTCTTATTGATATTATTATACTAACTTTGCAATAATAATTAAATAGACTATATAGGCTGCATTGAAAGTACTAAATATCGATAATATGATTACTATATATGCAGCAAGGGTTTATCAGAGTTTCACAATGTTTTTAATAACATAACATGAATAGTAATAGTTTATTTTGCCAATTTATCTTTATATGAAATATGACACATCAGATTGCTATAAAATACATACTGTTTTACATAATAACTTTTTATCAATTGTCATCATGTATTCTTCAACACTGTAATAACATTTATCTATGACTAATAAATAATATATATGTTAAATATGTGATTTTACTCCAAATTACTACATATAAATCCCGTATAGAATAATAGTCATATACTGAGTTTACGTGCAGTTTTCAAATCGTTTTCAAAACGTTTTTGTTTTGTGTGTGTGTGTGTGTTTGTGTGTGTGTGTGTGTGTGTGTGTGTGTGTGTGTGTGTGCGTGTGTGTGCGTGCGCGTGTGTGTGTGTGTGTGTGTGCGTGTGCGTGTGCGTGTGCGTGTGCGTGTGCGTGTGCGTGTGCGTGTGCGTGTGCGTGTGTGTGTGTGTGTGTGTGTGTGTGTGTGTGTGTGGGTGTGTGTGTGTGTGTGGGTGTGTGTGTGTGTGTGCCTGCGAGCGTGCGTGCGTGCGTGCATGCGTGCGTGCATGCGTGCGTGCGTGCGTGTGTGTGTGTGTGGGTGTGTAAACTAACAATAAAACAGAATTTTTTTGGTTAATCACGCGAAATGACAGTTGTAATAAAAGGCATGGACATGGACAATCAATTGGATTGTGTAAAATTTAAAAAAATATATGGCAATTTTATGTCTGTTACTTACAGAGGATAATTCAAAACAATAGACCAGAATATTATTTAGAAAGTCAGAATAAAAATTATGCTACGGGTTCCATACCTATTTATATGAAGAGCAAAATATTCTTTTTAGTTTAAACTTTATTTAACTTTCTTTAGTTAGTTAATTCAATTTTAGACAGTAGTTCAAAAATTATTCAATAGAAATTAACATCAATTTATTCGGATAACTGCATAAAACGAAGTTTAAATTTTAAGTCTCGATGGTGCAACTGGGCATAGCTTATTAGATTTCTATTTAAAAAAGTTCAGATATTATTGGACATTTCAAAAATAATTAGTGGTAGAATTAGATACTTAGGAATAATTTGAAATTATAAAAATATAAAAGAATTAATTTGTATGAAATATAGTTATTGCAACATCGTATTCTATGTGTTAACTTCGCCTATTAATAAATTATTTATGATCATTTTTAAATAGTGAAAATAAAATTGAAATATCAAGACCAATCTTAAGTATATTATGAAAGAAAAATTTTTTTTTGTACCCAGATCTGAGTATTGGGGTTTTCCGATATCAGAATGGTAAGCCTATTGTTGTACATAAAGATAGAAAGTACAAACTACAAAAAACATTTTATTCCATTATATTTTATATTACTTAGCAATATAGTATTATAAAAAATTTGCTAAAAATCAATGGTTTGAAAGGTGAAACATATTTAAAATAAAATAACCTTTATACTAATCGAAAGAAATAAAAAATAAGTATTTTCTTAAAGTAATAATCAAATATGGCTTATATTTAAAAAAAATGTAATTTTGTGTTATATCTCGAAAAGTTGCCGATGGGAAAATTATTTTCGTACACCACTGGATAGACAATAAAATTATTTAATTTTTCTATTTGAAACATTTTTCTCAATTAGTGATAGTTTAGGAATAATTTCAAAATGAAAAAATTCGACCTACTTCAGTACTCCCCCATTATCTAGTAACCTATGAGAATTTTTGGCAAAACAAAAGCACATCTAAGATGGCCTCCCAAAGGCGCACCATAAGTCCCATATAACTGAAATCGTATCTCTTATAGTTCCCCAATGGTGGCTTTCAAAATCCGGACATTCTGTATAATTATTTGAGTGCCCCAGCTGAAATGTTTCTGATTTTGAATAATTAAATATAACAAACATTTAAAAGAAAAAATCATCAAGATCGGATCTGTTTTAGTGGGTTTAGAAGTTTTAAAGATTACATATATATATATATATATATATATATATATATATATATATATATATATATATATATATATATATATATATATATATATATATATATATATATATATATATATACACGGTGTTTCAGGACTAGTGTAACAAACTTTAACAGCTTATTCCTGAGGTCATTTTGAGCCAAAAATGTCATGAACATAGGTCCTATTCCTTCTAGTTACCAAAATACAAGAGGTTGAAGTTCTATAAATTACACGAAATTTTTTTAATTTTTGTAATCAAGGTATTTTCGGAAAACAAGAGTTATATAGAAAAGTCATACCTTATTTGTATTAATTAATTTTATTTATTAATATTAACGAATACGATTTGGACAACAAAACATACGATGACACAATTATTAAATAGACAAATAAATAAATTCTAAACACAGAACAACATAACCAAACATGGAATAGGTTAACACAATATGAAATAAGATAACAAATTTTTAAAAAAATTACAGCAAAATTACGGCGAATCATAGAATCATATACAGGATAAATTACATTTTGATCGTTACGAAGACAATTAATTAATACATAAATTAATTAATAGGTATAAATAAGGTATGAATTTTCAATATAACTCTTGTTTTCCGAAAGTACCTAGATTACAATAATTAAAAAATTTCGTTTTATTTATAGAACTTCAACCTCTTGTATTTTGGTAACTAGAAGGAATAGGACCTATGTTCATATGACATTTTTGGCTCAAAATGACCTCAGGAATAAGCTGTTAAAGTTTGTTACACTAGTCCTGAAACACCCTGTGTATATATATATATATATATATATATATATATATATATATATATATATATATACCGTGTGTCTGTCTTAAAGGTGTACATAGGGGATTAACATGGGAAATCAGTTTTTTGCAATTTCCTGCTCGCCTAATTATTTTAAGATAAACGCGTCAAATAAAAGTTTTAGGGCATAAAATTCTGCATCTAAATCAATAAACAGAATTACCTTTGCATGCTTTGTAACGACAGAAATTAAATATGAAAATGTCGAAAATTACGTCGAAAATATCAAAAGCCATGGAATTGAACAAAAAATAAATAAATGCTTGACGTTTAATCAAATTGTCAGAAACGTCAAATGAGTTAACTAACGTTGTGACAGATAAAACGTCAAGCATTTATTTAATTTTTTGTTCAATTCCATGGCTGTCGATATTTTCAACGTAATTTTCGACATTTTCATAATTAATTTCTATCGTTACATAGCATGTATAGATATAGATGCATAATTTTATGCCCTAAAACTTTTATTTGACGCGTTTTTGCTTAAAATAATTAGGCGAGCAGGAAATTGCAAAGAATTAATTTCCCATGTTAATCTCCTATCCTCTTCGGTCCCGGAGAAAAAAAAAATTAAAAAAAATAATTTTTTTGTAAATTTTGAGAAGTTTACCTAGGCTAATTGCCATATTTCATGAATTTAATTTTATCTAAATTCTACATTTTGAAAAAAGGGCTGTGCCGCGCGCTGGACATTGGGATTAAAACTGGATTTTATATGTGAAATTAAAGATTCAGACTTTGTATATATATTGTGATTTATTTAATAAAATTAATTATGAAATTCAAAAAAGCATTGTCTGCATGGATTAATACACAAAAAAACATCACATGAAACACATTTAAATCTAGTTTTTCCTTTGCAGTTGGAATTTCTACAGCGCATGAATTTATTTTTGTCTTCTACCGCACAAATTGGTAGATGTTTACTGCCTGTTTTCCTTGCTTCAATCGGCGGTATCATAGTTGATTTCGTTGCCCTCTTTTTTGAAGGCGTGGGAGCACATTCTTCATCAGAGTTTACATTTGTTGAAGGACCGGAAGCACCTTTTGAAAGACACTCCCCTACATAAATTTTGAAGGATAGTAAGTCCTTTGGCTTATTGTTTCCTAGTGCTTTCTGGTCCAAGCGATATTCAATCCAGGAATTTGAAATAGCTAGATCTATAAAATGGAAGAAAAATCTAACTGGCCATTTCCTTGTTTTTTGACAAATTCGATAATACGCAATGAATCTGTCACAAAGATCAACGCCTCCCATGGATCTGTTATAGCATGTAATATTGTATGGACGTGGTATAGAAATATACGCACCAGTTTTTTTATCCCATCGCCGCACATTCACAACAGGTTGGGAACCTACCGACGTCGAAGCTACCAACACTGCTCTATTATCAAACCATTTTGTTACAGACACGCGACCATCTTCTCTAATTAATTCCTGAAATGATCCTCTTCCTTGTTTTGATAAGTTCTTATCAGATTCAAGTTTCTGTTTCAAATTAAATGGTAACCTTGAAGTCAAAATTGTTCCAACACAATGTATTTTCCTTTCATGTTCTAAGTAGTCTAGAAGCTTAATAGAAGTGAAATACCTATCTATAAATACTGTGTAACCAGAGGGAACATTATCTGTTAGGGTTTTCACCACAGTTCCTCCAATTCCAAGATCGGAATCTGGAGTACCCCCTGGCCAAGTTTTGGAACCCTGATATACTATGAAATCTATAACAAGTCCTTGTGGTGTGGCCAACACAAAATTCTTCAAGCCCACAGGGTTTGGTTTGTTTTTCACGTATTGCCGAAGGACAGTTGTTCCAGTGAATGGAATCATTTGCTCGTCTATACTTAATTCTGTACTTAGTTGAATAGTATTACATTTACGTCTAACGGAGTCTATTATTGGCTGTACTTTCCATAGGCGATTTTTCTCTTTGTTTTCTTCTGAAACGGATAAATTATCAACGACATGCAAAAAATTTCGTAATTGAAAAACTCTATTTTTAGGTAATTCAGTAACGATAGGAATTTGCAAGGACTTTTTGTAATACATTCTTATTCGTGGAAGTTTCATACAACCCATTATTATGTGAGACCCAACCAGTTTTTTATATTCTTCTGCTGTAGCACGCAATTCTTTGCCATTTTCTTGCAAAGCGCGAATGTTACTTTGCTCCGCCACTAATTCAAAAAAATTGTCCTTGAAATACTGACAAAAATAGTCAAACGGTGACCAAGTACTTCGACTCCCCACATCCCATTCTTTCTCTTCCACTGTCCAAACATCAGGATCAAATTGCCGTTGCATCCACTTCATATTTCTCTGTCTCACTTGCTTCTTCGCTGTTGTATTTTCGGACACAAGGTTCCTTTTCACCTCACTAAGAGGTATGTCATCATCACTATTAAATAAATCTCCTTCAGGACGGAGAAGAGTTAATATGCTGTTATTTAACTGAATTTCTTTAGAAGGACGAATTTCTTCTTCTTCACTTTCCTCAAAACTTTCATCAATAACCGGAAAAAATTCAGGCAAGTCATCCTCTTCATCGCTTGTATCATCAAAATAATCGCTATCTTCTAGTATTCTCGCAAGTTCCTCATCTGACAGTGGCCTTGACGCTCCTGTAAAAATCATTTTTATATTTACAAAAAGCCTGTATAAATTCCCGCCGTCCCGCCGGCTGTACTTGAAGTTCATGACGTCATTTAGGTACGAAGAAAATTGAAGATGTGAACAGCTTAATTTTAAATGTGATAGTACAAGTTTTAATAACTAATTATTAATAAAGTTTGGCTAAAATAATGAAAAATTATTATAAAATACCTTTTTTACTTGCAGACTCCATTACAGTCACATAACCTTGACGTAACAACCGTCCTAATACATAGATAAAACTAAAACTTTGAACTACTACAGCACTGTCGGTAAGTTCACATGTCCAGCCGACTGCTCCTTGGAACTACAGCGGTGTAAAATCGTATTAAAGTATAAACCGGGTAATTTGAAAAAGTGTCCTGCCGGCTGGACCGGGGGACCGAAGAGGCTATGTACACCTTTAAGACAGACACACGGTATATATATATATATATATATATATATATATATATATATATATATATATATATATATATATATATCACTACAATCTATATAATCATTCTATACGACGCAATTAACCATTTTACGAGTACAGAAATGAACATAAATGTAGGTACGTCTCTCTGTGCAGAGAAATTATGTTGTTTAAAAAGGCTAGATAATTTTTACGAATAAAAACTGTCTGAGTCTGGTAGTATCATCTAAATGATCTATTGGTTAATTTTACAGTTTTCAGAAGATGAAATTTCTAAATATGTATATACGCATGAATTGTTGTTAATGTTCACGCATTAAAACATCCTGGACGTTGTTAAACGTTGCTTGTTTACTGTACAGTTATTTTACAAAATATTTCGATAATAAATCTGTGTTAAAATTTCAAATCCATTTTAATTACGTAGACATGGAATTTATATCCTAAATTTAGAGCACTTCTCGTAATTGGGGTTTTATTACTGATTTTAAATACCACTTCTGCGAATCGTTTTTATGGGAATTTTTCTTTGATGATTCAAAATGAGCGCTGTTTAATTGCAGAAGCATAAATTATGAAAAAAATAAAACTTTTGAAAAATCCTTGTAAATCTCTTACGTAATGCTTAATCCAAAATAAATATTTTATATCATTTTTTACACAGATCATGTATTTGTGAGTTCTTAAATTTTATATATAATAATTTTAATTAAAGTACAGGTAAGTGAAATAATTTATTTATGGAAAAGGGGTAGAATAATGGTCTTCTTGTCTTGTTTCCTAGTCGGTATCAGCACAGATTATTAAGCAAATTGAAATACCTATGAACGAAATATTATTATGCAATGCTACTCTTTCGTGAAGAATACTATACAGGGTGATTCATCGGTCTGTCCTCTCTTTATAACTCTTTAATTTTAAGTCAGATAGAAAAACTCTTCAAATATAATTTATATGATATATTATTGTCTATCTACGTACAATATGCATTTGTATACAGGGTGCTCCGTTCAAGTGCAACAATATGTAACTTTATATTTCTTAATGGAACATCCTATATGTATTTATTTATTTTGATAGTAAATTAGATTCTCTTTAAAAAAGTATTAAGTAATAAGGGGTCTAAACTTATAAATTAAGAAGTTATTTACGTTCATAAAAAATAGTAGTTCATAGTGGAAAAAAACGTAATTTAATACAAAATTTTGATACTTTTTTAATAATATTTATTTTAAACATTACACTAATTACAAAGAGGCTATTAAAAATTAGTGACAGACTAAATGTAAAATTATAATAAATGCTCGAAAATTTGTCCTTCAACTGCAATACATTTTTCTATTCTTCTTATAAAATCAGTTTGTACAGAACGCACCATATCAGGCAAAATGCTTAAAAATGCTTCGCGGATTCATTTTCAAATCAACATCAACAATGATAAACTAAGAGTATTTTGACAACTTCTTTGTTTGAATTCGAAACAATTGATCAAATTATCCATAGTTTACTTTGTTAATAATAACATGATACAAACATATTCATCGAATAAAGGTAAATAACTTCTTAATTTATAATTTTAGACCCCTTATTAATTAATACTTTTTACCTTCCGTCACCTTTAGGTAAGGAAGGTTTTGTCTTTGGTCAAAAAATTCGATGATGAGTTTTTAATCAATAAGCACGTTTTAGGATCCCTAGAATACGAATTTACTATTTTTACGATGATGTCTGTATGTGTGGTTCTCTATACGGTTTGACTGCATTTTATACTTAATATTAAATGGATATAGAGTTAAAAAATTGTAAAGAAATTAAATTTCATAAAGTAGCTATAGCTATGAAAACAGCTACTATATTAAGAAAATTCTGATTGAAAGATGTCAGTGTCAAGTGAAATTGACATAGTGTGTTTGTCTTATAATTTTATTGGAAATATAAGATCTCTTGCTTTCTGTATGAAATTTGTATAAAATACATACAACTGCTTTAATGTAATGTACAAGAAATAATAATAATAATAAATCTTTTGTTTCTACAGATACATTACACTGTATATAGAAAACGTCACAAAATAATAATTTAAGACATAAATACCTCAATTTATTCTTATACGCTTCATTATTCTAACCCAGGCGTATGCACATATACGAGTACAAAATTATAATCATATACCGGGTGATTCATCGGTCTGTCCTCTCTTTATAACTCTTTTATTTTAAGTCAGATAGAAAAGCTCTTCAAAAATAATTTATATGATATATTATTGTATATCTACGTACCGTATGCACTTGTATACAGGGTGCTCCGTTTAAGCGCAACAATATGTAACTTTATATTTCTTAATGGAACACGCTATATTTATTTATTTATTTTGATAGTAAATTAGATTCCCTTTAAAAAATCTGATGTGGCCAGCACATTACCTTCCGTCAGTTCTATGTATTTTGTACAAATTTCATACGGAAAGTTCCTTGCTAAATTAAATATTCTATTTCTTGTACATTACCTTCCGGCAGTTGCATGTATTTTATGCAAATTTCATACAGAACATTATTATTTTGCGACGTTTTCTATATACAGTGTAATGTATCTGCAGAAATAAAAGATTTATTACTATTATTATTTCTCATACATTACCTTAAAGCAGTTGTATGTATTTTATACAAATTCCATACAGAAAGCAAAAGATCCTATATTTCCAGTAAAAATTATAAGACAAACACACTATGTCAATTTCACTTGACACTGACATCTTTCAATCAGAATTTTCTTAATATAGTAGCTGTTTCCAAAGCTATGGCTACTTTATGAAATTTAATTTCTTTATAATTTTTTAACTCTATATCCATTTAATATTAAGTATAAAATGCAGTCAAATCGTATAGAGAATAAAATATTCTTTTATATTTATAATAACATCAAATGTGAAAAATCATATTTAACATAGTTTTTTCAAGAAAAACTGTTAAAATCTTCAAATGATGGTACTTCCGGTTGACCAATTGTAACCAAAATCTAATCAGCTCTTCATATGGATGTAACGAAGAAGTACACGAAAAAATTATAATTTTTGTAACTGTAGTATTAGAGTTATCGCAGACGAAAATTTTGTTACACACACACACACACACACACACACACACACACACACACACACACACATACACACACACACACACACACATCCACACACACACACACATCCACACATACACACACACACACACACACACACACACACACACACACACACACACACACACACACACACACACACACACATACAGACATCATCGTAAAAATAGTAAATTCGTATTCTAGGGACCCTAAAACGTGCTTATTGATTAAAAACTCATCATCGAATTTTTTGACCAAAGACAATACCTTCCTTACCTAAAGGTGACGGAAGGTAAAAATGTCTAGCTGTCATTTCAATATTTAAACAAAATAATATATTTATGAACTACGCACAACCGATTCAAGGTTAAACGCTAAACATTATGACGATGTATACTGTTATATATTGAGCTGATATCGGTCCAATACAGTATTCACATGGTGATACAATATTGATTTTCCCAACACTTCATATTAACGGGGGCTTATCCTTGTTTCCTTCGCAGCTTCAAAGTACAGATGTTTATATTTTCGCGTGAAGGGTTAAATTGCGTACGTCTACGGCGTATTTAAATCCGGGGTCAGGCAGTTACCGGAATGCGCAGGGGCGTGTAGGAGTAATTGTTTTTCAATAATGCGATCTGTAGTCGAAGGACATATACCGTATTCTGGTTTTCGAATTCCGATAGATGTTGTCTCTACTTTGAATTCGAGATTGGGTTTACAACGACAATTGCCAAGATAAAGTATATGCGACCTGGGATTATAAGATTCACTCAATGATTTTTGTTGCTCTACAGAACTATCCCAGGGCAGAACGTATAATATTTTCAAATGCGCAAAATGTGTTCTATTTTCATTTTATTTCATGTAAGTATACAGATATGTAGGTACCTATTTTTTATGTTTTTGGGTAGAGAACTAGTAGGAAGTGTTTGCCAGCTTCCAATAGGTACGAGTACTTACGTCTTTATACCGTCTATGCCGGTAGCACTTGCCAACATTTATTTTCGTTTTGTTTTTAGACTTTGGATTTTAATTATTTAAAAACATGAAATACATTCAATTATTTAATATGAAGCCAATACAAGTGGTTACCCTGTTCTCAGTGTGACATATCAAGATTATCCTAAATTATTTGTTTTTAAAATAGTTTTTGTTCAGTAAAGAAAAAAATTAAAAAGCCCATAGTAAACGAGTCAATATATCATGTGACATCATCTTAATTTTAATTTGAAAAATATTGTATCGTGTACTATTGACTGTTCATCCAATATATCACACAACTTTGAGAATGATATAATTTTAATTATCTAAAATATTGGACCGATATCAGCTCAGTAAATAACAGTATACATCGTCATAATGTTTGGCGTTTAACCTTGAATCTGTTGTGCGTAGTTCATAAATATATTATTTTGTTTAAATATTGAAATGACAGCTAGACAATTTTTAAGGTTAATACAATAAAAATCACATTGCATTTCATTATGAGAAACAATATGATATATTGGTTTGTGTATTATGTGCAATATGGACATGGCCGTTAACCGTATTTACGGCTTTGATAGCTCAATCATAAATGTTCCACTAACAGCCTAATGTCGTAAATAACTATTAAAATAAGTTTTGATACAATAGTAAGTCATCTTATTTAGCATTAACAATAAGTTAACAGTCTATATATGGGGCTGTCCTTAAATTACGTAACGCAAAATTAGGAAATTTTTGATACTCCCTCCCCCCTTTGTAACGCACCCGTAACGCAAACATGAACCCCATCCATATATTACGTAACGCAGTACTTGTCACCGCCCCCCCCCCCCAATTATTTTACTGGATATAAAAGTATATGGGCTCCTTAATATTCAATTAAAATTTGAAATAGAAACTATTTAAATTAATGTACATAAAGATGAAAAATAACAGAACAGAACAGAAACTATTTAAATTAATGTACATAAAGATAAAAAATTATGTACTACTCTTGCCCTACGGCTTGTCACCCCAATTTCTTTACTGGATATAAAAGTATATGGCCTCCTTAATATTCAGTTAAAATTTGAAACAGAAACTATTTAAATTTACATAAAGATGAAAAATAACAGCACAGAAATTAAAAGCATATGCATTTCCATATGCTTTTAACAAATTATTGAAATGTTTTTCCTTATCAACACTACTTGAATTCATGTTTTAATATGAATTGCATTGCACGAATGAAAGACCACTGGCCCAAATTTAAACTGTGCCCGACATATTATGTTGACTGCTATTGAAAACAAACGACTGCCTGCATATACGAATTTGCACCGCGAAATTTGAATGTTTCAGAACTATTAAAGCAAGTTTAGCAATATTTTTTATATTTTATCGTTACGTAACGCACACATTAACCCTCCCCCATCCCCTCGTAACGCTGCGTAACGCTACTCTTGACCCCCCCCCTTGAAGCGTTATGTAATTTAAGGACAGCCCCTATTTGAAATAAAATGTGAAAAGTTCAGGTCACCCATTGGGAATCAAACCCAAAATCTCTACTTTACCAAAGTAGCTCTCTTAATTGCTACTGGCTGCTCTATATCGATGGCTGAAATGATCTTCGTTCCGTTATCAGATGTGACGTTGGGATTACCAATGCATTTAAAAATCTTGTGAACATGTTACAATTTACTATTGGCACTATTTACGTTAATTCCCGTCTTTAACATTCCGTTACCACAAAATCAAAACTTGTCGGCTGCATAAGCCCTTAGCAATTGCTCAGCCGTAAAATTTATTTAAAAAAATTAATAATTCATTTTTCGAAACTTAATTGTGTGATAACAATAATTATTTTCAGTGACAATGAAGAAAAATCTAGTAAAGGCCTTGTACGACACACAAGTATTGCAATGAATAGATAACCGTTATCATAATACTTTTCAATCTAAAAATAATTTTATTACCATTTAATTCTGCAATTGTGTAAAAATATTAGTAAACCGTATCCCAAAGAGAAATTTCAGTATCATGTTTAGTACCGGTATAGCGGTCGATGTCCGGTTTAGATAAATCGCAGGTTTATTTATTATTTACACAAGTAATTTATTATAGCTGGACCAGCATAAATAAAAGTTTAATTTCGTCAACGCAAAGTGATTTATTACGAATTTCACCTTGCTTGCTCTAAATCTATACTCTGTTGGGTAAACATATACGAGTATTTATTACTCCTCTTGTCAGCATCCTAATAATCAGAAACAATTTCAGCATTTTGGATAATATTCATACAATTCATTCTAAAATCATTGCCTAATACTATTTTCCATACGTAATTGTCTATGAATTAGTGGTAGTTAGCAACAAGAACAAAATATGTTATCTGCAATAATCTGTCTAAAACAGCAGTGCTCCTAAATATTACTCGAAACTGACCCAAATCTTGTGCTTTGTATTAAGTGCACATATAAAATACCGTAATTTACATCTACAACATACACTAGATACTCGTACTTGTAGTTTCAAAGGCTTTTTTTTTAATAGTTACCTAAATTAACTATTTCAAATAGTAAATTTAGTAAATGGGGGACTTAATTCGTACGTATAGACCATTTATAAATCGTTTTTTATTTAATTTGTTAAGTTATGTATATAAAATAGAATAGTTTTTATATAATATTTGAATCCTTACGAGTTGTATAACTTTATAAATCGCATTTTACAATATTGTTTGTTTAAAATTCCGTATATTTTCTATGTTTACAATGCTACCGTTCGAAGCGTGGCGTGACAGCAAGAGGCTAGCTGTGACGCCACGAATTGAGCATTCAGGCCTGTATTCTCGTGTGGCCTCGTACGAGTACATTAACCAATTCCTATGTCTATAAACTACACCGCACCGAATGTATAATCGATTGTTATTAGTGTTGCCGCCGAGAGGAGATTTTTCTTGATCTCGTCTCGTCTTGAGTAAATTTTAGAGATCAAGATCCAAATAAATTTCAAGGTCAAATACTCGATCGAGACGAGATTACATACTTCAATTCTTGACGAGATTAGGCGAGATCTTGATCTTGAAAAACTTATTAATTATTCATACACAAGTTTCGATCATTTATTTCATTTCATCAGTACTGTACATAATACTAGGCAGTTTTATTATAAATACATTTATACAATTTTCATTGGGTTGAGACATCTATTACCAATTTTTGAAACTTTAAATAAGTTGTATTTTCTACAAAGCAACCTTAACATGACCTCTGCTGATCTCTCAACTCAACAGTGTCAGCTGTTACCATCTGCAGATAATAAATGCCAAGACACATTTTTGTTTTCATTTGATTTGTTTTTGCACCCCGGGATACAACAATGTATCCCAACCATATTTTTATTTGGCAATGGGAGATGACAGTATTACATGTACAACTTTGAAGTTAGTTGACCATATCATCAACATGTAAATAATAATTACAATTGCTGAGTTATCGTGAAGGAATTATCAGACGAGGAATGAAACTTGTCCTATTCTTCACAAAAAGTTTTATTAAAACACATTCATCTAACATGTAAATAATTTAACAAGGCAATTCTGACCACTCACTCTAATCATGCGCACACCACCAATGAAAATGGTTTATTTGCTTGCAATTTTGATAAACTCCAAACACGTGACGTCAAAATCGAGCGGGAATTACAAAACCTGAAATATTCTTGAAATACGTATCCGATTTGTAAGTGTGGCCGTGGTTAAAAATACACATAATCAAAGTTAAGTTTGCACCCAGATGATATTTATTTAAATTGCCCGATAATCCGATTTGTTCACCACGGCCACACTTACAAACCGGATACATATTTCTACAATATTTCAGGTATTGTAATTCCCGCTCGATTTATTATTTTTATCTTCCTAAAATTTTAAGAAAATAACAATGTATTTTATAAATATAGTATGTACTCGTATTGTGTTTTATTCGTATAGACATATGTATTTATATTTACCACACACTTTTTACTGAGTTTATTCATTCTGGGACATACGTATTAAAAACAAGAGACAAAAAATTGTGAAATCAGAATAAAAAATACAACTTTCGTGTTTGAGTATACATTAATTAGTATTGTAGGATGTGTGCAGATTTCAGGAGATATCTCAATATGAATCTGTAAACAATATCCAGCTTAAAATTATATAAAATTGTTACGCCACTAATTATAGCAGTTAATTAATTTGTGTGGCATATACGTAATACACTATTTATAAAGTTTGGAAATAGTAATTTGGGTGTTAGTTGTATTTGGTATATGGCTAGAGGAAGAGTATTTATTTATTTATTAATTACAACTGCTCAACAGGATTATTCCCAATGAAAGAGCAGAAAACACTTAAAAATATACAATACAATAAAGAATAATATTTAACAGATTAAAATGTATGAAGGATATTATTATTTATACATTTGAAAATTTGACTAGGCTTTAGAAGAAAAACGTCAAAATTAGAGAATTTAATATTGTAGTACGAACACATGCGATAAATGGGGGAAACCTGTAGGACATTAGTTCGGTGAGTAGGAAGATAGAAAGTACATGAGTAGCGGGGGGAAATACGAGGAATTTGGAAGTTAAAACAACTAGTGGATATGGGGTCATCAATGTCGCCATTAATTAACTTAGATAAATAAAAAATTGAGTAAGGCTCACGTCTTTCCAAAAGCCTTGACATATTAAACATCTCGAGTAATTCGCAATATCATGTATTATAATCAGGGTAAATATTATTTATTTTAAAAAATATAAATTTTAGAAATTTTTTCTGAACTTTTTCTAATAAATCTGGATGACATTCGTAAGTGGGGTTCCATACAATAGAGCAGTATTCAATTTTAGAGCGCACCAATGAATAATAAAGAGTAATTATGGAAGAAATATTTTTGAATGATCGGGTATTACGTATTATAAAACCAAGCAATTTAATGGATTCCTTGTAAATATTGTTAATATGATGAATAAATGACAATCTAGTGTCGAAAATTACTCCCAGATCTTTAATAATGTTAACCCGAAGTAAACTTTTATTATCAATTTTATAGTCAAACAAAAGAGGATGAGATTTTCTCGTGAATGATAAAATATTACATTTATTAATATTAAGAGATAACGAGTTGATGGAGCACCATTCATTTATAGAATTAATCATGTTGGAGTTGTAAACAATCGTCAATAGTTTTTACAAAATAAAATATTTTGACATCGTCAGCAAATAATAGTTTCTCGCAATTTAATTTGGCGGGTAGGTCATTGGTAAATAAAAGAAATAAAAGTGGACCAAGGTTAGATCCCTGGGATACTCCAGATGTTGAGGTGTATGTATGAGATTTAAAGCCACGTATTTGGACATATAACTTGCGGTCTGAAAGATAAGAGGCTAGAAGATTAGTTAAAGCAGGAGAAAAAAATCTGATGTGGCCAACACATAACCTCTCGCCAGATATTTTACCTGGTTGTACGCATAAAACGAAAAATATTTTTAAATACAAATACATATAGATATTCATGTCTCACTACAAAATAATTCTCACATATATTTGCAATATCTATAGGATATTTTAAAATAAATTATGTACAATACTTACATTTTCTTTATATTCAAAATCCTGAAATTTTCTTTTTCTACTTTCCTTTTCTTTTTCTTTATATTCGTCATTGTTTCGCAAATTCCTTTTATATTCTTTTTTACGTATATTCTTTTGCGTTGTTGATTTTTTTTTATTTTCATAATCTTCATAATAATATACAAATATTTTTGACAGAGGCATACAAATATTTTTGACAGTGACATTTATGTATCAATTACAAACATTTGAATTTCTTGCCTTGTAGTAGTTTGATCTGAGATTTTTTACATCAAATTATTTTATATGCCTTTCTTTATCTCTAAATCTATAGAAGATATAATAATGAATTTATATTTATCGAATAAAGAATTTAACGTTCTTTAATATAAGTATTTACATAAATTTTCGATAAATAATATTTAGACGATTTTTTTCTTGTAACTACTACTTCCGGTTGTCCAATTGTTACCAAAACTGACTGGACTCTTCCCATTATTGTTAGATTGAGGAATCCGTAGTTAAAAATGTCTTAAGTCTCATAGTATTTGAGATATAGTGAATCCAACATCCACACACACATCCCCACACACACACACACACACACACATACGGACATCGTCGTAAAAATGTTATAATCGGATACTAGGGACCTTAAAACGTGCTTATTCATTAAAATCTGGATATGCGATTTTTAGCATGAATACAATACCTCTCTTAGCGAGAGGTAAAAAGTAAGACAGAAGTTTACTAACTAGAACACTATTTGTAATGAAAGAGTTTTGTTCCATATTTGACTTCTTTATTTTCCTATCATTGCAATAAAATATTTTAATAAAACTCGTGACAAACTGATGAAAAAACATAAATACTCATATGTGAGGATTTAAATTTAATAACATACATAATATATAAATTCGTTTTAAATTTTGCATTTATTTATACAAAACATTATTTAATTAGTTAATTAAACAGCCAGTGATTCCATACTTTATTGTTGCGTACACTAGCTAAAAATTTTTATTCAACATGTTTACTATTAACTAAATATGCATGTAGGTAGCAACCGAATTAAATTAACCCTCCATTATTATTCATCTATATACCTACAAAAAAATGTTTTAAAAATTTATTTTTGGATACATCCCTGTAACATCACTCGTCCTAATTAGAAAAAACTGTAGTAAAACCACAAAAATATTATACAAAAACTTTTCAAATTAAAATTAGGGCTGTATTTTATTTTTATGAAGTTGGGAACAGTGAACCGTGGTATGTAGCGTCCTGTTTGCCAACCTAATGAGAAATTATTGTCACAAACCTGTGAAACGTATTAAAATTCCTGATATTTTCAGTAGCTTTGTACACATTTGAAACATTCTGTACACAGACTCATGAATTATGAATACGTATATTAACGTCCATTAGCTACAAAATAAAAACTACCTGCATGCGGCGTGGTCTATAGAGATGCTCCTGAATCGGATATTTACATTTTTATGAACTTCACTTCTGTATTTTTTAACCATTTACTATGTTCAAGAGAAACACATTTGTATAATTTCGGAATTTAAAGCCTTTATGCCTTACCTTTAAACAATATAATCGAAGAAAGTTTATTTTATATTTATTATAATTGTAACCCGAAGAGACCGACAGTACTTTAATAGTTAATTACGATATAAGTGGGATATAGGCATTATTAACGTACATATTTTTAATTTCCCTACGAACCCGTAGGGAGAGTTAGAGTAATCACATAGTGCGTTAATTATGTAGTATCGCACGAATATCGTACAAAATTTTATTTATCACTTTATACCATATCCGAGACCATATCAAACTCATGTTAGATTACTACATTGCTAATTTAACCAACTACATATCTCTTATAGTTCTCGACATCGCTATGGTAGCCACTTGAAAATGAACACCTGTATAATAATAAAAGGACATTCATAAATATATTTCCGCGTCCATACTAATAGTTAAAGTAAAATACAAAAAATATTGAATAATATATTTACTTATACAAATATACAGACAGAGGCAATAATTTTTTCCAGAACAAAGCTAATAAGAAGATTAATTTCTAAAAATATTTTCAAATTAAAACTGAAATGATAAAACAGAATTAAAAGTCTCCAGCGTTTATCATCCGCGCGATTTCTTTTTCTTCTTCCCACCTTCCACGTCCTTCACCGAGGTCCTCTTGATTTAGCGCATTAATTTAATGCGTCAAAATTATCCTGGAATATAGCAAGTTTTAGCTTGTACTGAATATATTTCATAACTCATAATTAGAATGGAAAGTTTTCTGAAGTGCGAGGTTCACTGCTGCACGTTGTTTTTCATAAATTTCCATACGGTCAGGGACGCATTTCCAGAATTTTACGTGCTACTTCTTGAACCTGTAAGTGAAAATAACAACTGCTCGACAGAAGTCACACTTTTCACCTCACTGTCTGTCTGTTTACGTAACTAACTTCCTATTTTCACAGCCTCAGTATTACCAACTATCCGTATGCCACAATTCTTCAACACTAATGCCGAGTATCCACTCTAATTCGCTGTTACTGTCCTTGGTTACCTAGCTTCACAATACTCGTCAACCCTACCGAGTATTAACTTCCAAAGCTCTCCCAATACACCAGTAACCTCCAGACTCGCCGTTACTGATCTCGTACACTATAGCTTCCCAATACTCGTCAATACTACCGAGTATTCACATTCACAGCTATCCCAGTATACCAGTAACTTCCAGAGTACCTACTCCACTACTGCATACGCTCACTACGATACTGCTGTGCTTCTCAAACTCACTAACACTCTACTCTCTAACACTCCATGTGAATGTCTCTATGACTCTGCATGTAACTTAATTAGTGTTTCACAAAAATAAAGATATACTCTTGATCTTATTTTGATCTTGTCTTGAAATCGGGACAAGACCAAGACAAGAAGTATTTATTATTTCCCAAGACAAGACAAGATAAGAAAGTATCATCAAGAATCAAGATTAATAGGGTATTCTCTCATGATTACAAATATTAAAAAGTTATTAAAAATATTAAAGTTGATTGGTAAAACAGAGGGAAAAAGCAAAAAAACCGGTTATAAATTGATTGTTGCAAAAGATATAAAGCATCTAAATTTTGCTGATGTACTAGTTGTACTACCAATGGGAGACGAGTTGAAATCCCTACTCCATGTTCGAATGTGATAACAGGGCGCATCTTAAGCATGCACATACTCGGCTCTACTTCGGATCGTTCGGGAGTGTTCGTATACAACTGTTTTAGCATGTATTGTTAAGCGATATGACATCTGGTAACAAAGTAATGAACTACATGTCAACAATGTGTAATATTAATTTTTTTTAAATACTACGTACTAATACATATTTATGTATCTAATCGATATACGGGTGGCGTTCGAAATCCGTACATATATGAATTTAACATGCGAAATTAAAATATTTTGAATATTTACTGAAAATTTTTGTATACATGTCCATAGGTACTTATTGCATCATATTAATAATTAATTGTTCAAAATTAATAAGGAATACCTAATTAAAAAGTAAATAAAATTTATAGCAAATTTAATGTAATAATTATTATCATTGTAATGCTCTTGCTTGTTACGTTAAGGGTACTGGGTTCGAATCCACTAAACCTCTTTATTTTTATTTTTTTATTTTTATATACGGGTATATTTTGTTGTAATTTTAAGTAAATATCAAATTTAATATAACCAATTTTATCTGATTATGTTAAATAAATATGAAGAAGAAATAAAAAAAGCTAAGGAAGTTTCGTAGATTCGAACCTACTACCTTTGACATAAGAAGCAAAAACATTACCACTATGCTACGAAATTCGAGACGAAATTATTATGTTAAAAATTCTTATACAAAGTATAATAATGGCAATAAAGGTATGTTATCAATCGCTACCTACATAGTTTAAGAATGTCAAAATGTTTTTGCAGCATAAGCAAAAATATGTAATCGATTACTTAGAATGATTTTTTTTTTATAAATTTCTTAAGTTTTTTAGTAATAGTAGGTAAGGTTACAATTAAATACATTTTATTTCCCATCTTTTTCAATACTTACTGAACATTTTCTCGAAAATCCATGAACCACTGATTGCACACCGCTGGTACTGTACAACTAGTACGTCACTATCACGTGACACAACAAAATTAAATTTTAAAGATTAATATCTCGCTTATTAAAAGGAATTTTTAACTCGGGTTTTCACAGGTACTCTTAGATGTACTTGTTCTTTAAGAAAAAAAATTTAAAAAAATATGCGAGAATACCCTATTGTCAAGAAATCAATCTTGATTATTGCAAATCTGCATTTGTATCTTTTATGTGTCTAGATCCTCTTAACGCTCAACTTAAATACTATTAAATTTCGAAACCATGTATTTCTACCTTGTTCTAATATGAAAAGAGGAAAGAAGACATTAGATTTTAGTGCAAATGGACCTATTAAATTAAAAGTGAGAGAGATATGAATAAAAGTATATTAGGTTTGCACTGTAACCAATCAAAGGGCAGAGTTTATATCTCAATCTAAACCAACGCTATTTTCTTATGTGAAATGAAGAATGATTAAAATTAAATGAGAGGTATTGTGCTGTGCTGGTCACATCATTTTTTATTATATTTGAGAGAGAGAGAGAAATACTATTTTGGGATAAAATCAATTCCGAATCTGATTTATTATTCTTTGAACAGTCATTGTTTTAAATAAAAAGAACGGAATATAGAAATAATACAAAAAATAACCAATGACCAACAATTAGTAATACAATGCATGCGCAACCAAAATCAAAATAATATTATTTGATTATTTAACTAAAGGAAGGCAAGGGCAGGCGCAGACGCCAACGCTACACGTGAGACTTGAGCGTTCGGATTGGACAAAGCGATATAAAAGGGGATTCCCCTAAAATATCAAGAAACAAGAAATATCAAGAATTCTCGAAACAAGACAAGAATTAGGTCGCCAAGAAATAAGCAAGACAAGAAATTTTTACTTTCTTGTTTTGAAAATCAAGCCAAGACAAGAAATGATTATCAAGACAAGATTTCTTGTCTTGATGAAACACTAAACTTAGTAACTAACTAACTAACTCTCGAGCATAGCTGCGTCCCTTTTATACAGCTGCCATTAACTTCCAGAGAGCTCTAGAACAGGGATGGCGAACCTTTACGTATCAACGTGCCATTTTTCTAAAGAAATGTTTAATGAGGTCATAGACCTGCCATTAAATAATTTTGACTTTGTGATTATTGGGAAAATAATAATAATAAATACTATCAACTCAAAACTCTTTATTTACTACAAAAAAATAGGAACATTTTGCAATGTTTCAATTATACGCGTAATTTAAACTAAAGTCAAATTAGTGGACTTCTGTTGTTGCAGATTAGATGACAAATACCATATGTTAGGGTTGTAAGATTTTACTTTTAGCAGAATGCATGCTGAACTGGAGTCATCTGTCAAACGGTTTCTAATCGAGTATTTAATGTTATTCATCTCTGAAAATAATGACTCGCAGGCATAGGTTGATGAAAATATTGTTAAAATAGCATGAGCCAGGTTCTTCAAACAATTAAATGTATCTGGTAACGCATTCCATGTTTCCAAAATTTTGTTATTAGCATTTTCACTTATATTACTTGTCAATCTTTCTGTTTCAATTAATTCTAACTCTTTTCTTGTTTCAATAAATTTTTGAATCCATATTGAATTAGACTGGAAATCAATCAGTTGCATTTCAAATTCTTCAATTTCCAACCAATCGAATTGGGACAAATTCAGTTTATCAAATGACGTCACATCAGGGTACATAATAAACTTGAGTAATTTCCGATAATTCTTTGAACTGAGAAAATCTCGCTGAAAATTCTTTGTTTGAAGAATCAATTACAGATATAAATTCTTCAGTAACTTGGTCTTCGTCTGGTTTCTCATGTATTTCTAAATCTTTGATATATTTTTTCAAATCGCAACCCGCGCACCGCACCCGAACATTCCGTAGCGTAGGGATCACTCGCGTTCGCTCGTCATATAATACCTACTTCACACTTTTTTTCGTAGTGCATCATAATTAATTTTGTGATCAGTGACGTGCCCAAAATATTGTGTCGCGTGCGTCATAATAATAAATAGTCACTCGCTCATTGCTGCGGCGACGGCGGCCGTTCCACGTTACAATAATATTATTTTCCTACAACCGCGCGTAAAGTACAACTTATGACTTATAAGGATAACAGAGTTAAAATATTGTTATTGAAAACAAAATTTATAAATATTTATAAAAAGGTTATGTACTTGTTATTGTTATGCACTCGCCTTGTCAATTGCAATTATTAATAAGGTGTTGCACGGTTTTTTTTCTTTGCTTTAATCAAAAGAATAAGAAAAAATATTTAGCCCCTATTTTTTATTTTTTTCGTATTATTCTTTATTTATGAGAAAATTGTCTTTGAAATTATAATGTTTGAATTTCCGCTTTCGCTTTCGCCTGATGACGTCAGTATAAACCTAACCAATGAGGGTGTGGCTTACATTTGCCTCCGCCGGAATTTAAACGAGTGACAGTCATGACATATGTCAACTACTACTGATTTTTGTATTTGGAAATAATCAAACATGGTTGTAAAAAAGTGTTTTGTGCAGTGTGCCCAAATATAACTGATAATAGGGAAACATAAAACATAGTGCCTCAAAACGAAGAAAGAAGAATGAAATGGTTGTCGCAAGTAAAGATAAAAACATAAAATCAAAACTTCTTTATTGTAAAGATCATTTTGATGTAAATATAAATATTTTTATAATTAAATAAGAACTATTATATACATTTATTTTTTTAGCTGGAGAATGATGCACTCAAGCTACGGTTTCTTATACCGGCTAATCTTTGCACTATTGGACCATAAGAGAGATTGATAAATCCAGGATAAAATATTATTAGACGGTATTGCATAAACCACTACTGACGATAATGTCAATCTCCAACTGAAGAGGAGGATCTATTTCAAACAATGTGTCGCTGGAATATGTTTTATATATGTTTTAATAATATTGTATTCTGTATGTTCCTGACACGAAATAAATCCAAAAGCCAAAATAGAAAATAAAGTGTGTGTGTGTCATAAAGTTTCAGGTGTCAACTAAAATGAGAAAAAGAGAGAACGGGCCGAAATTACTCAGAAATAGACAAAGAAAACATGTTGGAGATAAATAAATGTAAAAATAATATATGGGATTAAATTTATAATGAATTTAATTTAATTAATGTTGACCTGTGTCAAATTTATTTTACACAATAAAATTTACTTCCTCGAACATAGGTGGAGTAATTTATTTTGTAGATTTACTTAGCTAGTATTTTTATTCTTGTTTTGACGAAAATCTCTGGAATAAACTATTTTACTTCAGGAATAAATTTTACTTTGCTAGTGCTTTACTTATCCATCTTTTATAATACTAGGCATAAAACTATGAAATATAACGCTATAATATAATAATAAATAACTAAGAACTACGCTAAGGAACTAAAAATCACGCTGCACTATAAGTCAGACCTTATGTCACACAGTTGTCATTAAAGCAATCATTGACGTTGATGTATAATACATTTGTTTTTTTTATCATCTTTCCAGTTTTGTCATTGGCTAATGTATGTCTGATGCCACAGACAGTGTAATTTGGCGCCAATTCAAAAAGTAAATTTTTGAACTGCTACTGTGCTTAATATATACAGAAATTTGAACAGAAAATCATATTTAATTACACTGTAGAACGTACTTATTCGAATTGCAGAAGAAAAATATATGTTAATTTTTTTGCAACACCTCATTGTAGAAATGAAATTATATATATTTTTCTACAGTCTATATACAAAGTAGCCATTTGCGCTCTTTTTTGTCAACGCAAAATGTCACTTTGCCGCTCTAGAGCGACAAAGTAGAAAAAACGCTCGCTCCTCAAATTTCTAACTATACAATGTTGAGAAATGTTAGTTGGCTACATTCTTAATGGAAACGTTTAGTCAGGAATTAATGACACTGTAGTTACACATTATCCACTTAACAAGTCAATCTGACATAACTGCTCTGTCGGTATGTTACATAACCAAACAAAATGCCGCACTGCTGTGAAAATAAAATAGGGCATTCATTTACAAAAACGCAAGTATAAAATGCTTAGATTAGATTGAAGCAATAGCTCAAGAAGAATGGAAAATACCGATAAGTAAAAATAAATAAAAAATAAATTTTTGTTTTGGTGGAGGACCCCATTGTGGCGACTGTAGAAAAAATCTTGTGTCTGTAGAAAAAATCTTGTGTTTGTTTCGAGCGCAAATGGACATTGTCGATTTCGAGAGAAGCCTCGCTCCTGCAACAACCTCTCAATCGACAATGTCCCATTTTGCGCTCTTAATACACAAATAGCTATTTCCTTGTGGAAGCACAAATTCTGATCATAAAGTAACTACAATGAGAAAAACATTATGCGTGGCTGACGAACCTAATATGAAAGAAGTAGAGGTACGGAACACCTACATCAGCATCAGAAGGGCATATGAACCTTCTTATATCACCATATTTGAAAGATGTATGACCTTCCCTAACGAAGAAATCATAAATAATAAACTCACAAAAAATTAATTTGTCGTCACATAAATTACAGCATTGTGTAAAGAACAAAATAAAGTGCAAGTTATTATTTCTTACTTCATAATGTAGCCCGGCACAATGAAATAATCGCGACAATCATCAGGAGATAAAGAAGAGTTCGCTTTTATCATTTTCATAAATCTGAGGAATTTCGTTTGAGTTACGAGTGTTGGCATTGCGAGACAGAGAGGTGCGACTTTTATTATTTTCGCGGTCGAACGGCGCAGGGGATATGTCTAATAAGAATATCCCTCGGTTGCTAAATTTGAATTTCATATTGCTAAGAAGAAAGCTTTTTATGTTGTGATGAATATTCAACACTATCTGCTGTGTCATTAGACACTTCGCTCGTGTCTGATGCCCCCAGTTTATCTTTCATTTCTGCACCACTGGACGATAACGATTAGGTAATAGTTTTTACCTTCCGTCACCTTTATACCTTGATCCATTTAAGCCATTCAGTATTGCGGAGCATAGGGAATAGTTTTGATCTCTCTGATTGGCTGAAATTAGAGACAAGAGACAAGTTTACCCAATGTAATTTCGGCTACTTCAGATTTGCGCTGTTGCCAGTACCATCTACTGAATGGCTTAAATGGAACAGAGCAAAGGAAGGTATTGTCTTTGGTCAAAAAATTCGGTGGTGAGTTTTTGATGAATAAGCTCGTTTTAGGGTCCCTAGAAAACGATTTTACTATTTTTACGATGATGTCTGTATGTGTGTGTGTGTGTGTGTGTGTGTGTGTGTGTGTGTGTGTGTGTGTGTGTGTGTGCGTGCGTGTTTGTGGGTGTGTGTGTGTGTGTGTAACAAAATTTTCGTCAAGGATAACTCTAATACTACAATTCCAAAAATTATAATTCTTTCGTATTCCTCTTCGTTGCATCCACATGAAGAGCTGATTAGATTTTGGTTATAATTGGTCAACCGGAAGTACCCTCATTTGCAGATTTAAACAGTTTTTCTTGAAAAAACGATGTTAAATATAATTTTTTCACATTGAATATTATTATAAATATTAAAGAACATTGTATTGTGTGCTTAGACAGGTTGTGGTATTTCGCTACCGAAAATCGGTGACTTTAATATGTTAAGAGTGAGGAATATATGTTGTATACCTATGATGTCAGGTTAGTGCGAATGTTGTTGAAAGAGGGTCTGATTATTTTTTGGATGATATTATTGTTATTCTTTCGGGTTTGTGCTAACCCACTAAGTGGGAAATGCATGATTTTATGTATGTATGTATGTATGTATGTATGTATGTATGTATGTATGTATGTATGTATGTATGTATGTATGTATGTATGTATGTATGTATGTATGTATGTATGTATGTATGTATGTATGTATGTATGTATGTATGTATGTATGTATGTATGTATGTATGTATGTATGTATGTATGTATGTATGTATGTATGTATGTATGTATGTATGTATGTATGTATGTATGTATGTATGTATGTATGTATGTATGTATGTATGTATGTATGTATGTATGTATGTATGTATGTATGTATGTATGTATGTATGTATGTATGTATGTATGTATGTATGTATGTATGTATGTATGTATGTATGTATGTATGTATGTATGTATGTATGTATGTATGTATGTATGTATGTATGTATGTATGTATGTATGTATGTATGTATGTATGTATGTATGTATGTATGTATGTATGTATGTATGTATGTATGTATGTATGTATGTATGTATGTATGTATGTATGTATGTATGTATGTATGTATGTATGTATGTATGTATGTATGTATGTATGTATGTATGTATGTATGTATGTATGTATGTATGTATGTATGTATGTATGTATGTATGTATGTATGTATGTATGTATGTATGTATGTATGTATGTATGTATGTATGTATGTATGTATGTATGTATGTATGTATGTATGTATGTATGTATGTATGTATGTATGTATGTATGTATGTATGTATGTATGTATGTATGTATGTATGTATGTATGTATGTATGTATGTATGTATGTATGTATGTATGTATGTATGTATGTATGTATGTATGTATGTATGTATGTATGTATGTATGTATGTATGTATGTATGTATGTATGTATGTATGTATGTATGTATGTATGTATGTATGTATGTATGTATGTATGTATGTATGTATGTATGTATGTATGTATGTATGTATGTATGTATGTATGTATGTATGTATGTATGTATGTATGTATGTATGTATGTATGTATGTATGTATGTATGTATGTATGTATGTATGTATGTATGTATGTATGTATGTATGTATGTATGTATGTATGTATGTATGTATGTATGTATGTATGTATGTATGTATGTATGTATGTATGTATGTATGTATGTATGTATGTATGTATGTATGTATGTATGTATGTATGTATGTATGTATGTATGTATGTATGTATGTATGTATGTATGTATGTATGTATGTATGTATGTATGTATGTATGTATGTATGTATGTATGTATGTATGTATGTATGTATGTATGTATGTATGTATGTATGTATGTATGTATGTATGTATGTATGTATGTATGTATGTATGTATGTATGTATGTATGTATGTATGTATGTATGTATGTATGTATGTATGTATGTATGTATGTATGTATGTATGTATGTATGTATGTATGTATGTATGTATGTATGTATGTATGTATGTATGTATGTATGTATGTATGTATGTATGTATGTATGTATGTATGTATGTATGTATGTATGTATGTATGTATGTATGTATGTATGTATGTATGTATGTATGTATGTATGTATGTATGTATGTATGTATGTATGTATGTATGTATGTATGTATGTATGTATGTATGTATGTATGTATGTATGTATGTATGTATGTATGTATGTATGTATGTATGTATGTATGTATGTATGTATGTATGTATGTATGTATGTATGTATGTATGTATGTATGTATGTATGTATGTATGTATGTATGTATGTATGTATGTATGTATGTATGTATGTATGTATGTATGTATGTATGTATGTATGTATGTATGTATGTATGTATGTATGTATGTATGTATGTATGTATGTATGTATGTATGTATGTATGTATGTATGTATGTATGTATGTATGTATGTATGTATGTATGTATGTATGTATGTATGTATGTATGTATGTATGTATGTATGTATGTATGTATGTATGTATGTATGTATGTATGTATGTATGTATGTATGTATGTATGTATGTATGTATGTATGTATGTATGTATGTATGTATGTATGTATGTATGTATGTATGTATGTATGTATGTATGTATGTATGTATGTATGTATGTATGTATGTATGTATGTATGTATGTATGTATGTATGTATGTATGTATGTATGTATGTATGTATGTATGTATGTATGTATGTATGTATGTATGTATGTATGTATGTATGTATGTATGTATGTATGTATGTATGTATGTATGTATGTATGTATGTATGTATGTATGTATGTATGTATGTATGTATGTATGTATGTATGTATGTATGTATGTATGTATGTATGTATGTATGTATGTATGTATGTATGTATGTATGTATGTATGTATGTATGTATGTATGTATGTATGTATGTATGTATGTATGTATGTATGTATGTATGTATGTATGTATGTATGTATGTATGTATGTATGTATGTATGTATGTATGTATGTATGTATGTATGTATGTATGTATGTATGTATGTATGTATGTATGTATGTATGTATGTATGTATGTATGTATGTATGTATGTATGTATGTATGTATGTATGTATGTATGTATGTATGTATGTATGTATGTATGTATGTATGTATGTATGTATGTATGTATGTATGTATGTATGTATGTATGTATGTATGTATGTATGTATGTATGTATGTATGTATGTATGTATGTATGTATGTATGTATGTATGTATGTATGTATGTATGTATGTATGTATGTATGTATGTATGTATGTATGTATGTATGTATGTATGTATGTATGTATGTATGTATGTATGTATGTATGTATGTATGTATGTATGTATGTATGTATGTATGTATGTATGTATGTATGTATGTATGTATGTATGTATGTATGTATGTATGTATGTATGTATGTATGTATGTATGTATGTATGTATGTATGTATGTATGTATGTATGTATGTATGTATGTATGTATGTATGTATGTATGTATGTATGTATGTATGTATGTATGTATGTATGTATGTATGTATGTATGTATGTATGTATGTATGTATGTATGTATGTATGTATGTATGTATGTATGTATGTATGTATGTATGTATGTATGTATGTATGTATGTATGTATGTATGTATGTATGTATGTATGTATGTATGTATGTATGTATGTATGTATGTATGTATGTATGTATGTGTATTCTCTATACAATTTGACTGCATTTTATACTTCATATTAAATGGATATCAGGATATAGAGTTATAAAATTATAAAGAAATTAAATTTCATAAATTAGCCAGCTATGCTAGAAACAGCTACTATATTAAGAAAATTCTGATTGAAAGTTGTCAGTGTCAAGTGCAATGACATATTCGTAGTATATTTGTATTAGGATCTTTTTGCTCGAAATTTTCTGTATGAAATTTGTATAAAATACATACAACTGTCGCAATGTAATGTACATACAAGAAATTTAGAATCTTTTGCAAGGAACTTTATGTATGGATTTTATAGAAAATACATACGCATTTACGAAAATTCTACCGGTAGATACCGCATCTACCGACTGTGTTCGAAAACACGAGTGGTAAAAAGTTACCGTGTTCGAAAATTGTTCAATATCTGCCAAATCCCTACTGGATTCATGAAGAATCTAATCTCAAAAAAAGGTAGTATGATGCAAAGCGACGCGTGCGCGGTAAAAGTGGAAATGTGTTCAAAGTAGGACTCTGCTCATTTTCTTAACTACGTTAAATTTCTAACCTGTTTTAAATTTTCAGATTTTTTCGTAGGTTATGGATCTACCTTGTTTACCACTTGAGTTCTTATAATATCGAATCCGGTAGCTATAAACTGATAAAAACTGTTTACCGGTAACAGTTCACAGGTAGAATTTTCGTAAATACCTCATATAACTGACGGAAGGTAATGTGCTGGCCACATCAGATTTTTTGATAATGATTTTATGTTTTTCTACACATTCAATTAAAATACGAATAAAAACAAATATGAGATTATGGCTTATTACTTATTCTTGGTAATGACGATACATCTGTAACTGACTCATTTGACATATTGGAGGCCAAATGCGTTCTTAAAATATCGATTCCGGCAACTATAACCTGATAAAAAGCTGTTTACTGGTAACAGTTCATCGGTAGAATCTAAAAAAGGGTCGAAATTTTTAAAAAATTAAAAATTCTGAAAATTTGTATTTAATTAGTTTGGAGCGTGTAGATTTAAGATTTTAAAACCACAGGTCGATATCTCTTTTCATGTCCGAGATATTCGTCCTCAAAACTTTGCTCAAAAATGCCCATTTTTGGGTCATATCCCAAAAACGGTCTATTATATACTGCTGGCGATATCACCATTAGATTCTACGAGCAAAATTACATAAGTATACCAATTTTCATAATTTTTGAACAACTATTGCAATCTCCAGAAGGAAAAGTCTGAAAATGGCCAAAGATCGCAAAAAATCTAAGGTGTACCCCTTGCGATTTTTTCAGTTTTTGACGGTTTTAAAGAATGTTTAATAATAAATGTATCCGTTGGAATATTTTGATGAAAATTGGTATACTCATGGTTTTTGATACGAGGAATTTACTGGTGAAGGTGTACCACACACTCATTTTTGGGTATGAGGGTGGTGTGGTTTAAAAAAGGGTCGAAATTTTTAAAAAATTAAAAATTCTGAAAAATTTTATTTAATTAATTTGAAGGGTGTAGATTTAATTTTTTAAAACCTCAGGTCGATATCTCTTTTCTTTTTCTAGGTATTCCATATTTTTTAAAAAAGGTGAATACACTCTTTCTCTCGGTTATTATATTTAAAATTATAAGAATCGTTCTTATCTATGGCAAAGGCCGCGAAATTCATTTCGCGGCCGTTGTCATGGTAGCGGCCGCAAAATTATGTAAACAATCACTTTGACACTTGAGAATTGCATGGTTTTGTTTATCATATGTTAATCCCATAGCCACCTTGAAAGCTAACTTTCTATTTACAATGAAGCTGTTTAAAATTAATAAAATTTGTAATTACATATTTTTTACGGTTGCACAAAAAATATTGTGTACACCTTGTCCGCGAAATCCTTTAGCGGCCTCGAGATTGTCTTGCCTCGGCCGCAAACGGCCTCGGCGACAATTTTTCTCGCTAAAGAGTGATTTCACGGCCTTGATATACAAATAACTATAAGAATAGGAATCGTGGCTTTAAAAACCCGGGTTCAAATCCAATAAGGTGTTTTTTCCTCAAGGCAAAATTGTTAACAATAAACAAGGGTCTTTAGTTCTTCAACACTTACGAGACGCCGGATACGACAACATGCTAGGGTTGTTCCATGGGGTTGGTATATTTAGTATTTAAATAGATATTTATTAGACAACAGTGTTGTGACAGATCAATTTATTAGATTTTGGATCGGATAATCGAAAATGGCACTTTACTTAAAACTCAAAATAAATTTTCTGTTATGTATTATAAAAATTAAAGATTACGAAATTTTCTACAGATTTGCGTTAATACTTTTTCTACATATTTTTAAATATATAGATTTATCTGTAATTTAAATCCCAGAGCCTAGACTTTAAACAAACACAAGTCAGTGGATACACAGTTCATATTTCAAATTTATATAACTGACCGATAAATGTCTGTTAAAGAACTAATCATTTCAAATTACGTTTTAAAAAGAAAATAGTAAACAGAACCATAGTTATATGGAACGGAACTTAATACAGTTTCCCGCATAAGTACATATTTAAGTTTGTATATTTAAATTAATAAAAATAATAATAATATTCACTTTATTGAGTAAGAAACCTAATGGCGGGAGATATAGTGTTGGCCACATCAGATTTTTACCTTCCATCACCTTTGGGTAAGGAAGGTATTGTCTTTGGTCAAAAATTTCGGTGGTGAGTTTTTAATGAAGAAGCACGTTTTAAGGTCCCTAGAATACGATTTTACTATTTTTACGATGATGTCTGTATGTGTGTGTATGTGTGTGTGTGTGTGTGTGTGTGTGTGTGTGTGTGTGTGTGTGTGTGTGTGTGTGTGTGTGTGTGTGTGTGTTAGTGTGTGTAACAAAATTTTCGTCTGCGATAACTTTAATACTGCAATTCCAAAAATTATAATTCTTTCTTATTCTTCTTCGTTGCATCCATATAAAGAGCTGATTAGATTTTGATTATAATTGGTCAACCGGAAGTGCCGTCATTTGAAGATTTTAACAGTTTTTCTTGAAAAAACGATGTTAAATATAATTTTTTCACATTTAATGTTATTATAAATATTAAAGAACATTGTATTCTCTATATGATTTGACTGCAATTTGTACTTCATATTAAATCGATATAGAGTTATAAAATTATAAAGAAATTAAATTTCATAAATTAGCCAGCTATGCTAGAAACAGCTACTATATTAAGAAAATTCTGATTGAAAGATGTCAGTGTCAAGTGCAATTGACATATTTGTAGTATATTTGTGTTAGGATCTTTTTGCTCGCAATTTTTTGTATGGAATTGGTATAAACTACATACAACTGTCGAAAGGTAATGTACGTACAAGAAATTTAGAATCTTTTGCAAGGAACTTTCTGTATGGATTTTATAGAAAATACATAGGCATTTACGAAAATTCTACCGGTAGATACCGCATACCGACTGTGTTCGAAAACACGAGTGGTAAAAAGTTACCGTGTTCGAAAATTGTTCAGGTACTACCAGATCCATCTACCGAATTCATGAAGAATCTAATCTTAAAAAAATTGATGTGGCCAGCACATTACCTTCCGTCAGTTCTATGTATTTTGTACAAATTTCATACATAAAGTTCCTTATTGCTAAAGATTATATTTCTTGTACTTTACCTTCCGGCAGTTGCATATATTTTATGCAAATTCCATACAATTTATATCAAAAGATCCTATATTTCCACTAAAATTATGACAAACACGCTATGTCAATTTCACTTGACACTGACATCTTTCAATCAAAATTTTCAATATAGTAGCTGTTTCCATAGCTATGGCTACTTTATGAAATTTAATTTCTTTATAATTTATTAACTCTATATCCATTTAATATTAATTATAAAATGCAGTCAAATCGTATAGAGAATAAAATATTCTTTAATATTTATAATAACATTAAATGTGAAAAAATGATATTTAACATAGTTTTTTCAAGAAAAACTGTTAAAATCTTCAAATGAGGGTACATCCTGTTGTCCAATTCTAACCAAAATCTAATCAGCTCTTCACATGGATGTAACGAAGAGAAATACGAAAGAATTATAATTTTCAGAATTGTAGTATAAGAGTTATCGCAGACGAAAATTTTGTTACACACACACACACACACACACACACACACACACACACACACACACACACACACACACACACACACACACACACACACACACACACACCCAGCCACCCAACCACAAAGTTATTTCATAATTCGAAAAAGCGAACAAATTCAATAGGGGCTGTCCTTAAATTACGTAACGCTTCAGGGGGGGGGTCAAGAGTAGCGTTACGCAGCGTTACGAGGGGGTGAGTGAGGGTTAATGTGTGCGTTATGTAACGATAAAATATAAAAAATATTGCTAAACTTGCTATAATAGTTTTGAAACATTCAAATTTCGCGGTGCAAATTCGTATATGCAGGTAGTCGTTTGTTTTCAATAACAGTCAACATAATATGTCGGGCACAGTTCAAATTCGGGCCAGTGGTCTTTCATTCGTGCAATGCAATTCATATTAAAACATGAATTCAAGTAGTGTTGATCAGGAAAAACTTTTCAATAGTTTGTTAAAAGCATATGGAAATGCATATGCTTTTAATTTCTGTGCTGTTATTTTTTCATCTTTATGTACATACATTAATTTACTTAGTTTCTGTTTCAAATTTTAACTGAATATTAAGGAGGCCATATACTTTTATATCCAGTAAAGAAATTGGGGTGACAAGCCGTAGGGCAAGAGTAGTACATTATTTTTTATCTTTATGTACATTAATTTGAATAGTTTCTGTTCTGTTCTGTTATTTTTCACCTTTATGTACATTAATTTAAATAGTTTCTGTTTCAAATTTTAACTGAATATTAAGGAGGCCATATGCTTTTATATCCAGTAAAAAAATTGGGGGGAGGGAGGGGGCAAGTACTGCGTTACGTAATATTTGGGGTTCATGTTTGCGTTACGGGTGCGTTACAAAGGGGGTGGGGGTATCAAAAATTTCCTAATTTTGCGTTACGTAATTTAAGGACAGCCCCATATTGTTACATGGCCCTGCATTAATTAGTTCACTGTACCGTAACTTTACTGTATACAGGGTGCTTGATTTTTCATTTTCCGACTTATATCTGCAGAAATATTAAATATATAAATAAATATATCATCACGGCTTATTACCCATTGCTGGGTGCACCAATCTGCTTTGTACACAGATATCGGTAATATTAAAGATAAAAGAAAAATACTTTTTCTACTCCCATTTGAAAAAGTTATCATTTCTTCACAATCTGCAGAATGGATATGTAGGCAATACTAGTTAACTGAACGGATATAATTTCATATCCATTCTAGGATGGATATGAAATCCACGAATCACAAATCTAGAAGTTCTGTAACCCAGGCAAATGTCTATTCATTTATTACAAGATTAAGAAGAAGAACGATACAAATGTCATATTTGACATTTCAATGTTGTCATTTAGATGGAAATATTTTCGGTATAAAAAAAGATTTGAATAATTTAATAACAATTAACTGAATTATATTCTGAATTAATTGTAAGTATTGAAAAAGAACGCATAAAAAATGAAAATCAGAACAGTATGAAATATCGCATTGCCAAGTCAAGGTTATCCTTTAGATTTGGCAATAAAAAATCGTAAGTAGTATGTAAAAGTATTGTATACTTATAAAATAAAATATTATTTTAATAACAAATGTCATTAAGGAAGCCTAGGAAAACAAGTACATAAAATGATATTAATTAATAATATTCAATAAAATTCAAATTTCTATAGTTCACATTTTCCTTCTTTTCGTTAGTCGTAGAAAAAGTATGCTGTACAACTCGAGTTAGAATGTCCATATCGCCTTCGGATGATTGAACACTCCGCCTACGGCGTCGTGCTCAAACTTCATCCTCATGCGATATGGACATCATATCCACTCTTGTTGTACAAACTACTATTAAAGGTAAACCCCTACTTGTTTTACACCAATGTGAAGAGAAATTGATTTAGAACTTTATTCCGCGAAAATTTACATAATAGAGATACACAAAGTAGCAGTACACAATTAACACTAAATACATCTTTCAAAACCGATTATATAATTTATAAAATCGTTAATAATATGTCTAAATAATGTTTGAATGTGGATGATTTACAAACATTTATGTTATTACCGGTTTACCGGACGCATTTTCATATCCTTATAACGCATCTGCTTCTAGGAAGAAACAAATACAACAATCATAATATAAAATATATAAAAACGGAGTGAAGCTGCGTAAATTTCCAGTTGTAACATTCTACATTTCCAGCAAGTACAGATGCGAGCGCTTACTCAAGCACAACCACATATTTTAAAGCAGTTAAGAAATAATTAGGAGAGTGTCTGGTTTAAAACGAAATTAATTTGATATTTTTGTAGGCACCGTCAGTCGGACGTGTTTATAAACAATTTTGGGGGAAGTTTTATTTACTTTTTCACCGTACACAGTGTCTCAGTTTCGTCAGTGACACGACGCACGTCAATGCCATGTTTTCACGCTAATCCTTTCAAGTGGAAATTAATGTTTTCTTTCTGATACTATAAACACTTCAATTGTATTGTTTCCTTCGTTTTTACCACACATTTTGTTATTTCACAAGTTAAAAGCGTGTGCTGAAATATAATTTTTCCTTTCCAAAGGAAAATATTTGTTGTATTTTTCCATTGTTACATGTTAGTGATTGAATGAATCAAGAAATTGAAGGAAATGTATGAAAACAATAATATTTTTTCTACCGTCTATATACAAGGTAGCCATTTGCGCTGTCTTTTGTCAACGCAAAATGTCACTTTGCCGCTCTAGAGCGACAAAGTAGAAAAAACGCTCGCTCCTCAAATTTCTAACTATACAATGTTGAGAAATGTTACTTGGCTACATTCTTAATGGAAACGTTTAGTCAGGAATTAATGACACTGTAGTTACACATTACCCACTTAACAAGTCAATCTGACATATAACTGCTCTGTCGGTATGTTACATAACCAAACAAAATGCCGCACTGCTGTGAAAATAAAATAGGGCATTCATTTACAAAAACGAAAGTATGAAATGCTTAGATTAGATTGAAGCAATAACTCAAGAAGAATGGAAAATACCGATAAGTAAAAATATATAAAAAATATTTTTTTGTTATGGTGGAGGACCCCATTGTGGCGACTGTAGAAAAAATCTTGTGTGTTTCGAGCGCAAATGGACATTGTCGATTTCGAGAGAATGCCTCGCTCCTGCAACAACCTCTCAATCGACAATGTCCCATTTTGCGCTCTTAATACACAAATAGCTATATTCAGTTCATATACGTTCCTTTTGTATTTTGTTATACTTCTATAGTTTTAATTATTTTGTTTTTATAACAATAACTACTGTAGATACCAATGTATTTTTATTTTAGTTTTCAGAGAAAATATTTAAACACAATCAATATCAATGGCTAAGGTGGCTTATTATAAGGTTTTTTTAATTTGCATTTTACATATAATTTTGAAGACTCATTAAAAAATAGCTATTTACTCGTTTGTTTAGTAATTGCAAAATGGCTGTGTTTTTCGCATTTAACGGAAAGATTGCTGAACTCACTTGATTCGTTCTAATCAGTTTTTCATGCTCTTGCTAAAAATCGCATATCGAGATTTTGCTAAATGACCACGTTTTAAGGTTCCTAGAATCCAATTTTAACATTTTCACGATGATGTCCGTGTGTATGTATGTGTGTGTGGATCCTTTACTCTAACTCAAATACTATCATTCACAAAATTTTGAAACCTTGTATTTCGAATTTTTTCTGTAATGGAAAGAACCCATTAGATTTTGGTGTAAAACGTATAACCGGAAATGGCACTTTACTAGAAGCTCAAAATAATTTTTCTTTCAAAAATACCTTTAAATGTTATTTTTTCGAGATTAATGTTGTTATAAAAATTAAAGATTATTAAATTTTCTACAGATTTGCATTAATATTTTTTCTATATATTTTATGGATAAATTTATAAAATTATCTATAAATTTAATCTAAGAGCCTACGCTTTAAACAAGCAAAACTCCTTGGTTACACAGTTCATATCTTAAATCATAGATAAATGTCACTGTCAAAGAACTAATCATTTCAAACAGTAACGTTTTAAAAAGAAAATAGTAAATAGAACCCTAGTTTATATGGAATGGATCTTAATGCAGTTTCCGCAATAACTAAATATGTAAGTATGTATATTTAAATTAATAAAAATTAAATTGCGGGAGGTTTGGTGTTGGTCACATCAGATTTTTGGGTATAAGGATGGTGCGTAGGGTGGAAATTTTTTAAAAATAAAAAATTCTGAAAATTTGTATTTAAGTAGTTTGAAGGGTGTAGATTTAAGATTTTAAAACCACAGGTCAATATCTCTTTTCGTGTCCGAGATATTCTTCCTCAAAACTTTGCTCAAAAATGCCCATTTTTGGGTCATATCCCAAAAATGGTCAATTATATACCGCTGGCGATATCACCATTAGATTCTACGAGCAAAATTACATAAGCATACTAATTTTCATAATTTTTGAACAACTATTACAATCTCCAGAAGGAAAAGTCTGAAAATGGCCAAAAATCGCAAAAAATCTAAGGTGTACCCCTTGCGATTTTTTCAGTTTTTAACGATTTTAAAGAATGTTTAATAATAAATGTATCCGTTGGAATATTTTGATGAAAATTGGTATACTTATGTTTTTTGGTACGAGGAATTTACTGGTGAGGTCGTTGAACGTGTACCGCACACCCATTTTTGGGTATGAGGGTGGTGTGGTTTAAAAAAGGGTCGAAATTAAAAAAAAATTAAAATTCTCAAAATTTGTATTTAAGTTGTTTGCAGAGTGAAGATTTAAGATTTTAAAACCACAAGTCGATATCTCTTTTCGTGTCCGAGATATTCGTCCTCAAAACTTTGCTCAAAAATGCCCATTTTTGGGGCATATTCCAAAAATGGTCAATTATATACCACTGGCGATATCACCATTAGATTCTACGAGCAAAATGAAAAAAGCATACAAATTTTCATAATTTTTGAACAACTATTAAAACCTCCAGAAGGAATATTCTGAAAATGGCCAAAAATGTTATTATAAATATTAAAGAATATTTTATTCTCTATACGATATGAATGCATTTTATACTTCATATTAAATGGATATAGAGTTAAAAAATTATGAGGAAATTAAATATCATATATTAGCCAGCTATGCTATAACTCTGGAAACAGATGCTATATTAAGAAAATTCTGATTGAAAGGTGGGCGTGTCTAGTGCAGTTGACAGTATGTTTGTGTTATAATTTTATTGTGTAATTTGTATAGAATACAACTGCCTTAAAGTAATGTACAAGAAATAGAATCTTTTGCAAGGAAGTTTCTGTATGACATTTATACAAAATACATAGAACTGACGGAAGGTAATGTACTGGCCACATCAGATTTTTTTATTATTATAAATAATTAATTATAAATAAATTAATACATTCGTAGTAACAATTTAATTTACTTACTGCTGGGATAATTTCTTGGTTATGTTTTATTAGCTTTCAGTATTGGTAGGAATGGCTGGAACTAACTTCATAAATTCGATCAACCTGACATCTGTCGTCATACAAGTTCAATGTTTATGATCAAAAAATATGATTGGGAACTCGAAACGATTTCTAGCATCGTGGCCACAGGCCTTTAGTTTTACTTATACTCTCAATTGAAATTATTTAAAAAATTATGGCATTGCCCATTAGTTGACTGGCTGAGAGCTCTGTATTCCTATAACATCAAATTTATGCATATTCTCCAGCTTCATTCAAAAAATAAAGACAAACAGCTACTTCCTTTATTTATGTAAAATTAATAATAAAGATAATATCTATCTGTCCTTGATTTTTCAAACACGTGTTTTTCTGCTGGAGTTTTTGAACTTTGAACAGCATATTTTAGCAAAACATTCGGAATATTATTACACTCTTGTTGAATTTTTAAAATTAATTTTTCTTTGTTTCATAAAATTTTCTTCACTTATATTGTTCTTAGTTATCGTGGTAAAATGTAACTGTAGTTATACCTCATTGTTATTTTGCTCAAAAATACACGATTCATTAACTTTAAGGATAAAACACATACTAAATTATTATCAAATCAAAATAATTTTTTTATGTTTTGATGATTGTAATCAATTCTTGTCATCACTTTTTACCTCTCGCTAAGAGAGGTATTGTATTCATGCTAAAAATCGCATATCCAGATTTTAGTGAATAAGCACGTTTTAAGGTCCCTAGAATCCGATTATAACATTTTTACGATGATGTCCGTATGTGTGTGTGGATGTATGTGTGGATGTTGGATTCACTATATCTCAAATACTATAAGACTTAAGACATTTTTAACTACGGATTCCTCAATCTAGCAATAATGGGAAGAGTCCAGTCACTTTTGGTAACAATTGGACAACCGGAAGTAGTAGTTACAAGAAAAAAATCATCTAAATATTATTTATCGAAAATTTATGTAAAAACATATTAAAGAACGTTAAATTCTTTATTCGATAAATATAAATTCATTATTATATCTTCTATAGATTTAGAGATAAAGAAAGGCATATAAAATAATTTGATGTAAAAAATCTCAGATCAAACTACTACAAGGCAAGAAATTCAAATGTTTGTAATTGTCACATAAATGTCACTGTCAAAAATATTTGTATGCCTCTGTCAAAAATATTTGTACATTATTATCAAGATTATGAAAACAAAAAAGTCAACAACGCAAAAGAATATATGTAAAAAAGAATATAAAAGGAATTTGCGAAAAAATGACGAATATAAAGAAAAAGAAAAGGAAAGTAGAAAAAGAAAATTTCAGGATATTGAATATAAAGAAAATGTATGTATTGTACATAATTTATTTTAAAATATCCCATAGATCTTGCAAATATATGTGAGAATTATTTTGTAGTGAGACATGAATATATGTATTTGTATTTAAAAATATTTTTCGTTTTATGCGTACAACCAGGTAAAATATCTGGCGAGAGGTTATGTGTTGGCCACATCAGATTTTTCTTAAAAGGAAATACGAATCTAAATGAATGTAGAGTTTGTTTTAATATTGTATGATTGCAAAATAACGTCCAAAAATTATATATTTGATGAGAATTAATCGGAATTTGCACAGGAGCGAATAAATTTACATTCGAATGTCGCTAACATTTCGGTTTATTTTAAAACCATCCTCAGAGGATTCTGTAAAAAAACAACAACAAACATTGTGTTACAATATCTCATACAAGTATAAAGCAAAAAACAAATTACAGGAGATAGGTATAACAAAGATAATAATTTTGCCACCTATCCATTCTAAAATTTTATTGTACTGTACTAGGTGAATCTAGTCACCAGTCACTCTCTGCTCACCAACAATGTAACAACTATATTTAACTGTTCTTGTGCGTTCCGTAATTTTTACTATTCCAATTTAATAATTTGAAATATATTATTCAACTATAATTTAAAACATTTAAAATAATTCATCAAATGATTTTCTCATTTTGTAATTTATGATTTCTTCTGGATATTTTATACTTGATTGTCTCAACGGTATGTACTAATTTATTCTCTGTATGATAATTACTTGTAATTTGTTTTTTGCTTTATACTTGTATGAGATATTGTAACACAATGTTTGTTGTTGTTTTTTTATAGAATCTTCTGAGGATGGTTTTAAAATAAACCGAAACGTTAGCGACATTCGAATGAAAATTTATTCGCTCCTGTCCAAATTCCGATTAATCCTCATCAAATTTAATATTGTAATCAAATCTTGGCACAATTGAAATCATTTATTAAAAAGAAGGTATCATAAAAACTATTTAAAGTAAAATAAAGATAGCAGAAGTTTCAATAGTAAAAAAGTCTTAAAGGCACATTAATAAAAGACATTGATAAACCTTGGTTCTGAAAATGAGTCAAATATATTTATTTCCTGTTCCTACTTAATTTTAATTTATGAATAAATCTATAGTCTGATTATGTCTGAGAGACGCTGACTTCACAAAATTCGTATAAAAACAAAATTTTAAAAATCTGATGTAGCCAGCACATTACCTTCCGTCACTTCTATGTATTTTGTATAAATGTCATACAGAAAGTTTCTTGAAAAAGATTCTGTTTCTTGTACATTACATTAATGCAGTTCTATGTATTTTATACAAATTCCATACAGAAAGTTTCTAGCAAAAGATCCTATATTTCCAGTAAAATTATTAAACAAAAATACTGTCAACTTCACTTGACACTGACATCTTTCAATCAGAATTTTCTTAATATAGCAATTGTTTCCAGAGTTATAGCATAGCTGGCTAATATATGTATGATATTTAATTTCTTTATAATTTTTTAACTCTATATCCATTTAATATGAAGTATAAAATTCATTCAAATCGTATAGAAAATAAAATATTCTTTAATATATATATATATATATATATATATATATATATATATATATATATATATCAGGCCCAGATACGGCCACCGGGCAACCCGGTGGGCCGAACCTTAAAATTGGGCCGAGCTTACTGCAATTTTTAAATAAATAATCAAAAGAATTTTTTTTTAATCTGAGCAAAAACGGCTATTCTAGAATACCAACCAGTCAAGAATTTTATTTTGATCATTATATTCTGGGTGTAGACTGTTTTTGTGGACCATAGGAAATGCAATATTAAAATTTTGCGCTATTTATTTTAGAACAAAAGTGTAAATACAAAAAAGTTCAAAATTAAAAACTGCATTAACAAGTCCAAAATTATGGTTTGCATGCGTTTCGTTAGCTATTTAGAGTGAGCCACGAACAATAGCACAAAATGTTAAACAGTTGTATTTCTTAAGTTTCGCAGATGACATCTCTCATAAAGTTTTAATAATTATTAAATTCATTAATTTATTAATCAGTAAGCATGGATACATTTACTGTTGCGTCCCTCCGGTGCGAAGGACCAAATGTTGCGTCCCTCCGGTGCGGAGGACTAAGTAATAAGGACCTAGTGGCTCGAAGGACCAAACGTTCAAACCCTAAACCAGCGAATCCGGTCTAGAAGAACCAAAATGTTTTGATCCTGCTCGCAAGCCCAAATGCGATGTCTCTAGATCAGCGAATCCGGTCTAGAGGCACCAACAATATGTTTGATGTTAAATTCAATGAATAAAACAAAACTATATGTAAACCAAAATAATTACAACCTTCAATAGCTGGTTCACATCACTGGACTTGGCCAATATACGGGATAATATTAATTTGTGAAACGTACTACTTAACAACGGACGAAGGACCAGATAGTTTTACGAACTAACAAACGTGCTAAATATAATTGCAACAAATAACAAACAACTGAAATACAATTCTGAGAGATATGTGATAGCGTATTGAATACAAGTGACATAAACAATAATAAACCAAAGATAGAACAAATACGATATTTGTTGAAATTAACTAAATCATTTAATAAGTGTATGAACGAACAAATGTAGTTAAACAATATTAAGAACTCTAAATGAACTTAATAACAACCAACTAGAATGCAAAACTTGTTGCATTGAATGTACCTAGTCGACAATAACAGCAGATGCGCTGTGAATGACGTCACTCGAAGGTGAACTTGTGTAAACAGGTTTACAAAGAAATAATAATGAATTCACCCAAGGAAATATGAATCAAATCCCTAACAACACGAATTCCCGTGAGAAATCAAATTGTACAGTTCGATTTTACAATTGATTCCTGAGATGTGTCTATTAGCTGCATAAATTGGCGCCGGAAAGTATTCGCGGACTCCTTGAATTAGTCGTGTTAGGCTAATCAAGCTACGCGTACGATAATTAAACAACCAATTACTTTACTGACCATATGAAAATCAGAAAGTTTTATGCAAAATGGTGGAAAAACCACTCTCGCGGACGACGACGCGATACGTGTTTACCGTTTGCAAGCCAGACACAGTCTGAGTTCAGCGCAGTCGATCAACGCTGTAGCAGCTGTACGCTGGGCGTGTGGGTGCGCGCGCACTCGCGTGAAGCCAGATGCAATAATATTAATATTAATAAATAGTTTAAGATACTACAGCTATTTCAAACAATACTAAAATTAAACTTAAACACGTAAAAACATATAACTAATTTTTCCAAGTAACAGTTATTTCCATTTATTTATTGACTTATTTAAATAGAGTCAGGGCGGGTTAACCGTTCTATTCCCAAGTGCAGCGGGTTGCTACCTCAAGGAGTTGATAATTTCTAATTTCTCTCATTTAAAACATATTAGTTTTAAACATTTACCATCGCAGATGTCAAAGTGAAACAATACGTCTATGGAATTGTATGTTCTGTCTTGCTTAAAGACGGATATTTTATTTTATGTTTGTCTCATGATATGAATCTATTATATCAATAAATTTAAACTCTTTTGCTACAGTTTTTAATTCTCAACATTTTTTTGTATTTAAAGTTTAGTTCTAAAATTAATAGAGAAGAATTTAGAGCCATATGAAAATGTATTTCCTATGGTCCATAAAAAATAGACACCCGGAATATATTTGTAAAACCAATAAAAACACTGAATTCTACAAACATTAGAGCGCGGCAAGCAATATTTATAGTCATCTTGGATTTATTTCTGAAGGGTTTAATTCCTATAAAATGAATGTATAACTCTCCGAGTTTCGTCAAATTGAGTTCTGGCGTTGGGTTAATATTACATTAAAGTATTTTTTATTTGCAAGCGATATAGTCCCTTTTTTCACAAATACGGACTAATAATCATTTCGGCGCGAAATACCTATAAAATGCATGCACCACCCGAATTTTGCCAAATTGAGTTCAGCACATTAGGTGACTTTACGTTCAAGTATTTATTAAAAATTTGCGAACGAAGAAGTCATAAATTTCACAAGAGCATTTAGATGAGGTAAAATCTGACTTTATTTCTGCAAAAAAATAATAAAAATATTTACTTCCGCGCTTTAATTTTGGGTTACTTCATTGCAACAAAAAAAAGGAATTTCAAGAATGGTAGATATTCTAGAATCCAGCTTCAAAAACAATAATTTAAAATGATCATTTTTTCAAATTGAAATTAATTTTTAATTCGGGCCGGTCTGCTACTATTTGCCCGGGCCGGCTTTAGACCTCGTATCCGGCCCTGATATATATATATATATATATATATATATATATATATATATATATATATATATATAATAACATTAAATGTGAAAAAATGATATTTAACATAGTTTTTTCAACAAAAACTATTAAAATCTTCAAATGGAGGGTACTTCCGGTTGACCAATTGTAACCAAAATCTAATCAGCTCTTCGCATAGATGTAACGAAGAGGAATATTATAATTTTTGGAATTGTAGTATTAGAGTTATCGCATTATAAAATTTTGTCACATACAGACACACACATACACGTACGCGCACACATACACACACACACACACACACACACACACACACACACACACACACACACACACACACACACACACACACACACACAGACACACATACATACACACACACGCACACACATACAGACATCATCGTAAAAATAGTAAAATCGTATTGTAGGGACCCTAAAACGTGCTTATTCATCAAAAACTCACCACCGAATTTTTTGACCAAAGACAATACCTTCCTTACCTAACGGTGACGGAAGGTAAAAACTAGGACATCCTTTTTTGACTCTTTGAGAGGGGCTCCTATACATTGAAGCACACACACATATTAAGCTTATGTCTAAATACGGCTCTGTTCATATTGTATCGTCGTACTCCTTTTCTATTAATTATATCCATATCTCCACCACCACAAAACTGCCAATTTTCATAAAAACTGTTGTATCTTAACAGCAAAGAATATCTTCACAGATATCAGTAAAAAATTGATAAATAATGCGTCACAAAGTGTAAACCTCAAGATAATCACGAAAAATGTCACATTTTTACCATTAATTTAAAACATGAAATATCTTCTTAGAAGAAGGACATATTCAGCAGAGAATTCCAGTTAACGACTTATTTCCAGGAAAGCTCAATGAACCTAACCAAAAGCTCAAATCTCGAGTCGCTCTGGAGTGCTGTAGCACGATTACTGTGCCCATGTGAAGAAGAAGAAATATTTCACGTTCTTATATATAAATTCTGAGATTTACAGCGACAAAAACCACGATACAATAACTCCATTAATCTTACGTCAAATGCGACGAGAAGGGAAAGGAACTACGTACTTTCCACGCGCGATATATTGGAAAATGTCCTAAAGTGAATGGTCCTACTGCGGACATAACGCGGGTTTTCCACACAAAATGAATTTAGTACCTTCTTGTCTTAATTCTATGACATACACTGACATTTTACTCTTTTAATAGTTGTAATAATGATGTAGAAAATAGGAGTATGGCCAACACATGGGAATTAGGGATTGTAATACCGATAAACCAGTTTACCGGTAAACCGGTAAATAGTCAAAAAATCCCATATTTTTTTACCGGTAATTTGCTATTTTTTACCGGTAATTCGATAAATTACATAAGCAAAATAACGCATTTATGCGTTTTCAAGTTGCGAAATAGCGTAAGATCCCAGGGCCCCCAGACGTAACTTATTTTCTCAAAGATGAAATGTGTGTAATAGGGTAGTATTCCTATGTACATTGAACGCACGCATACCTGCTAAGTTGGGTAGATGGCCAATTTACAGGTACCAGGTGCGAAAGGTAGGCAAAAATTGGACTTACTTCACTTAAATTCTGAAAGCTGATTTTTATGTATGGCTTATAATAAGAATTAAAAATTGTGGACTAAAATTCCACTTAGGATGCTACAGTGCAAACACACAGTAGAGTAGAGCAGACTGTAAGTTTAAGAGGAGGAAATCAGTTTACATGGCTATCTCGCTCGCTCTGAAACGCGTGTATAGTCCCCCGCGCTCATACTCATAGCAGAATGTTTTTTGTGTCTGGGGGGATGTTTGGCCCTTAGCATTTGTCTGGCTGTGTACATATAGGTTTCAAATAGTCCCCTAAGTACCATATATAAAAATCAAGCATCAGAAAATAAGTAAAGTTCATGTATTTTTGTGAGCTTTAAAGCGTCTGTCGGAAGTTAAGGCCGAGCGGAAGTGTCTGGGAGTGTTGAATATTATTTTTTACTAATATTCTATAAGCCATACATAAAAATCAGCTTTCAGAATTTAAGTGGAGTAAGTCCAATTTTTGCTTACTTTTCGCACCTGGTACCTGTAAATTGGCCGTCTACCCAACTTAGCAGGTATGCGTGCGTTCAATGTACATAGGAATACTACCCTATTACACACATTTCATCTTTGAGAAAATAAGTTACGTCTGGGGGCCCTGGGATCTTGGACTAAAACGCAAGTACAAAATGCTACTTACACAGCAACCGGCGAGTGGTGGGGGTGGGGAAAACCAAATAGATCACAGTGCGGGGATTCATAGATGCGCTATTATTTACAACGTAGGTAGTGTAAGTGCTTTTGTCAGCGCTGCATATGTTGGTCGATTGCTCGCTGATCAGTTTATGATACAAATATTTCTTTTTACTTCCTTGTACGAAGTAATGAAAGTATTGTAATCGCGAATAATTTCGGTTTTCAGATTTATATAAATAAATGAATAAAAAAAAATATATCATCACGGCATGTTACCCATTGCTGGGTGTGCCAATCTGCTTTGTTCGCAGATATCGGTAATGATGATGACATATTTGTACCGTGCGGGCGTTTACCAGGCGTCACCTCACGGGCACTCATTGCTGGCGTGGAGAGTGCACCACAGGGGTCAATTTCGTGTTTTTAAAAATCGAAATATTTGGCGTCGGTCGGGATCAAACCCGGTTCCCCAGATTCGCGACCAGACACTCAGGCACGCGGCCACGAGACCCCATTCAGATTTCATCGGAAATATCCATTTTGACCATCCCTGAATCCATTTTAACTAATTTCGTCGTGACGTCTGTACGTACGTATCTCACATAACTTAAAAACGATAAGTCGTAGAAAGTTGAAATTTTGTATTTAGGACTGCTATAATAATTTAATAATAATAATTTATTCAGGTATAAGTACAATCCATATTGTTTTACCAAGTCATTACACTAATCAGTACAATTTTCTAGTTCACATTTGTTGTATAAATATTTCTCCATAACTATAATAAGCTTTTTCCATCAACATCTCAGTTACTACACTTTTAAACTTATTGTATGGTAAATCACGGGTTTCTAAAGGCAGAGTATTATAGAATTTTGCTAATAAATATTCAGGACCGTTTTTTGATTTCATCAAACGTTTCTTTGGTATCAAGAAATTAAGTTTGTTACGAGTATTATAATTATGAGAATCCATGTGAGTCTGAAATCTGTGCTGATTACGTTTAACATAAATTTTGAAGTATGAAACATGAAGGCAAAGTTAATATTTTATGTTTTTTAAATAAAGGTCTACAATGTTCCTTATTACTAGAACCATTCATTATTCTGATGACTTTTTTCTGAAGGAGAAATACTCTGAATGCTATAGAAACATGACCCCAGATGAGTATGCCATATGTCATTACCGAGTGAAACAAACCAAAATAAGTCATGCGTACTGTATGTATGTCTGTTGAAAATGTTAAATTTCGTATTAAATATATAATTTTACTTAATTTATTACACAAATTTATAATATGGCTATTCATTTGTAATATGGGATCAAAAATATAACATCTAGTTGTACACCTCCCTTTTTGATCCTTGCATAATTTCCAGAAATGGTACTTTATTTGAAGCCTATAAATAGATTTTAATAAAAAACTATTTTAAAATATAATGCAAAACTTTTCAAATTTAGTATATAAGACTTTATGTCAATTGGAATAACAGTAGATTTTGGTTAAAACAGGCTAACCGGAAGTGATATATTACCTAAAGTTGTTAACAGTTTTTCTTGAATAAAATGGTTTCATTTCAAATAAGAGTTTTAAAGAATTAAATTCTGCGTCTAGCACGTCAAATATTATTAAATTAGCCCTTTGTATAAGCGAGATATGTAAATTTAAAACTTATATACTTTTTGGTGTTTGTAAAGAAGCTTATTATTTCTAATATGTCTAAATTATCTCATTTATTATCTCATTTTTCTCGAAATTTTTCAAATACATTAATAAAAAGTAATGCATCGTTGAAAAGAGGAAAAAATGGCGGTTTCTATTTTATTAAAATAATTATAGGTTGCCATTTGAAAAATAAAAGTTGATAGTCGTATCTTGTAAACTTGACTTTAAAAATATCTACATCTGCCATCAAATAGTGTGTGTAAAATAATAAAACTTATATATGAGCAATTTTTTTTCTATTACTTAAAATAAAAATGTTAAAGGGGGGGGACGTCTTCCCAGACTCACCCTGTATATATATATATATATATATATATATATATATATATATATATATATATATACAGGATGTCTTGGAAATAGGGGGACATGGCTTAACCACAGATGCCTGGGTCCAAAATAAGACGATTTAACTAAACTTACCTATATCCGACAGTGCACCGTTTAGCCAGTATTCTGCTTCAAAGTGCTTCTAAAAAAAATTAGTTTTGTTTATAATAACGAAATGCTTTGTTCGATTTGAATGAAATTTGGTATGACAATCCATATGAATCTAATTCATCTTTTAAGATGGTATTTGTTATTGTTAGTAAACCACTAGTGTATGAAACTTGGATGTCGCGACCATGAATAGACCATAACTTTTTAAAGGCAACGCCAATAATGTAAATTTATTATTTTTCAGAAAGATACATTCAATAGTAAACTTTCGTGTCTCTGCGTATGTTATGATATCCGTAACGATTTAGTTAGAAAAAAATAAAATGTAAGTGATTGCGCCGTGTAATTTTTAAAATAAATTTTATCTAGCAGTCTTTCCAAATGTCAAACAACTAATTTTTAATGACAGTAACAATTGTTTATGGGTTGTCAAAAATTTCTTTTGCCATATTTTAAAAATAGTAACATATCCGTTTGTTCGGCCTTATAGTATTTTACTGCTTTTATTATAATAAGACGATTAAATAATATTAGCTCACTCCTAAACAACTTTATAAAATTGACAACTCATAAACAATTGTTTTTGTCATTAAAAATTAGTAGTTTGACATTTGGATAGACTGCTAGATAAAATTTATTTTAAAAATTACACGGCGCATGCAATTAGATTTTATTTTCTTCTGACTAAATCGTTACAGATATCATAGCTTACGCAGAGACACGAAAGTTTACTATTGATTGTATCTTTCTGAAAAACAGTAAATTTACATTATTGGCATTGCCATTAAAAAGTTATGGTTTAATCATGGTCGCGACACCCAAGTTTCATACACTAGTGGTTCACTAACAATAGGAAATACCATCTTAAAAGATGAATTATATTCATATGGATTGCCATACCAAATTTCATACAAATCGAATAAAGCGTTTTGTTATTATAAGCAATATTAATTTTTTTTAGAACGACTTTAAAGCAGAATACTGGCTAAACGGTGCACAGTCGGATATAAGTAAGTTTAGTTAAATCGTCTTATTTTGGTCCCAGGAATCTGTGGTTAAGCCATGTCCCACTATTTCCAAGACACACATATATATATATATATATATATATATATATATATATATATATATATATATATATATATATATATATATATATATATATATATATATACAGTAAACTGATTTTTCGCGTCATTTTTTCTAGATGACGGCGCTTTCCAAAGGGCCCCGAGGTCAAAAACTTGTAATTTTATTAGTACCCTTAAGCTCTGTTCGTTGAAATCGTGTCAGTGCAGTGTAGAATAGTGTACTTAGCACCAGTGTACACTGATACTTCGGTATCAAAAAACAAGAAAGTGTAGGGCAGTTCATGCTCTGTCATGAGATTTGCAGATTGTTGCAACAATATATTGATCATTAATTTGTATATTTGTAAAAAATAAAAATAATCACATTCTGTTTACATACAAAAAAACAACAAGAATAAAATATAATTTCTTAAAAATATTATCAGTCTTTAATACCTGCATCATATATAAAAATCTGATGTGGCCAGCACATTACCTTCCGTCAGTTATATGAGGTATTTACGAAACTTCTACCGGAGAACTGTTACCGGTAAACAGCTTTTTATAGCTACCAGAATAGATATTTTAAGAACGCCAGTGGTAAACAGAGTAGATCCATAACCTATGAAAATATTTGAAACAGGTTAGAAATTTGACGTAGTTAACAAACTGAGCAGAGTCCTACTTTCAACACATTTCCATTTTAATGCACGCGCTTCGCTTTGCATCACTACCTTTTTTTGAGATTAGATTCCTTCTGAATCCGGTAGATGGATCTGGTAGATATTGAACAATTTTCGAACACGGTAACTTTTTACCACTCGTGTTTTCAAACACAGTCGCTAGATGCGGTATCTACCGGTAGAATTTTCTTAAATCCGTATGTATTTTCTATAAAATCCATACAGAAAGTTCCTTGCAAAAGATTTTAAGTTTCTTGTATATACATTACCTTCGACAGTTGTATGTATTTCGAACAAAAAGATCCTACATTTCGACTAAAATTATAACACAAAAATACTACGAATATGTCAATTGCACTTGACACTGTATCAATCAGAATTCTCTTAATGTAGTAGATGTTTCTACCATAGCTGGCTAATTTATGAAATTTAATTTCTTTATAATTTTATAACTCTCTATTCATTTAATATGAAGTTTAAAATGCAGTCAAATCGTATAGAGAATACAATGTTCTTTAATATTTATAATAACATTAAGGGCCGGTATTTCCATCTTCGGATAAAGTGCTGGATAACTTATCTGTCGGATAAATGAACAATATCGCATCAAAAAATGACATTCTATATAATTTACTTCATCTTTGCTTTTATTTCGATGCGATATTTTATCATTTATCTGACGGATAGTTATCCTGAACTTTATCCGGAGATGGAAATACCGGCCCTAAATGTGAAAAAATGACATTTAACATCGTTTTTTCAAGAAAAACTGTTAAAATCTTCAAATGTGGGTACTTCCGGTTGACCAATTATAATCAAAATCTAATCAGCTCTTCATATGGATGCAACGAAGAGGAATGCGAAAGAATTATAATTTTTGGAATTGTAGTATTAGAGTTATCGTAGACGAAAATTTTGTTACACACACACTGACACACACACACACACACATACACACACACACACACACACACACACACACACACACACACACACACACACACACACACACACACACACACACACACACACACACACACACACACACACACACACACACACACACACACACACACACACACACACACACACACACACATACAGACATCATCGTAAAAATAGTAAAATCGTATTCTAGGGACCTTAAAACGTGCTTATTCATTAAAAACTCACTACCGAATTTTTTGACCAAAGACAATACCTTCCTTACCTAAAGGTGACGGAAGGTAAAAATAGTAAATAAAGGTCATTCTGACATATTCAAATATATATATAGATACACTAATCTTTTTTAGATAAAATACCTATTAACTCTCTCAGTAATAAATTCATTTATTACTTCAGTACGTTTCTCATAAGCCTTTAATTTTTCTTCTTGCAGTTCTAATTTTCTTGCATAATATTCTTTTTTCTCTCGTCTGTATAATATTATATTTTCCATGCCCATATCAAGTATTAAATTAATAAGCAGCACTAGTTTTTAGGTTATTTCCCTGTAAATATAAGCATTTAACATATTTCATTCCCACTACAGCACTCTGCACTATTTACTCTACCTCGGGAGTCAGTGCAAGTAAGTTAGTCCCAGTTCTGAAATGGGCGTCAACGAACACGTTGCACGAAACTGCCTGATTTGTCAAAGAACACGCTAGTGTACAAAAGTAAACACTAGTGTAACACAGTGCATGTCAACGAACAGAGCCTTAAAGTAAGGTAAAGGTCACACTGCATCGATCAATAACCATCGATCCACGCACATCGACTACCATGAACCGTTTTTTCTCATGAGTGGTCACACTGCTGCATCGAGTGGTAAGAAGTGAAATGTCACTTTTAAAATTACCGCGGTTTCTTCCAATAAATATCGGTAGTATTTTTACATTCGTCGTTTATTGTCAAGATGTCAAGTTATTAATAGAAAAGAGTCCAGTATGTTTGCATTTATACGAGTATAGTAACATGAATTTATTGACAAGAGCTTGTCAATATTATTGACATTACTGTACGCTCAACTAATATACCTATAAAACTAAAATATACTGCTGATGCTCTATCTCTCACTTAAGAGGAGTCTGCTACAAACATTGTCTATTATATATATATATATATATATATATATATATATATATATATATATATATATATATATATATATATATATATATATATATATATATATATATATATATATATATATATTAATAGCGTTTTCAGCTTACGCAGTGCAAGTGCGCACTGAGTGCAACATATCACGTGACCACACTGAACGAGATCTACCCTCACGGGCGCTCCGTACCATTGTGTCGCCCGTGTGCCAATGCTCATCTTGACGCCCCCCCCCCCTTCCCCAAAAATTCAACAGTTATAAAAAAATAAGCATCGCTATAGGAAAGAACATAAAAAGTGGCCTCAAAAGGTACAAACTAAAATCTAGTACTATTTGATATTTGGAATGTATATGTATTCACAAAGAAACTACAAAATTTACATTTTTGCCTATATCTAGTGACCTACGGATTTTTTCTCAAGTAACGACACCACTTAAATGGTCTTCTAATGGGGCAACAATTATGTGAACACGTTACTTACTTTTTCATAGTTACCATATATTTTAAACAAACCACAATCATTGTTTTTAACCTATAAAATTAATAATTCTTATATTTTCTGCTTGAAACATAAATACATCGTTGCGGAAAGCTAAAATAAACTCTCTTTCAATGGTATAATTTTGCGACTAAGGAAATTATAAATTGGACCTTATTACTTGAAATCTAATAGTGATAAAAAGACGTGCAAACCAAAATTCCATATAATTTCATATTTGGAAGTTATTTGTGAATATAAAAGGAAGTGGCTATAGAGTACCGAACGCGGGACCGAGTTCAAAAAATTAAGATCTCAAATTGACATGGTTTTCGCAATTTCTCTAAATATACCCCAACATTACCCAACCTAACGCCCAAACTCAGGCTTGGAAAACGCGGGTCAAGTATTATGTGTTAAATTAGGTTATTGTTGTTCTCTTTACAGTAATGTAAAAGCAACCTTAGTAAGCTATTTAACAACGGTCCCGCGTTCGTGCCGGGATTTGAATATTTAACAACGGTCCCGAATGTTAAGACATGTCTCTTCGACGTTTCAAGTACTAAACGACGGACTAAATTACGCCATTTGGAGTTTTGTACAGTAACTATTTGTATATGCAGTTTTCGAGAAAAACAAAAACATCTTTAAAATAGTCTAGTAATGGGGCAACTTTGCTCTAATTTAATCGACTTCGTATCTCTTATAGTTTACGAGATCTCAATGTGAGCATCGAAAAACAGGCATATTAAATTTAAAAACTTAGTCTTATTACAATGTTGCTCGCAGTGTCGCCCCTAACCAAGAGTCGCCCGTGTGCGACGCACACATCGCACCCTGTGACGGCGCGCCCCTGTCTACCCTCATTCGGTGGCAGTGCAGTTTAAGCTGAAAACGATTTTGTTTAACCGTCATATTTGCACTGACACTATTGCACTTGCCTAGGGAGTCAGTGTACAAAAGTCGCACTGAGCCAGTGCACGGTGCAACTTTTTCTTAAGCTGAAAACGCATCAGCTGACTAAATTTTGCACTCAATGACAAGCTGAAAACGTGCAGTGCAAAAAAGTGCGTACCAGTGCGCACTCGACTTGTAATCTGAAAACGCTATTAGTGTAAGAATTTTCCTCCCGCTAGTTCCCCTTCCCGTTCTACACCAATAAAATCAAAGCAATCCGACGCTTGCGCAGACTTATAGCGTTTTCAACTTACACAGTGCAAGTGCGCACTGAGTGCAACATATCACGTGAGCACACTGAACGAGTTCTGCCCACATTCGCCATATTTGCACTGACATTATTGCACGTGCCTAGGAAGTCAGTGCAGAAAAGTCACACTGAGTCAGTGCACGGTGCAATTTTTTCTTAAGCAGAAAACGCACCAGCTGACTAATTTTTGCACTCAATGACAAGCTGAAAACGCTCAGTGCAAAAAAGTGCGCACCAGTGCGCACTCAACTTGTAAGCTGAAAACGCTATTATTCTTACAGAAAAGTGCAGCTATACATGCAGATATATATGTCTGCACTCGTCCAATGTCAGTTTCACAAATCTCACTCCCACCAGCAGTATTGTGACAAACGGAAGATAGTTAATTAATTATTGTAATTCATATACCGGGAAACTATTTTTACATCATATTTGTACATGTTATCTCTATTCAAGGCATTCCAAGTTCCGAAGCCATGAGTCATAGATTGTTGTCGATGGTTCGAAGTAAACACCAAACGATATCTTTCTTAGGGGATGTTTACCCTTCGCGTCACTGATAGTGAGTTTTTGATTGGTCTATTATTACCTTGAATTTTGACTAGCGAATCAGTGGTCGACAATGTGATGTCACCGGAATAGCAGATAACATAAAAGTTGCAAAAATTTAAGTTAGAGAGTTAGTTATTGAACAGTAGTTGAAAAATCATCGTTGAATAGTTGAAGTTAACCGTTCGCTGATAGAACAAAAGTCCGTTTGTCCACTCCGAGCCCGAAACGTTAGGTAAGATTATTTTATATTTATAATATTGTATTGGTAAATTATTTGTGAAGTTTGATCTCGTTTCTTTAATCATTCATTACTGTTATCTTTAATTTATTATCCATTTTTGTAAAACGATCAATATATATATATATATATATATATATATATATATATATATATATATATATATATATATATATATATATACAGGGTGTAAATGAAATAAGTGCATTAAATTTGACCAGTAGTATAACTCATCGAGAGCAACAATATTTCTTAATAACTTTTTCTCGAAATCGCATATTTTTTTAGCATTTTTACCACCCCGTAAATTGACGAGTCGTTACAAATATTTTTGTGATAATTGAATGCAGCAGCAATAGCTATGAAAAATTTTGTTTTAGCAATTGACAGTCCTGTCAATTGTTGCAATTAAATTTTGACATTAGTAATAAACTTGTTTATCAGATAAAATTCTGTCAAAATGCTTACGTTTACAAATAGCGAGTACACAGATATTGTAATTACTTACCTATGGTTTATTTATTTATTCGTATCTTTACTACAGTTTAATTTGTGGTTGATATAAAGACAGTATTATAAAGTTGCCAACGCATTTAGACGGAGCATTTCCAAATCATACTGTTCCTAATATTCGCACATTTGTTAATCTTGTACATCTTTATAACAATACGAAGTGTCACATATGACAATTTTAAATAAAGTAACCGTTGTATCCATATCATGTGCAAAAAGATCAATGGTTTCAGCAGACTTCGATTTTGGGAATGGCTCATAATGTTCATTAATGAGACTGAATTTACTTGGGAACGTGTATTTATTATGCACAATACACATTTCAACAGACGAAAATGCTGTAAAAATTTTCATTAAAAAAATGTTTGAACGGGAACAATAAATGGACGACTAATTATTGGTACTCATGTGCCTCGTTTAAATGGACAAAAGTTTGTACTTACATTTTATGAATAACGTATTTAAACTATTATGATTTGTCGACGATAAATAATCATCTCATAACCTAATAACTATGCTAACTTTGCTCTTCCTCCCCTCGTTCCATCAGGTAATTAAAGCCTGGTTTAATACACAACTTTATAATTTTGTTAAACAAAATTTAAATTTCTTTATTTTAAAAATTGTACTATTACGAATAAATTAATAATAAATGTTATTTCCGTTGACTCGTTAATTAATTTCTGTAACTGCAGTGTAACCGATAATTGAAATTTTTTGAGCTGTTTGTATCCTACTTGAATACGACAACAGCCATTTGTTCTCCATGGGCGCGCGCCGAAATATGCAGCAAATCTTTAAAGAATTTTAACTCAAAATCTAAAAGACTAAGAAATAATGTTGCTCTCGTCAAGTTACATTACTGGTTAAATTTAATGCACTTATTTCATTTATATATAAATGTCAAGTGTAAGCGTCACTGTGTCGATTAGTTTAAGAGAATGTTATTGGGTATTTTAGTGTTTTATTTAGGACTAAATAAAAATGTTAATTCTTTGAAAATTTAGTCAAGCTTTCGCCATCTATAAGGCTTCCTCAGGACTTACAAAAAATTACAATTTGGAATTCAATAATTTTGACACTTATTAAATTGAACTGATTACTTTATATAAGGCTCATATTATCAATGTCTGTCTTTTTATTCATTGTATTTTCGGATGTTTTTATGTGATACATTTCTAAGAGAGATCGTTTGCTGTAATTTTTTTCCGACTCTAATATTTTAGTATTTTCGAAATCTATATTGTGTTTTATGACTTTGCAATATTAATTAAAAGAAATATATCCAAGAGACAATAATAATGACATAACTTGAGTATTGTTATGTTTGCACCAATCTCAAAAACAGTGAATTCCAGTATTCAAATTTCAAAAGTTTTTCCTATTTCATAAACCCCACTAGTTCTTATAAATATGCGCAAAAAGCAATATAAGTATAACCTGTTATAATTACCAACAAAAAAACATGTGATTTTTTACACAAATTTTACTTCTTGACAAATTCCAACAATCATCGAAAATTATCAGTATCATCACACTTTTAAATAACAAAACCAAAGTAATATCATGTATTACAAAAATATCTTTCTATGTTTAAGTCTATTAATTTTTCAAAATTATTTCATGTAAATTGTAAGTATAACAAATACTTTTTATTGTCAAAATTATTGTATTCCAAATTGTAATTTTATAGAGTCCTGAGGAAGCCTTAAATAAAAGGCGAAAGCTTGACTAAATTTGCAAAGATTAATCGGAATTTGGACAGAAGCGAAAAACATTTTACAATCGAATGTCGCTAACGTTTCGGTTTATTTAAAACCATCCTCAGAGGATTCTATAAAAAAACGTTGTATTACACTATCTCTTACAAGTATCAAACAAAAACAAATAACAAGTTATGATCATACAAACAATAAAATAGTACATACCGTTGAGACAATCTAGTTATTTAAAAACTCAAATTTAAAGTTGAATCATACATTTCAAAAATGTTGAATGGAATAGTAAAAATTATGGAATCCACAAGAACAGTTGAAATTTAGTTGTTACTTTATTGGTGAGCAGCGAGTGACTGTACTAGGTGATAGTACAGTGCCATAAAATTTAGAAAGAGATAGGTATAACAAAGATAATAATTTTACCAACCTAGTGAAGTGAAACAACAAAAATAAAAAACAAATATATTACGATAAAATATTAAACTCTTTTTAAAATATTTATATATTGTATTTGTATATAAATATTCTAAGAAACTACACTAATTAAGGCATGAAAACTAAAACAATAAATTATGTTTATTGTTTTTGACATTTCTGACAGATTTAACATTTATTTTGATTTTATTATTATTAAAGAATAATAGGAAGACAATTTAGAAGTAAAAAATTTGTCACAAATTCTGATAATAATACTCGTAATAATAAAATCAAATGAAATGTCAAATCTGTAAGACATGTCAAAAACATCAAACAAATATTATTGTTTTATTTTTTGTGGCACTCTGATAATTGCCTTAAATCGAGTATTTTCTTTTGCTTCTTATTCGTAAATAACAAACATTTGAACAACAATCTTGGTATTCATCGATGCATGTTTTTTTTCTGAATATTTTTCTTCATATCGCCAAATCAAAATTTTAACATCGAATATCCTATGTTCGAGAAATAAAGTAGATACCCGAATTGAATTGATTCATGCAATACTAATTTTTTCATATGGTGGTATTTCGATCCTTATTTATTTTAGAGCAAAATGTTTATGAAAAAATCTGATGTGGACACTACACGACTTCCTTGTACGCAAGATCAATATGAAGATAAAGTACAGACCCAAGTATAAAATTCCACGTATTTGACGTAATTTGACATTAGCATCTATTTTTTATTTTTTTGTTATTTTTGTCCTAATCCATAGCAAGATTCATTACAAAAACCAAAAAGTATATAAGTTTTAAATTTACATATCTCGCTTATACAAAGGGCTAATTTAATAATACTTGATGTGCTAGACGCAGAATTTAATTCTCTAAAACTCTTATTAGAAGCATTTATTTCTAAAATCAAAATGAAATCATTTATTCAAGAAAAACTGTTAACAACTTCAGGTAATATATCACTTCCGGTTAGCCTGTTTTAACCAAAATCTGCTATGTTTTTCCAATTGATATAAAAGTCTTATTTACCAAATTTGAAAAGTTTTGGATTATATTTTAATATAGTTCTTCATTAAAATCTATTATAGGCTTCAAATAAAGTACCATTTCTGAAAATTATGTAATGACCAAAAAGGGAGGTGCACAACTAGATGTTATAGAAGCCCTAAATACAAAATTTTATGCGAGATACATACGCACGTACGTATGGATTCAGGGATGGTCAAAATGGATATTTCCGTTGAAATCTCAAAACCGAAATTTTTCGCGATTACAATACTTCCTTTACTTCGTACAAGGAAGTGAAAATTAGCATTGAATTTCCTATATTGCATAAATTAATTCAATATACAGGCTGATTCATCGGTCTGTCCTCTCTTTATAACTCTTTTATTATAAGTCAGATAGAAAAACTCTTCAAATATAATTTATATGATATAGTATTATCTATTTACGTACCATATCCATTTGTATACAGGGTGCTCCATTTAAGCGCAACAATATGTAACTTTATATTTTTTAATGGAACACCCTATATTTATTTATTTATTTTGATAGTAAATTAGATTCCCTTTAAAAAAGTATTAAGTAATAAGGGGTCTAAAATTATAAATTAAGAAGTAATTTACCTTTATTCGTTGAATGATGTGTTTCCATCATGTTATTATTAACAAAGTAAGCTATGGATAATTTGATCAATTGTTTCGAATTTAAACAAACAAGTTGTCCAAACACTCTTAGTTTCTCATTATTGATGTTGATGTGAAAATGAATAATACAAATATAATATTTATAATAGAAAAATCTATTGAAGTTGAAGAACAAGTTTTCGAGCATTTATTATAATTTTGCATTATTTAGTCTGTCACTAAATGTTAATAGCTTCTTTGGAATTAGTGTAACGTTTAAAATAAGTATTAATAAAAAAGGATCAAAATTTTGTATTATATTATGGTTTTTTCTACTCTGAACTACTATCTTTTATGAACGAAAATAACTTCTTAATTTATAATTTTAGACCCCTTATTACTTAATACTTTTTTAAAGGAAATCTAATTTACTATCAAAATAAATAAATAAATATAGGGTGTTCCATTAAGAAATATAAAGTTACATATTATTGCGCGTAAACGGAGCACCCTGTATACAAATGCATATGGTACGTAGATAGAAAATAATATACCATATAAATTATATTTGAAGAGTTTTTTATCTGACTGTTGCTTGGCGACCAGTTTTAAGAGCCCAAACTCATATTAGTTGGGCCGGTTTACATTTTCAACAAATTATAAAATCTATACAAATGATTAGAAAATTCTACAAAATTCAGCTACTTTAAATATAAACTTAAAACTTTAGAAAACTGTGGGCCGAAAGACTGGTGAGAATAGTTTGACCGGTATTTTAAGGGTCATCTTCTAGACTAGATTTAGCTTCTACCGAGACCCTGTAATTTTAACACAATGAAAACCAGTGCGTACAGTAAAGCCCATCTTGTAAGACCCATTACTAATGCAGACACTTGTAATTCATTATTATTAATGTAACATTAATTTTTTTTTTTTTGTATAACTTCTGACTTGCCATAAACAATTTATAATTGTGCACGACTTACGGGTCCAATGGCTAATAGAATTAAGGCTGGTATTCAGGGGTTATTCTAAGGATTTTTTTCCACTGCACATATAGAAAATAAATCGCTGTTTATTCTGTTCCATTAAAGCCATTCAGCAGATGTAGCTCGCATCAACGCCAATTTTAAGTAGACAAATTTACATTAGATAAACTTGTCTCTTTTCTCCAATTTCAGCCAATCAGAGAGGTCAGAACTATTCCCTATTCTCTGTAATACCGAATGGCTTAAATGGAACAGAGAATTGGTTTATAATATTTTCGGGAAAGATCTTTGTTTAACTCAATTCAAGTTGGATGGAAGAAATAGAAAAGTTGCGGAAACTAACGCTTCCAGAGTTAATTAACTTCTTAACTATTTCTTCGGAATTCCTTACGGCAACTAAAATTTTCGCGCGGATTTTGGATGCCAAACCGCATAGTGTGGATGTGGAAAGAATTAAGTACCAGCAATACTTTAAAAATCGTGTCTCGGAATAGCTTGTCTTCTCTGTTAGAGTGAGAGCCCGGCAAGCTACAATGATGTGGTTAAATAAGCGTGAGCACAGAGTCAAGCCAACCCCTAAAGCCAAACAATAAAGATGGTACAATGGTATTTTTGCTGAGGCCAATGCCACTGATGAGGATGAGGCTAGCGAAGAGTTTGTAGATAAAGTTGAGGGAAAAGCTGGCACAATTTTAGTGATTCTACAGGATGTTTCTAAACCTGTGTCACAAATTTTATAGTATATATAGTACTGACCAAAATGAGAAAAAAAGCTTAATTGTCATAGGTCCGATCTTCAACTGTTTCCGAGAAAAACGGAAAATCGAAGAACAACTGACAAAGAATGATCGAACAAAATTTTCTATATTCCATTTAAATTAGTACAATTATTTAATTTTATTTTAAATAAACGTCGTAACTTATAGTTTTCGAGATAGCAGAGGTAACTCCGTAAAAACTCATGTTTCACTGCCTTATCTCGGAAACTATTGAAGATCGGACCTATGTTAATTAAACTTTTTTATTCATTTTGGTCAGTACTATATACCCTTAAAATTTGTGACAGGTTTAGAAACATTCTGTATATAAATCCTATATTCTTATTTTTAGTTTTTTTTTTAAATTTTATTTGGTTTATTCGTAATAAATGAAAAATAACTGCACAGATTTTATTTTTCCACTGCACAATTTGCTTTTCCTACTGCACATTTTGTGTCCAACTGCACGTTAGAATAACCTCTGCTGGTATTACTAATAAAGGCGATGTAACCCAATACTAAATGGCGGAATACTTTAATAATAAATTCAATTTTTTACGTTTAAAATCTATATACATTACTTTGTTATTTTACATAATATGACGCGGTTCATTAATATCGCCTAAAGTGAATTTTTTGCTAATTTCTTTATAAAACTACATGGAAAACTACTGAATTTAGATGACTTATTAATATTAGGTAAGCAAGGTAATTACAGAATACTTTCCTAATTACCTGTACAGATAAATAAATAGGAGTAGGTGTATGTATATAAGACATTACAAAAGAGTAATAGCTCTTTATTTGCTAATTTTTTAACATAATTTTAAAAAATTTATTGCAATTGTGAAATTTGATTATTAGACTATTTACCAAACAGGTAATAACTATATATATATAGACTGTGTTTTGCTTTATTTTTAAAGCAACAAAATGTTGAATCCACATCTTTACGTACAAGGAAATCAACTACAAACTCTATTTGGCATGCAGTTAATCCCCAGGTATATAGACCGGATGCAGCGTAGTTGTACGGAACAGTTGAAAGTGTTGGACATCGGCTGTGGCAGTGGTGAAATTACATGGAATATCCTCAGGCCACAACTTCCAAGTGGAACAGAAATCTACGGATGTGATATCTCGAAAGATATGGTATCCTACGTAAAGGAAAAATTTCCAGATATCTATTCATTTAATCTGGATATAGGAGCAACCAAATTACCATCTAACTTATATTCCAATTTTGATTATTTGTTTTCTTTCTTATGCCTTCAGTACGTTCATAATCAACGGTAAGTACGTTTTGATATAATTTATATCTCTCACTGAACTTATCATAATATATTAAATGGTGTATTAAACACCAGTTTTTTTAAACAGTAATTAGTCGTATATCTAATCATAGGCGCCCACAGGGGGGTCGAAAGGGTCGACTGACCCCCCTTTCATTTATAGACTGTATCCATTAAAAATATACCTATATATATATATATATATATATATATATATATATATATATATATATATATATATATATATATATATATATATATACCGTGTGTCTGTCTTAAAGGTGTACATAGGAGATTAACATGGGAAATCAGTTTTTTGCAATTTCCTACTCGCCTAATTATTTTAAGCAAAAACGCGCCAAATAAAAGTTTTAGGAAATAAAATTCTGCATCTAAATCAATAAACAGATTTACCTTTACATGCTTTGTAACGATAGAAATTAAATATGAAAATGTCGAAAATTACGTTGAAAATATCGACAGCCATGGAATTGAACAAAAAATAAATAAATGCTTGACATTTTATCAAATTGTCAGAAACTTCAAATAAATTAACTTACGTTATGACAGATAAAATGTCAAGCATTTATTTATTTTTTGTTCAATTCCATGGCTGTCGATATTTTCAACGTAATTTTCAACATTTTCATAATTAATTTCTGTCGTTACAAAGCATGTAAAGGCAATTCTATTTATTGACTTAGATGCAGAATTTTATGCCCTAAAACTTTTATTTGACGCGTTTTTGCTTAAAATAATTAGGCGAAAAAGAAATTGTAAAAAACTGATTTCCCATGTTAATCTCCTATGTATACCTTTAAGACAGACACACGGTATATATATATTCATTTCAATGTATCATTGTATTTTTTAATAATTATTGGTAATATTTTCTTATATTTTCATCAAAAATTTATTACATACTATCGATTACTGTAAGTACGAAATAGGCGGTGTGCACAAAAGTAGTCAGCGCCGACAGTGGAGAAAAATGACAAAAATGTTTACTCACTGAAACATAGCAAGGTTATGTTTTTGTCAGAATAATTTTACAATTTCTATTTTATAAAATATTTCCAATCAATGCGAATGATAGGACGTCAAATATTATGTGATGCAGTGGAGGATGTAATAATTCTTGCAAAATTACCGATTGAAGTATCAAATTTTATAAATTTCTTAGAAGATTATAAGAAAAAAACTTTTCAACAGATATCTTCTACTAACTTGAAAAATTATTTTAGGTATACATATTTTCTCATTATACAAGATACTTATCGTATGAACAAAATTTCAACAATGGTCGTCTGATTGCAATAATGAATTATATAAAAATGTATTTCTTAAGATAATATTTGAACAAGATATAATACAAGAAGCAGAAAATTGCCTTAAAATTGTATAATACTTGCAATTGTATGAAATAGAAGTCTATTTTTGACAAAATTCGTCTATTTACTATAGATTTTGTACATGTAATGTTAATGTTAAAGATAGAAATTCACATGGTTCGTATTTTTCGTGTATTTTCTTTCCGAGCTTGTGCAACTGATTCCATTTAGAGCCTGGTATATTTTCAATGAAGAATCGTCTTTATTAAAAGAAAGATGCTAACATCATACACTGATATCGTGAGCAGTAACTTTCTTCTTTCCAATCATCCAAGTTTTCCAACTCTTTAATGGCAATTTCCATGTACTCTGCATCTTATAATATTTAACTAATATTATAAACTGTAATATAAAACTAAGTATGATAAAATGGTTTACAAAAATCATATATATTATGAAAAAAAATTTATTTTCTGTCACAGTACCTTCGCTGGTATTTTGACTTTTTTGATTCACATATAACATTTTAAATAATTTCTTTGTTCATTTCAATATACAATGACGTATAATATTCATATACAACAGCAAAAACTCAAAATAAAATTGTATCTTTTTCTCGAAATGTCAAAATTGATTCGGTAACCAAATATGCCAATGTAGCCATTAAAAGCGCTGACGTGCACATCGCCTATAGGGCGCGAGTTTTGATTTAATTTGATTTTTAACTGCTAAAATGTTATTAATTTTAATTTCATATGTTTTACTGCTTAAAAATTGTAAAATAATAACATTAAAGCAGTTCAAAATCAAAACATAGGTATTGTCAACGTGACATTGTTCTTGTCAAAATGACATGCGCACACAAATCAGCTAATTCCAAGAATTTAAGAATTTGTTTGCTTCATTGTAAAGAACTCTATATTATCTTACTTGGCATTAAAACACGTTTGACCTTGAAAATTATTAAAAATTCGCCTGCGGCACATTTTTTTCTTACAAAAAAAATATCGACCCACCTTGTAAAAAAGTCTGCGGGCGCCCATGTATCTAATACAAAAATTACAATTATATAACATTTATAACAAGGTAAAAATTTAGTGAAAGTAAAGACTTGTAGTGATTTAAATTATATTTTTTTTTCGTAAATGATTTATTCGAATTTAATTATGATTTCTAATACTAAAACAATGAGAATAACCTTTATTTTATTATATTAAAAAAATATTGTGTCAATTATTTTGAACAAGTTATGATTACCTTTTTGTAACTATTTCTATTCTTGTAATTTAAAGAAATGAAGTGTCATATCAAAGTATATAAGTTTTCGCTGGTTTCGGGTGGCGCTCAAAATCCATTACATTTTACATTGGCATTCAACAATGGAAAACATTTTTTCCTTTCCTTGTGCATGATTCCCCAAATTATTTTAAAAAAAAATTCTTCAAGAAAGATAACATAATTTTGTTTATAAATCAATAAACAAAATTCTTTTCCTAAGTTTTATAAATGTGGATGTTTACTATAAAAATTTCGAAAATTACAATACATTTTATAGTGCTAGCCGTACAATTAAAACAAAAAGACAAACAAACGTATAATGTTTTATTTGTCAAATATTGTGACATTAAATAAAAATAAATATTTGGAAATGAAAAGAATATTTATTATTATTGATTATGTTTGTATGGAGTCTCATAGCCACATGCCAGAGTGTCTGGTCACAAATCTGGGGAACCTGGTTCGATCTCGATAGACGCAAAAAGAAATATGCCAGAAAAGAGAGTCATGTGGTGCACTCTCTACTCCAGCAATGAGTACCAATGAAGTGACGCCTAGTACATAGCCGCATGTTACAAATATATCATCAGTATTACTGAAATCTGGTACAAAGCAGACTGGCACACCCAGAAATGGGTAATATGCGGTGATGATATATATTCTTTTATATATCTGCGTCAGTCTGACACTCTATGTTGCTAATGTCGAACAAAATTTTGTGTTTTATGTCAAACTTCTTCATCGGAATTATATAGTACGTTCTTGCATATTTTTGTCATTTTATGTAGAAATTTACTATTGTATAGGGTACACCTGTCCAAATTATCTTACATATACAATAATTATCATTAGGATGGTAACACTGCAATTAAATGAAATAGTTGTATAATGGATTATTTCAGTGCCGATTTATCAACTTTTAATGACGATTTTTGTGCACTTTAGTGACGATTTCAAATGAAATACATGATTATCATGTTTATATTATTATAATTTTATTAAAAAATAAATTCAATTTTATATTTTGTGACAAATAAAGCATCACTCGATTGTTTGTCCTTGTATTTTATTGTCTAACACTTTCAAATAATTATAATTTGAAAATTTCTTATCTAATATCTACATTTACAAAACATAATTTAGTTTGCTAACTTAGATGCAAGATTTTATACTCTACAACATTTATTTTTATTTAGTACTTATTTTTTTTCTAAATTAATTTGGGAAGTAACGCCAAAGGAAAAACTGTTTTCCCATGTTAATGGGTGTATTCTAAACACAATTCGTTAAAATATATTATGTAAACTGATTCCGTTAAAATATTTCTTATTAACGGATTCCGCTAAAAATTCTATTCACAATATCACATTTCAACGGATCCGTTATAATTAATATAATAAACGGATCCGTTTGCTACTGCAGGGCAGTGTTGTCAAATTGTAAATGTCAACTATTTATATTTTGATAATAACAAAATATATTAAGATCTAAACAGATATTTGTGATACATAAATTTAGAGATACTATTTAGTAATAAATTTAAATCAATAAATAATCACAATAATGAATATATTCTTCAAATTAATCTTTGGAATGTTGGTAGGTGAAAACTTTGTTGTAATGTTGTAATACATGTCAAAATTGTCAGTTTCATAACCTTTTGATATTATACATATATTATTGTAAATTTGTAAAAAAATGGGCAAAAAACAAAAAAATCTATAAAACCATAATTCGTTACTTATTAGGCGCAGCTAAAGTAATAATGAAGTAGGTCCCCAACGCCCAACCCCAACATTTGTCTTGAAATTATAGACACCACCAAGCTAATCTACAGTATCGAGAAAATGAACATACGCGGGACCACAATTAAATATAGGCGCATGCACTTTAAAAACTACACAAATTATAAAACACACATTATGAGCTTGATTCTTAATTCTTCGCAAATATTAATGAAATTTTCTTCATTAGATTCATTCATCTAATCAGTATTATTAGAATATAATCAAAATATCCTTTGTAGTAATCAATAATTATAAATAAAGGCACAAATAGAACATTTGTGTATTGGGCCCCTGAAGATTAAATGCAGTCCTGAAAATACTCGAATATTTTTAAAACAAGATTTGTAATGTAGAGTAAAATATCTCCTCGTTTCATTAGAGAAAGCATTTTTAATTTTTTTGAGAACGAGAAATGGATAATTTTTGTATTGTTACAATCTTTCATCGAACCGATTTTTTATAGGTTATGTACGAGTATTATTTTGTTATAAAAATTATTTATTTGTACTTTCCTTTCAAATACATTTTATGAATCCAAGGGTCGGAGCAAACAGTAAAGGATGATAACGCCATTCTTTGCTTAAAATTTAGAAATTTCTAAATATTTATGTATTAAATGTCGTCCGTTTAGAATTAACGGCTATGAATCATTCTTCGTTTAAATTTTATTTATAAACGGATAACATAAACGAATCTCCGTTTATATTATTAACGGATAGTGTCTTTAGAATAGCAAAATCTAGTTAACGGATATCTTAATTTTAACGGTCCGTTTATAAATAACGGAATGTCTTTAGAATACACCCATAAATGCCTACATAGGTAAGAGATTTTGAGCGCCACCCGATATGTATATTTTAAATTTATAAAATATATAAAATGTTTTTAGGCAAGCCATGGAAAACATGTACAATATGTTGAAACCTGGAGGAAAAATTTTCATGTATTACTTGGCAAAGAGTCCAACCTGTGAGGCATTCTGTAACACTGCTAAATTAAACAAATGGAAAGCCTACATAGATGATGTTGATGCAGAAAAATATTTGTTTCCATACCAACAGATGACATATAGTGCTGTAGAAAAATACATAAAGAGTATTCTTCTTGCTATTGGTTTCAAAACTATACAGTATGAAGTTGCCTCTTTGGAATACAAATACCATAATATTGAAGATTTCAGAAGTAAGTAATGTATGGACAGTTGCATGGCTTATAGTTAATAGGGTATTCTCTGAGGATTACTAATATTAAAAATTTATTAAAAATATTAGTGTTGATAGGTAAACTACAGGGAAAAAACAAAAAATCATAATATAAATTGATTGTTACAAAAGATATAAAGCATTTCAATTTTGCTGATGTACTAGATGACCTCCCAATGGGAGACCAGTTGAAATCCCTACTCCATGTTCGAATGTGATAAGACGCCGCATGAACCACTGATAGCACACCGCTGGTACTGTACACTAGTACGTCACTGTCACGTGACACAACAAAATCAAATTTTAAAAATTAATATCTCGCTTATTAAAAGGAATTTTTTACTCGGATTTTCAGAGACTCTTAGATATAACTGTTCTTTAAGAAAAATAAATTAAAAAATATGAGAGAATACCCTATTAATAAAATTTATGATTTTTATCTTGCGTAATATAATATTTTACAAGTATTCAACTTGTTTAAAATTTAGTTTTTGTGCAACCGGACGCGAAATAAGTATTTCGCAGCCGCAATACAGGCCGCGAAATTCAATTTCGCAACCGATGTTATGGTAACGGCCGCGAAATTAATTTCGCGGCCGTTGTCATGGTAGCGGCCGCGAAATTCGGTAAACAGCCACTTTGACACTTGAGAATTGCATAGTTTGATTTATCAAATGTTAATCCCATAGCCACCTTGAAAGCAACTTTCTATTTACAATGAAACTGTTTAAAATTAGTAAAATATTGTAATTACATATTTTTTACGGTTGCACAAAAAATATTGTGTGTACCTTGTCCGCGAAATCCTTTAGCTCCCTCGAGATTGTCTTGCCTCGGCGACAATTTTTCTCTCGGTACGCTAAAGAGTAATTTCGCGGCCTTGATATACAAATAACTATTGTCGTTTTCCGCAAATTAATAAAGTAAAGAATATTTTAGAATTCATCAGCGCTGTTAATCCACATACGAGTTTACCGAATGATTTAAAGGAAGAATTCATAGGCGATGCATTAAAAGAATACATGAAACTGTTAGATGATGAAGAAAAAACATTTATTCATAAAGGTGAAATACTTAGGCGTTATAAATTAATTGTTATTAGAACAACAAAATAATTTTTATATGATTTAATATTAAATGCTTGCTAATTTTCTATATTATGTTTATGTGCAATAAATAAAAGGCCTTCAAGTTCCAATATTCCTTGTTTAATTATATTCAGGACGTTTCGAGCTAAATCCGCTCATCATCAGCAACTAAAAAATTTCATGTTGAGATTTATAAATAAATACATATAGTATTGAAGCAGAATTACGTTGTTGTACATCAGCGAAAGTCGTGAAATTACATATGAATTAGATTCTACGTAGTCAGATGGAGCATGGGCCCCCAACTCATTTTTTTAATAAATAATATTTAGATGATTTTTTTTCTTGTAACTACTACTTCCGGTTGTCCAATTGTTACGAAAACTTAATCAACTCATCCCATTATGGTTAGATTGAGGAATTCGTAGTTAAAAATGTCTTAAGTCTTATAGTATTTGAGAAATCGTGAATCCAACATCCACACATTCACACACACACATACGGACATCATCGTAAAAATGTTATAATCGGATTCTAGAGACCTTAAAACGTGCTTATTCACTAAAATCTGGATATGCGATTTTTAGCATAAATACAATACCTCTCTTAGCGAGAGGTAAAAAGTCAACAACGCAAAAGAGATTATACGTAAAAAAGAATATAAAAGGAATTTGCGAAAAAATGACGAATGTTCCTGCAAAGTAGCACTTCCGGTTTATCAATTTTAGCCACAATCTAATATGTTGTTTTACTTTATATAAAAGTCGTAAATACTAAATTTGAAAAGTTTTAGAATATATCCTATTATATTTTTCACGAAAATCTGTTCAGAGCTTAAAGTAAAGTATTACTTGTGGTTTATCAATTTTAGATAAAATCTGACATGTCGTTCTCATTAATATAAATATCTTAAATACCAAATTTGAAAAGTTTTGGAATATATCAATATATTTTTTAAGAAAATCTGTTGACAGCTTCAAGTAAAGTATCACTTTACTTTTATAAAAAATCTAACATGTCGTTTTTTATTTATATAAAAATCTTAAATAACAAATTTGAAAAGTTTTGGAATATTTCAATATATTTTTCACGAAAATCTGTTGCGAGCTTCAAGTAAAGTGTCACTTTTGGTTTATTAATTAAAGGTAATATGTTGTTCCCCTTATTATAGAAGTTTTGAATACTAAAATTGAAAAGTTTTGGATTATTTTTTAATAAATTTTTTCATTAAAAATTCAAGTAAAAAGGCCCTTCCGCTTATCCAATTTTACCCAAAATGTAATCAACTCTTTATGTGAATTTGGAAAACTTAAGTACAGAAAATCGAAATATTTGGAAGTTTGTTATAAGAGTTATCGTTGACGAAAAAAACGTCTGTCTCTCTCTCTCTCACGCACGCACTCACGCACGCACTCACGCACTCACGCACGCACTCACGCGCGCACGCACGCACACGCACACGCGCACACACACGCACAAGCTCACACACAAACACACATACACGCACGCACGCATGCACATGCACACACACACACACACACACACACACACACACACACACACACACACACACACACACACACACACACACACGCACACACCCATTGCTATTTTCATTTGTTTCGTTATTATTACCATTTTTAATATATTTTAATAAAATATTAAAATTCATTACATATGATTTCATTGTCAAAAACCGAACTCTGACTCCACTAAGCTACCCGAGCTCCTTCTGGCGTTCAAGCCACTATTTTCAGCGACGTTATAAGAGCGTCATTCACCAGATTTACCACCTCTCCTGCGCTGTCTTATCGACGGATCTATTGGCGCCCGAGAAACCCATTTGACAGCAAGGAGAACT
>OY720448.1:106471038-106681538 GCA_963082715.1 Harpalus rubripes
CTTTTATAGACTGTTAAGAACACCGAAAAAATATATCATTATTCGCGGAAGTGTTAGTGACAAGTGATTTTTGTTGTGCTCTTGTTAAAAAAATGTATTCTAATTCTGAAATAGTGGATATGTTGTTGATTTATGGTCAAGTGGGATAAAACGCGGTTTTAGCAGCAGGTCTGTATGCCGAACGGTATCCTGGAAGACGCCAGCCTGATCGCAAGATGTTCATCACAATGACACAACGTCTTCGCGACACAGGCAATTTAAGAAGAAATAATGGACGAGATGGCGGCGGTCGTAGACTACACCACAACATTGAAGATGAAGTCTTAGACTTGGTGCATGCTAACCCGGAAATTAGTAGCAGAGGAGTGTCTCATGTTGTAGGAGAAATATCTCACACGAGTGTTTTGAAAATTTTACACAAGAATGACTATCATCCATACCATTTTCAACGTATTCAAGGATTATTGCCTGCTGATCACCAAGCAAGAACGATATTTTGTCAGTGGATTCTGCAACAACATGCTGCAAATTTTAATTTTACTTCTCTTATAATATTTAGTGACGAAGCAATTTTCACACGTGACGGTGTCCATAATTTCCACAACATGCATTATTGGGCTCAAGAAAAACCACATGAAGAAGTAGTTTGCAGCTCATATTTTCATTAAATGTTTGGGCTGGTATCTTAAACGGAAATTTGCTTGGACCATACATACTGCCCAACAGATTAAATGGTGACCAGTATTTGGAATTTTTACAAAATGTTCTACCAGTATTATTAGAAGATGTTCCCTTACTCCTTCGTCAACATGCATGGTTTCAGCATGATGGTGCTCCACCTCATTTTTCAAGAAATGTGCGGTAGCATTTAATAATACCTATGGGAACAGGGGGATTGGCCGTGGAGGTCCTGTATCATGGCCACCAAGTTAACCTGACCTCAATCCCTTAGATTTTTATCTGTGGGATCATTTGAAGTCCTTGGTGTATGATAATCAAAACCCCCCTGAAACTGCCGAAGAATTGCGGAAGCGGATTCAAAACTGTGCTGAAATTATTAAACAAGAAAATCATATGAACCTGGCATGTAGTATCTCATTAATTCAACGTAGTGCATTGTGTGTAGCTGTGGGAGGTGACAATTTTAAACAATATTTATGAGTTTTGTGTTTATTCTTGAATTGATTTTTAAGTTGTTTTTTTCATATTAATACTGTTACATGAAAAGTTTCTAGTATTGTTGCTATTTATCAGTTAATCCATTCTGTTTTTTTTTCTTTATAAAAATAATTCTGCGAAGTATTAATATTAGTCTTTGATATGGTTCATTGAACTTTCAAAATAAATTACATTAGAAATAATTAAGATTTGAATATACAGAAACATTACGTAAATTAATTAAATTAATTTCACGTATTAAATTTGTCAGTGGTCCAGTGGTACCAAAAATGTTAGTTTAGTGAGAACTACCCTTAAATATGCGAATTTTAAAAAAATTCTTTTTGTTTCGTAATCTACACATGTCATACTACTCACCCTTAAATTTATGACATTAAGTTCGTTTCCACCCTGTATATATATATATATATAGCCAGTATCTATAAGTAATATATTTTTAATATGGGAACTTATTTACAACCTTAGATTGTAAGCATATAAATATATTGTAAAAATTAAGAAATGAATAAAATAATTTGTCCACTATCCCGGCAAAGTAGGTGTCTCGGGTTCGAATCCCGATGACTGACAACTTTTCACAATTAATTTCAAATATACAAACTGTTAACTCATTGTTAATATTTAAATAACAATAAAGTGAAATGAGTGAAATATGTCAAATGAATTTATTTTATAATATACGTATAAATACAATAACATTGATTTTACATACATACATATATCAGTAACAATATTTTTAGTAATACAGCTAGCTTCTTTTTTAATACGTAATGAGAATGCATAAGACATAATTTTAATACTTATTGCTAATGCGTAATGTTAAGAAAAATAACATTTTCTGCAACAAAATTTAATTGGTAGTCGACATCTGTAAATTGTAAATTATTTGTTAGCCCTACAAAAGGGGTTATTTTAAATAAAGTTCTATAGATAATTTGATCTTGAAATTGTTTTATTAAATTATTATTCAATGTGTTTTACAACTACAAATTCTATTCCAATTATGTTACGCAAATAAAACTAATAACTTCTAAAACGCACACATATATGTATTTACCTATGACAAATATATACACGTTGTATGTTCATTTTTATGTTACGTAGGTAGCTACTTGTAAAAGTATGACAGCAATAAAAATAAATTAATTTAAATTTGTATTTTTATGGAATTGTGCATCTGAATGGATTTTGTAACCGGATGTAATTATTCGAAACAATTACAAATCTATGGGTTAGTCATGAATGTCTAATAATTTTTGTTTTCACATATTACAAAACATGATAAATTATATATTGTTCGCGTAGTTCGAGATAAATATGAATATAAGGTTATATAGCCTACCCAGGTCGAGTAGCGGTAGCGTTACCGCTTCACGCTCCAAGGGTCTTGGGTTCGCATCCCGGATAAAGCATATTTATTGTGTGCGTTTTTCATAATTTCATCTGCATCAGCCTCTAATTAAAAAAATCTGATGTGGCCAGCACATTACCTTCCGTCAGTTATATGAGGTATTTACGAAAATTCTACCGATTTTTCACACAATTCAATAATCAATATGTGTATCTTCAATAATAACAGAGAGGAAGAGTGTATTGACCTTTTTGTAAAAAATATGGAATACCTCGAAAAAGAAAAGAGATATCGACCTGTGGTTTTAAAATCTTAAATCTACACTCTTCAAACTAATTAAATACAAATTTTCAGATTTTTTTTAAATTTCAACCCTTTTTTAAACCACACCACCCTCATACCCAAAAATGGGTGTGTGGTACACCTTCAACGACCTCACCAGTAAATTCCTCGTATCAAAAACCATAAGTATACCAATTTTCATCAAAATATTTCAACGGATACATTTATTATTAAACATACTTTAAAATCGTTAAAAACTGAAAAAATCGCAAGGGGTACACCTTAGATTTTTTGCGATTTTTTGGCATTTTCAGACTTTTCCTTCTGTAGATTGCAATAGTTGTTCAAAAATTATGAAAATTGGTATGCTTATGTAATTTTGCTCGTAGAATCTAATGGTGATATCGCCAGCGGTGTATAGTTGACCATTTTTGGGATATGACCCAAAAATGGGCATTTTTGAGCAAAGTTTTGAGGACGAATATCTCGGACACGAAAAGAGATATCGACCTGTGGTTTTAAAATCTTAAATCTACACTCTTCAAACTAATTAAATACAAATTTTAGGTAAGGAAGGTATTGTCTTTGGTCAAAAAATTCGGTGGTGAGTTTTTGATGAATAAGCACGTTTTAAGGTCCCTAGAATACGATTTTAGTATTTTTACGATGATGTCTGTATGTGTGGGTGTGTGTATGTGTGGATGTGTGTGTGTGTGTGTGTGTGTGTGTGTGTGTGTGTGTGTGTGTGTGTGTGTGTGTAACAAAATTTTCGTCTACGATAACTCTAATACTACAATTCCAAAAATTATAATTCTTTCGTATTCCTCTTCGTTGCATACATATGAAGAGCTGATTAGATTTTGGTTATAATTGGTCAACCGGAAGTACCCTCATTTGAAGATTTTAACAGTTTTTCTTGAAAAAACTATGTTAAATGTCATTTTTTCACATTTAATGTTATTATAAATATTAAAGAACATTATATTCTTTATACGATTTGATTGCATTTTATACTTCATATTAAATGGATATAGAATTATAAAATTATAAAGAAATTAAATTTCATAAATTAGCCAGCTATGCTAGAAACAGCTATTATATTAAGAAAATTCTGATTGACAGATGTCAGTGTCAACTGGAATTGACATATTCGTAGTATATATGTGTTGTAATTTTATTCGAAATATAGGATCTTTTTGCACGAAACTTTCTGTATGGAATTTGTATAAAATACATACAACTGTCGAAAGGTAATGTTAGATTCTACGAGCAAAATTACATAAGCATACCAATTTTCATAAGTTTTGAACAACTACTACAATCTCCAGAAGGACAAGTCTGAAAATGGCCAAAAATCGCAAAAAAACTAAGGTGTATGTACCCCTTGCGATTTTTTCAGTTTTTTACGATTTTAAGGAATGTTTAATAATTAAAGTATACGTAGGAATATTATGATGAAAATTGGTATACTTCTAGTTTTTGGTACGAGGAATTTACTGGTGAGGTCGTTGAAGGCGAACCGCACACCCATTTTTGGGTATGAAGATGGTGTGGCTTAAAGAAGGGACGAAATTTTTTAAAAAATTAAAAATTCTGTAAATTTGTATTTAAGTAGTTTAAAGGGTGTAGATTTAAGATTTTAAAACCACAGGTCGATATCTCTTTTCGTGTCCGAGATATTCGTCCTAAAAACTTTGCTCAAAAATGCCCATTTTTGGGTCATATCCCAAAAATGGTCAATTATACACCGCTGGCGATATCACCATTAGATTCTACGAGCAAAATTACATAAGCATACCAATTTTCACAATTTTTTAACAACTATTACAATCTCCAGAAGGAAAAGTCTGAAAATGGCCAAAAATCGCAAAAAATCTAAGGTGTACCCCTTATGATTTTTTCAGTTTTTGGTGATTTTAAGGAATGTTTAATAATTAATGCATCCGTTGGAATATTTTGATGAAAATTGGTATACTTATGGTTTTTGGTACGAGGAATTTACTGGTGAGGTCGTTGAAGGTGTACCGCAGACCCATTTTTGGGTATGAGGGTGGTGTGGTTTAAAAAAAGGACGAAATTTTTTAAAAAATTAAAAATTCTGAAAATTTGTATTTAATTAGATTGAAGGGTGTAGATTTAAGATTTTAAAACCACAGGTCGATATCTCTTTTCTTTTTCGAGATATTCCATATTTTTTACAAAATAGTGAATACACCCTTTCTCTCGGTTATTATTGCATATATATATATATATATATATATATATATATATATATATATATATATATATATATATCAATTTTTCACATTTAATGTTATTATAAATATTAATAAAGAACATTGTATTCACTATACATACAAGAAATTTAGAATCTTTTGCAAGGAACTTTGTGTTTGGATTTTAGAGAAAATACATAGGCATTTACGAAAATTCTACCGGTAGATACCGCATCTACCGACTGTGTTCAAAAACACAAGTCGAAAATTGTTCAATATCTTCCAGATCCATCTACCGGATTCATGAAGAATCTAATCTCAAAAAAAAGTAGTGATGCAAAGCGAAGCGCGCGCGTTCAGTGAAAATGTGTTCAAAGTAGAACCCTGCTCAATTTGTTAACTACATCAAATTTCTAACCTGTTTAAAATTTTCAATTTTTTTCATAGGTTATGGATTTAACCTATTTACCACTTGCGTTCTTAAAATATCGATTCCGGTAACTATACCCTGATAAAAAGCTGTTTACCGGTAACAGTCCACCGGTAGAATTTTCGTAAATACCTCATATAACTGACGGAAGGTAATGTGCTGGCCACATCAGATTTTTTTGAGATTAGATTATACATGAATCCGGTAGATGGATCTGGTAGTAACTGAACAATTTTCGAACACGGTAACTTTCTACCGCTCGTGTTTTCGAACATAGTCGGTATGCGGTATTTTCCGGTAGAATTTTCGTAAATGCCTATGTATTTTCTATAAAATCCACACAGAAAGTTCCTTGCAAAAGATTCTAAATTTCTTGTATGTACATTATCTTTCGACAGTTGTATGTATTTTATGCTAATTCCATACAAAACACAAATATACTACGAATATGTCAATTGCACTTGACACTGACATCTTTCAATCAGAATTTTCTTAATATAATAGCTGTTTCTAGCATAGCTGGGTAATTTATGAAATTTAATTTCTTTATAATTTTATAACTCTATATCGATTTAATATGAAGTACAAAATGCAGTCAAATCGTATAGAGAATACAATGTTCTTTATTATTTATAATAATATTAAATGTGAAAAAATGATATTTAATATGGTTAAAATCGTCAAATGACAGCACTTCCGGTTGACCAATTATAACCAAAATCTAATCAGCTCTTTATATGGATGCAACGAAGAAGAATAAGAAAGAATTATAATTCGCACACGCACACACGCACGCACGCACGCACACACACACACACACATTTATTCATTTATTCATTTATTCATTTATTCATTTATTCATTTATTCATTTATTCATTTATTCATTTATTCATTTATTCATTTATTCATTTATTCATTTATTCATTTATTCATTTATTCATTTATTCATTTATTCATTTATTCATTTATTCATTTATTCATTTATTCATTTATTCATTTATTCATTTATTCATTTATTCATTTATTCATTTATTCATTTATTCATTTATTCATTTATTCATTTATTCATTTATTCATTTATTCATTTATTCATTTATTCATTTATTCATTTATTCATTTATTCATTTATTCATTTATTCATTTATTCATTTATTCATTTATTCATTTATTCATTTATTCATTTATTCATTTATTCATTTATTCATTTATTCATTTATTCATTTATTCATTTATTCATTTATTCATTTATTCATTTATTCATTTATTCATTTATTCATTTATTCATTTATTCATTTATTCATTTATTCATTTATTCATTTATTCATTTATTCATTTATTCATTTATTCATTTATTCATTTATTCATTTATTCATTTATTCATTTATTCATTTATTCATTTATTCATTTATTCATTTATTCATTTATTCATTTATTCATTTATTCATTTATTCATTTATTCATTTATTCATTTATTCATTTATTCATTTATTCATTTATTCATTTATTCATTTATTCATTTATTCATTTATTCATTTATTCATTTATTCATTTATTCATTTATTCATTTATTCATTTATTCATTTATTCATTTATTCATTTATTCATTTATTCATTTATTCATTTATTCATTTATTCATTTATTCATTTATTCATTTATTCATTTATTCATTTATTCATTTATTCATTTATTCATTTATTCATTTATTCATTTATTCATTTATTCATTTATTCATTTATTCATTTATTCATTTATTCATTTATTCATTTATTCATTTATTCATTTATTCATTTATTCATTTATTCATTTATTCATTTATTCATTTATTCATTTATTCATTTATTCATTTATTCATTTATTCATTTATTCATTTATTCATTTATTCATTTATTCATTTATTCATTTATTCATTTATTCATTTATTCATTTATTCATTTATTCATTTATTCATTTATTCATTTATTCATTTATTCATTTATTCATTTATTCATTTATTCATTTATTCATTTATTCATTTATTCATTTATTCATTTATTCATTTATTCATTTATTCATTTATTCATTTATTCATTTATTCATTTATTCATTTATTCATTTATTCATTTATTCATTTATTCATTTATTCATTTATTCATTTATTCATTTATTCATTTATTCATTTATTCATTTATTCATTTATTCATTTATTCATTTATTCATTTATTCATTTATTCATTTATTCATTTATTCATTTATTCATTTATTCATTTATTCATTTATTCATTTATTCATTTATTCATTTATTCATTTATTCATTTATTCATTTATTCATTTATTCATTTATTCATTTATTCATTTATTCATTTATTCATTTATTCATTTATTCATTTATTCATTTATTCATTTATTCATTTATTCATTTATTCATTTATTCATTTATTCATTTATTCATTTATTCATTTATTCATTTATTCATTTATTCATTTATTCATTTATTCATTTATTCATTTATTCATTTATTCATTTATTCATTTATTCATTTATTCATTTATTCATTTATTCATTTATTCATTTATTCATTTATTCATTTATTCATTTATTCATTTATTCATTTATTCATTTATTCATTTATTCATTTATTCATTTATTCATTTATTCATTTATTCATTTATTCATTTATTCATTTATTCATTTATTCATTTATTCATTTATTCATTTATTCATTTATTCATTTATTCATTTATTCATTTATTCATTTATTCATTTATTCATTTATTCATTTATTCATTTATTCATTTATTCATTTATTCATTTATTCATTTATTCATTTATTCATTTATTCATTTATTCATTTATTCATTTATTCATTTATTCATTTATTCATTTATTCATTTATTCATTTATTCATTTATTCATTTATTCATTTATTCATTTATTCATTTATTCATTTATTCATTTATTCATTTATTCATTTATTCATTTATTCATTTATTCATTTATTCATTTATTCATTTATTCATTTATTCATTTATTCATTTATTCATTTATTCATTTATTCATTTATTCATTTATTCATTTATTCATTTATTCATTTATTCATTTATTCATTTATTCATTTATTCATTTATTCATTTATTCATTCAACAAAAAGTTCATTTTACTTATGTTGTAACATTAATATTTAAATAAATTTATTATATAGCCCCTGAGATGTAGTTAATTTTACAAATGTCTATTACGAATAATTGAAATAGAATCTGATTTTAAATAAAATTCTCTCGAAAATTAGGTGTAGAAATTTTTTATTCACAACAATAAATTCTATAGCTTCTAAAATACATGCATACATATTTACCTGATAAACATTAAACATTTGTTCATGTTTATGTGACATAGGTATAAAATAAAATAAATTTGAATTTTTATGGAATTGTGCGTCTGAATGGATTGTGTAACCGGACGTAGTTATTCGAAACGATTACTATTCTATGGGTTATGTAATGAATGTCTGATAAATTTTGTTTTGACATATTACAAAACATGAGAATTTATTTTTTTTGTTCGTGTAGTTAGAGATAAATATGAATATAAGGTTATGTATGTACAATATAAATGAATAATAGGCCTTTATTTTTCCCTATTACAACAAACAATTTTTTACGTATATTATTGTGAGGTTAAAATTATTATCATAAACAACTGAATTTAGACGACTTATTTATATTAGGTAAACAAGGTAATTACAAAGTACTTTCTTAATTACATGTATATTCCGTTTATCACACTTAGAGATAAGGAAATACGAGTGGGTGTATATATAAGACATTACAAAGAATTAATAGCTCTTCATATTTTAACATAATTTCAAAAAATATTTTTTAATAGCGAAATTTTATATATTAGCCCATTTATCAAATAGGTAATACCTCTATATATATTCTTAGATTGTGTTTTGTTGTATTTTTAAACAAACAAAATGTTGAATCCACATCTTTACGTACGAGGAAATCAACTCCAAACTCTATTTGCCTCGGAGTTGATCCCCAAGTATATAGACCTGATACAGTGGCGATGTTCGGAACAGCTGAAGGTGTTGGACATCGGATGCGGCAGTGGTGAAATCACATGGAATATTCTCAGGCCACAACTTCCAAAAGGAACAAGAATCTTCGGATGTGATATCTCTAAAGAAATGGTATCGTACATAAAAGAAAATTATCCGGATGTGTGTTCATTTTGTCTCGATATAGGTACAGCTAAAGTACCATCTAACTTATATTCCAATTTTGATTATTTGTTTTCTTTCTTCTGCCTTCAATTCGTTCAAAATCAAAGGTAAATATTATTTAGATATAATTTAAATCTCACACTGAACTTAATTTTGAATAACAAATTTAATCATATATTATGAGCCCCATCCCACATTAGTTGGCCCGCCCGCTTTAATAATCAAATATTTGGTTTTATTAATTTATGATACAAATACTAACTTAAATTATCGCCAATTTTTATTAATATTATTGTCGTCCTAGTGACAAATAGGAAAATATATATTTTTAATTATTTTATTCAATTTTGACGTTTTAAACTGTCTATTAATTTCATATTAAAAACTGTAAGTAAAAGTGAATTCAAATAATTTTAACTCACTCTGCAACAAATAATAGAAATAGATACAGTTTGTACTCAAATACATATTTTCAATAAAATCGATCTAAACATAAAGGTGTATCAAAAATACGGTAAAAAAAAATTAAGGGCATATAGTACTGATCGAAATGAGTAAAAAAGCTCAATCAACATGGGTCCGATCTTCCATAGTTTCCGAGATTTGAGGCAGTGAAAAATAAGTTTTTACGGGGTTTACGTCTGCTATCTAGAAAACTATAAAAGTTACGGCTCTGATTAAATGGGATTTTTTGTTTACCTTTCAGAGGTCATCTTGTGCTTTTGTTTTTTTAAAAAAATCAAATAATTGTACTACGTTAAATGTTGTAGCGACCTTGGCCAATAATTAATTTTCAAATAACTTCGTAACTACTAGAAATTGAGAAAAACGTATCATATAAAACTTTATTGTTTTTATAATCTATTTGACATAGACAAAATTTTGTTCGATCACTATCTTTGTCAGTTTTTTTCGATTTTTCGCTTTTCTCGGAAACATTTGAAGATCAGGCCTATGTTGATTAAGCTTTTTTTAGTTATTTTGATCAGTACTGTATGCCCTTAATTTTTTTACAGTATTTTTGAAACACCCTGTATTTCTGATATTTGGCATTTTCAAAACCAGGCTTGTGATACTAATTTCAATATAAAGTAATTTGAACACGGAATTATTACTTTTACTTAACTATGCTAAAATTCATCGATGTGCCTAGAATCCCGACAATGGGGCCGCAATTTGGTCCCAATTTCAGTAGTTATGACGTCTCATTTATATACAGGCTGATTCAGAACGAGTGTACCAAAATAAAACCATATATTAGGGAATATTTTGCAACAACTTTCAGTATGACATTTATACAAAATACATAGAACTGACGGAAGGTAATGTGCTGGCCACATCAGATTTTTTCATTTTTACCTTCCGTCATCTTTAGATAAGGAAGGTATTGTCTTTGGTAAAAAATTCGGTGGTGAGTTTTTGATGAATAAGTACGTTTTAGGGTCCCTAGAATACGATTTTACTATTTTACGATGATGTCTGTATGTGTGTGTTTGTGTGTGTATGTATGTGTGTGTGTGTGTGTGTGTGTGTGTGTGTGTGTGTGTGTGTGTGTGGGTGTGTCTGTGTGTGTGTGTGTGTGTGTGTGTGTGTGTGTGTGTGTGTGTGTGTGTGTGTAACAAAATTTTCGTCTACGATAACTTCCATACTACAATTCTAAAAATTATAATTCTTTCGTATTTATCTTTGTTACATCCATGCGAAGAGCTGATTAGATTTTGGTTAGAATTGGACAACCGGAAATACCTTCATTTGAAGATTTTAACATTTTGCTTGAAAAAACTATGTTAAATATCATTTTTTCACATTTAATGTTATTATAAATATTAAAGAATATTTTATTCTCTATACGATTTGACTGCATTTTATACTTAATATTAAATGGATATAGAGTTAAAAAATTATAAAGAAATTAAATTTCATAAAGTAGCCATAGCTATGAAAACAGCTACTATATTAAGAAAATTTTGATTGAAAGATGTCAGTGTCAAGTGAAATTGACATAGTGTGTTTCTTATAATTTTACTGGAATACTGGAAATATAGGATCTTTTGCTATATATTTTCTGTATGGAATTTGCATAAAATACATGCAACTGCCGGAAGGTAAAGTACAAGAAATATAATCTTTAGCAAGGAACTTTCTGTATGAAATTTGTACAAAATACATAGAACTGACGGAAGGTAATGTGCTGGCCACATCAGATTCCTCTTGAAAATGCTTGGAGGGAAAAATGGTTTCAAAGCTACCCTAATATTCTCTATCTGATTTCGGATACAGTTACAGTACTATGGATATAAAAGTATATGGCCTCCTTAATATTCAGTTAAAATTTGAAACAAACTATTTAAATTAATGTACATAAAGATAAAAAATAACAGAACAGAACAGAAACTACTTAAATTAATGTAATACATAAAGATGAAAAATAATGTACTACTCTTGCCCTACGGCTTGTCACCCCAATTTTTTACTGGATATAAAATGTATATGGCCTCCTTAATATTCAGTTAAAATTTTAAACAGAAAATATTTAAAATATTGTACATAAAGATGAAAAATAACAGAACATAAACTATTTAATAAGTCGTGGTTACTTGTCCGTTCATAATTTCTGTCAATGTTATTTGTGAGTTTTTACCTTCCGGCATACTTTTAGCTATTGAAGGTATTGTTTTTGGTCAAAAAAATTGATTTTTGATCAATAAATTCTATGGTGACTTTTTAATAAATAAGCATGTTTTAGAGTCCCTTTTTTGCGATGATGTCTGTATGTTTGTGTTTGTGTGTGTGTGTGTGTGTGTGTGTGTGTGTGTGTGTGTGTGTGTGTGTGTGTGTGTGTGTGTGTGTCTGTGTGTGTGTGTGTGTGTCTGTGTGTGTGTGTGTGTGTGTGTGTGTGAGTGTGTGTGTGTGTGTCTGTGTGTGTGTGTGTGTGTGTGTGAGTGTGTGTGTGTATGTGTGTGTGTGTCTAAATATTATAATTCTTTCGTATTCCTCTTCGTTACATCCATATGAAGAGCTGATTAGATTTTGGTTATAATTGGTTGACCGGAAGTACCCCATTTGAAGCTTTTAATAAACGCTGTTCACATTTAATGTTATTATAAATATTAAAAAATATTTTATTCTCTATACGATTTAATTACATTTTATACTTCATATTCAATGGATATTGAGTTAAAAAATTATAAAGAAATTAAATATCATAAAGCAGCCAGGCATGCAATAACATTGGAAACAGCTAATACAATTTTAAAAATTCTGATTGACAGATATCAATGTCAAAAGCGATTGACACGGTATGTTTGTGTTATAAGTTAACTGGAAATATAAAATCAATTCCAAGAAAATTTCTGTATGGAATTTGTACAAAATATGTAGAACTGAGGGAACGTAATGTACTGGAAATATAGAACCTTTCGCAAGAAACTGTCTGTATGGAATGGGCCCGTCCAAGTCTTCGACTTTTTAAAAATTACATGTCGCATATGAATTTTGAATATAAATAAATGAAAACGAAATAAAAATTGCTATATATTTTGTATTTTTATACCTATAATAATGTAATTATAGTTTTTAGCGTAAAACGATCGCCATGTTGTGACGTCAGCGTCATTGCAGTCGTCCAGTTACCTTGTGAAAATGTCACTGTACAGTGGACCATGCATATTTTGCTCATAAATTCGCGATTGGCTTTACACATACTCTAACACGCACATATTTAATATATCCGAGTAAATTTTTATTAAGATGAAAAGAAAATTTACTTATTAGGTAAATAAATAAAATTATAATTTATGTTTTAATTATTGTAATCTCAATACTTGTCATTGTTGTAATCATTTAGTAAATAGAAATGTAAATGTTGGATTACTTTTTATTATGAACTATGCTTTGATTATTGTAATCAATACTGTCATTGTTGTATTTAATTATAAATAGAAAATAGTTTAAATACTATTTTAATTATAATAATGACACTTGGCGAGTATAATAACCTTCAATATTATATTAAAAAAGTCTTAAAGTCACATTACTTAAAGCGAATGATTAATCAGATTATGAAAACGAGTAAAAATTATTATGTAATTTTACTTACCTATATTACCATTATTAATGGTGACGTATGTCGGTTCACTCTACTTATGACGGAGTGACACTAACGTCACAACTTTCGCGCCAAAACAAAAGTTGGACGGGCCCATTTGTATAAAATACATAGAACTGACGGAAGGTAAAGTGCTGGCCACATCAGAATTTTTTAAATTAATGTAATATTTTACACTAAAGAAATTCAAAAATTATTGTTTACATTCTCTGCATTATGTATACTTCTGAATATGTCCACGTTTACGTCATTGTCGACACGTAAACTACTACATTGTCGACGTGAAGTAGTCTACACACCCATCCCTGGGTTCCATGCATGTTGGCTTTACATCAAAATCATGATCCAATAAAATTCACACAATTACGATAGACTTCTTATGAATATCATTTTTGTTCGAACCATTCAGGTTTTGAAACGGCAACGATTCGAAAATAACGTCTTACTTCTTTTTATAAAACGTAAATCAAGAAGATGGCGCAAGTACTTACATGTTCAATGACACTAACATGACAAAATATGAATTAGAAATAATTTAAATGAATAAAGAGTTGTTGAAAAAGTATGGTTTATATTATAATACCCTATGTACTATGCATATTTTAATTTAATAAAATATATAAAATGCTTTTAGGCAAGCCATGGAAAATATGTACAAAATGCTGAAACCTGGAGGAAGTGTTTTCATGTATTACATGGCAAAGAGTTCAAACTCTGAGGCATTTTATAAAACCGCTAAATTAAACAAATGGAAACCGTATATAACTAATGATGACACAGAAAAATATTTGTTTCCATATCAACACATGCCATATTGTGCAGTAGAAAAACATATAAAAAGTATTCTTCTTGATACTGGTTTCAAAATTAAACTGTACGAACTTATAACTAAGGAGTATATATACCACAGTATAGAAGAATTCAGAAGTAAGTAATTTAGTAAAATATTGGAATGGAAATCACAAACCACTATTTGTTGAATGTAGGTTCACTATTTTTAAAGTATCCAACCTACTTAAAATTTGGCATTGACTTTTTATGTAGATTAGTAGAGTAAACAATATTTTAGATTTCATCAGCGCTGTTAATCCACATACGAGTTTACCGAGTGATTTAAAAGAAGAATTCATAGATGATGCATTAAAAGAATGCATAAAACTATTAAGTGATGAAGAAAAACAATCCATTCATAAAGGCGAAATACATAGACGGTATAAAATAATTATAGTTATAGCAACTAAATAATTTTTATATATATTAATTAATTTCTTGGTATTTTTCTATTTTATGTATAATAAATATTATTAAAATATACTTAGGGCCCTGTTTCATAAAACTTCTACACTTGTAAATTACCACTGTATAGAACTTGTCAAACGAATAATTTGACAAGTTTCTGTTTCAAAAACCTACAAGTGTAAATTACAAGTGACAAGTAAACTAGTTCGTTTCTACAAGTGTATTTTTGCAGTTTACAAGTGTAGCCTTTCAAAAAATATTTACTAGTTTTTACTATTAGTATTTTACAAGTGAACAGTAACCATGAATGAAAGATTGGTCATTTGAAAATTACAAGTTGACAATTGAATTCTTTATGACAATTAATTATAGGAATTTTCTCATGTAATGTAAAAAACATGTGGTTCAGTGATTCAAAAGTTCAGTGATTCAAAAGAGGAAGATGTTCATGTTCATTTTTCGACGTGCTAGAATTTTTATAAGAAAATTGTGCTATGAATATATTGAACAAAAGTATGAACGATTTAGATTATCTTCATAAAAATTGAGGCATTTAATAATTTAATACTTCTCGATATAATCCTTTCGCTGAAACGAGACATATTGGAACTAACACGAGATCCGAACCAAATCATTCTTATTAGTCGATGATGTCAAATCTGAAGATTCAACTTCAAATTTGTCATCATCGACCAATAAGAATAACTTGATCCCTGGTTAGTTCTAATTTCTTTCGTTTCGGGGAAACGGACTATAGCAATATTTAAAAGGGAGCAATTATTCCAATGTTAAAAAAAGATTAATCTAATTAAAATATTAAAAGAAAATATGAAAATGAGTTAATGTTTAAAGATATATAGATTTTTTTTTATTATACTGCAAAGTGAGACTATAACAAAAGCATTTACGACTGTTCATAATATATCCTGGCCAAGGATTTGTTAACAAATCCCTGATCCCGGCAATATTGCCAGTCCTTCTCATTAATGCGTGCGAAACAGCAAATTCATAGATTAATTTCTATTTTTCGCATTTCATATTTTTTGTTAAATTTGTGGAAAAAGCGCCAAATAGAATGTCTTTATGTTCTTTAATTTCCCGAAGAAACTCCAATTTAACAGCATTTTCGCCATATTAAATATATTTACAAATCATTATAATTTTACCTGCTTTACTTTCATTGATTACGAGGGTTGAATGACAAAATGTGTGTAAAATTAAATTATTTTAAAACGCATACTTATTTAAGGCAAAGGTGGCTGCATATTACAGTTACTATGAAACCTATGAAACCATGGTTTCAAACGTGTCAACTTGTAAAAATACACTAGTAATACTGGAAAACTTACAAGTAGTCAAAAATTATTCTTGAAACAGAAATTACTAGAACTTGTCACTTGTACACTTGTCACTTGTAACTTGTCGACTAATAAAAAAGATAACCTTTTAATTGAAGTTCTGTGTGGTGTGTATATTTGTTACAAATACAAACCAATGTTTCGGCTGCATATTCTGCTACTTTCTCCTGGGTACAAGAATAAATAGGTACGTTATATCGGTGTCAGAAATATTCCTAGTAGAATAAAAATATTCTTAGAGCAATAGAACGCTCAGTAGCAAATAACTGTCGAGCAAAAAATAAATACGATAGAACAGTGGCATTGGTTATGTATTATTGTTAGTTAACAACTAAAGATAAACTTTGTATGTTTATTTGGGATCTTCAAAATGTTTTTATGCAAATATTACAAAGACTATAATTATATAAAAATATATTAAATAATAAAAACGTAAAGGAGGTATTTTTGTTGAGCACAGTCTAATCTGTACATTCACGAATGTAACAGAAAGGTATGCGCGACAGTCGGCTAGTAAAATTTTGAATTTATCTCCACTCTATATATCTTCCTACCAGCACTTATTATTATTTGACGCAAAAGAATGATAATTGAGGTTCTACTAGAAGAAGTATAAAGATTTCTGACACTGATAGAACATACCTAATGAATAATGGGAACATAAGCAAACATTTAACGTCATTGCAAATGTCATTAATGCATTTGTGAATTTTTAGTTTATAAAATTATAGTGTAAAATAAAATAACGAACGCAAAACGAAAGCTACAATAGGCGATGGAAAATAAGATCGTAGCGCCAAAATGGCTTTTAAAGAAACTAATGTTAACGGGATAATTTGACATTTACTAATTCCATTTATGCATTAAGTGTGTAATATTAAGAGATATTATATATCTAAACGCAAATATTATGAATATAATAGATATCACTTCTGTTTATACAGTCAAACAAATGTCACATGTATAATTTATCCCGCCAACTATAGTTCCTCAAAATACCACCAGATGTCATATTGCTTATTTCCTATCGCCTATAGGCGATGTGCACATTTTGAGCGTCAGCGCCTCTAGCGGCTACATTGACATTTTTGGTTACCGAATCAATTTTGACATTTCGAGAAAGTGATACAATTTACAATTTTATTTTGAGTTTTTGCTATTGTGCATGAATTTAATACATCATAGTATATTGAAATGAATAAAAAAATATTTAAAATACTATATATGTGTTGTGACAATCAAAAAAGTCAAAATAGCAGCAAAGGTACTGTGGTTTCTCATAATATGTGTGATTTCTGTAAACCATTTTATCATATTTAAATTTATATTATAATTTATAATATTAGTTGAATGTTACAAGATGCACAATACATGGAAATTAAGATTAAAAAGTTGGAAAACTTGAATGATTGGAAAGAACAAAATTTCTACATATCAGTGTATGATGTTAGCATCTTTCTTTTATATTCGCAATAAATGAAGAAGATTCTTCATTGAAAATATACCAGGCTCTAAGTGGAATCAGTTGCACTAGGAAAAGAAAATACACGAAAAATTCGAACAATATGAATTTCTACCTTTAACATTAACATTACATGTACAAAATCTATAATAAATAGACGAATTATGTCAAAAATAGACTTCTATTTCATACAACTGCAAGTATTATACAATTTTAAGACAATTTTCTGCTTCTTGTATTATATCTTGTTCAAATATTAACTTAAGAAACACATTTTTATATAATTCATTATTCATACGATAAGTATCTTTTACAATGAGAAAATATGTATACCTAAAAGAATTTTTCATATTAGTAGAAGATATCTGTTGAAAAGTTATTTTCTTATACATCTGTTCCTCATATAATCTTCTAGGAAATTTATGAAATTTGATACTTCAATCGGTAATTTTGTAAGAATTATTAGATCCATCACTGCATCACATAATATTTAACGTCTTATCGTTCGCATTCATTGCAAATATTTTATAAAATAGAAATTGCAAAATTATTCTGACATAACACATAACCTTGCTATGTTTCAATGAGTAACCAATTTTGTTATTTTTGTCCGCTGTCGGCGCTGACTAATTTTGTGCACGCCGCCTATTGCATCAAGAGGCGGAAATACGCCCTATTGATTTAATGTTTATATTCGTCTCAAATAAGATTATGTAATTTTAAATAAAACTCAATAGTATTGATTTCAAGTACTAATTTTCTTGAAATATATGTATTAAGAAATAAGAAAATTTACTTAATAAACATAAAGTTAAACAATGAAGGATACCTTTTATAAGTGATCTGGTTTTTTTTGCCTATCAATGTATATGTGTAATAAACCTACAGAGAAGTTGCAAGAAATTAATAACCTTATAAATTATACATACTAATACAATTATACTTGATGATGAGAATTTAAGGTGAGCATAATTTAAAAGTTGAAATGAAATTATAGTCTGAGTTAAGACATGTTTTTCTATATCAATAATAAAAATCTGATGTGACCAGCACATAACCTCTCGCCAGATATTTTACCTATGGTTGTACGCATAAAACGAAAAAAAAATCTGATGTGGCCAGCACATAACCTCTCGCCAGATATTTTACCTGGTTGTACGCATAAAATGAAAAATATTTTTAAATACAAATACATATATTCATGTGTCACTACAAAATAATTCTCACATATATTTGCAAAATCTATGGGATATTTTAATATAAATTATGTACAATACATACATTTTCATTATATTCAATATCCTGAAATTTTCTTTTTCTACTTTCCTTTTCTTTTTCTTTATATTCGTCATTTTTTCGCAAATTCCTTTTATATTCTTTTTCATGTATACTCTTTTGCGTTGTTGACTTTTTTTATTTTCATAATCTTCATAATGATTTACAAATATTTTTGAAGGTGGCATACAGATATTTTTGACAATGACATTTATGTGTCAATTATAAACATTTGAATTTCTTGCCTTGAAGTAGTTTGATCTGAGATGTTTTACATCAAATTATTTTATATTCTTTTCTTTATCTCTAAATCTATAGAAGATATAATAATGAATTTATATTTATCGAATAAAGAATTTAACGTTCTTTAATATAAGTATTTACATAAATTTTCGATAAATAATATTTAGATGATTTTTTTCTTGTAACTACTACTTCCGGTTGTCCAATTGTTACCAAAACTTAATCAACTCTTCCGATTATTGTTAGATTGAGGAATCCGTAGTTAAAAATGTCTTAAGTCTTATAGTATTTGAGAAATCGTGGATCCAACATTCACACACACATCCACACACACACACACACACACACACACACACACACACACACACACACACACACACACACACACACACACACACACACACACACACACACACACACACACACACACACACACACACACACACACACACACACACACACACACACACACACACACACACACACACACACACACACACACACACACACACACACACACACACACACACACACACACACACACACACACACACACACACACACACACACACACACACACACACACACACACACACACACACACACACACACACACACACACACACACACACACACACACACACACACACACACACACACACACACACACACACACACACACACACACACACACACACACACACACACACACACACACACACACACACACACACACACACACACACACACACACACACACACACACACACACACACACACACACACACACACACACACACACACACACACACACACACACACACACACACACACACACACACACACACACACACACACACACACACACACACACACACACACACACACACACACACACACACACACACACACACACACACACACACACACACACACACACACACACACACACACACACACACACACACACACACACACACACACACACACACACACACACACACACACACACACACACACACACACACACACACACACACACACACACACACACACACACACACACACACACACACACACACACACACACACACACACACACACACACACACACACACACACACACACACACACACACACACACACACACACACACACACACACACACACACACACACACACACACACACACACACACACACACACACACACACACACACACACACACACACACACACACACACACACACACACACACACACACACACACACACACACACACACACACACACACACACACACACACACACACACACACACACACACACACACACACACACACACACACACACACACACACATACGGACATCATCGTAAAAATGTTATAATCGGATTCTAGGGACCTTAAAACGTGCTTATTCACTAAAATCTGAATATACGATTTTTAGCATGAATTCAATACCTCTCTTAGCGAGAGGTAAAAAGTAGACATTTGCGCTCTCTTTTGTCAACGCAAAATGTCACTTTGCCGCTCTAGAGCGACAAAGTAGAAAAACGCTCACTCCTCAAATTTCTAACTATACAATGTTGAGAAATGTTACTTGGCTACATTCTAAATGGAAACGTTTAGTCAGGAATTAATGACACTGAAGTTACACATTACCCACTTAACAAGTCAATCTGACATATAACTGCTCTGTCGATATGTTACATAACCAAACAAAATGCCGCCCTTTTGTGAAAATAAAATAGGGCATTCCTTTACAAAAACGTAAGTATAGAATGCTTAGATTAGATTGAAGCAATAGCTCAAGAAGAATGGAAAATATCGATAAGTGAAAATAAATAAAAATAAATTTTTGTTATGGTGGAGGACTCCATTGTAGCGACTGTAGAAAAAATCTTGTGTGTGTTTCGAGCGCAAATGGACATTGTCGATTTCGAGAGAATGCCTTGCTCCTGCGTCGCGCGGCAACAACCTCTCAATTGACAATGTCCCATTTTGCGCTCTTAATACACAAATAGCTATTAAATACAAATACATATATTCATGTCTCACTACAAAATAATTCTCACATATATTTGCAAAATCTGTAGGATATTTTAATATAAATTATGTACAATACATACATTTTCTTTATATTCAATATCCTGAAATTTTCTATTTCTACTTTCCTTTTCTTTTTCTTTATATTCGTCATTTTTTCGCAAATTTCTTTTATATTCTTTTTATGTATATTCTTTTGCGTTGTTGACTTTTTTTATTTTCATAATCTTCATAATAATGTACAAATATTTATGACTGTGGCATACAAATATTTTTGACAGTGACATTTGTGTCAATTACAAACATTTCTTGCCTTGTAGTAGTTTGATCTGAGATTTTTTACATCAAATTATTTTATAATATGCATTTCTTTATCTCTAAATCTATAGAAGATATAATAATGAATTTATATATATATATCATCATCATTACTGATATCTGCTTACAAAGCAGATTGGCACACCCAGCAATGAGTAATATGCAATGATGATATATTTATTTTTTATATTTATCGAATAAAGAATTAAACGTTCTTTAATATAAATATTTACAAAAAAATTTGATAATATTTTTTTCTTGCAACTACTACTTCCGGTTGTCTAATTGTTACCAAAACTTAATCAACTCTTAAGTCTTATAGTATTTGAGAAATGGTCCAACACACACACACACACACTCACACACACACACACACACACACACACACACACACACACACACACACACATGCACGCATGCAAACACACACCCACACACACACACACACACACACACACACACACACACACACACACACACACACACACACACACACACACACACACACACACACACACACACTTATTCACTAAAATCTGAATATGCGATTTTTAGCATACCTCTCTTAGCGAGAGGTAAAAATAGTATTATATTCTTACTCATTCTGAATACTGGGAAAAGAATCACAGGAATATTATTATGTATATCTAGATTTAATTTCTTATCGGTCGTATAGTAATTACAATAACCATTCAGAAGTTAAATATTTAGGATGTACTTCTTAAAGCCTCATTCTCATTAAGCGTTACATGTCAATTTTTTTGTTCCAAATCACACACTTAGCATGAGTTGCTGTTCCCATGACGGTGTTAATAGACTTATTATTGTTTGCTTTTTGTAGACTTCGAATTAATAAGAAGTTTTCCGAAACCAGGTCATTATATAGCACCTATATATATTCTACGAAATAATTTTAATACATTTTGTAAGATAATTTTCATAGAAGTAAGTCTGCCAATTTAATAGCTATCCTGGCTTATTCTATTGCAATTTTTTAAAGAATTTGTGACTTTTACATGTAATATATCAATTATTAAACTTTCATAAAACGAAATATTTTCACGGTGCATGTAAGTACTTATTTTAGAAGAAATAATAAAGGGAATAATTTCATATTACAAGTATGAAGATAGTATTAGCCGTATTAGCAAAATAAACAAAAAATGAGCTAGTCACGTAGAGTGTATAAGGAATGGACGGTTAATGTGCGCTAATGAGATTTTGGATGAATGTACGTCTAGAATGTAAATAGAATATTGTTATAAGCCGATGAGTTTCGAAAGATATATTTTCATAATGAAGAAATGGAAGAACTTTTATGTATGCATCTAATTATTAAAAAAATGAGATGAAACTAAATGTTAACAATGGGCCCGTACAAGTCATCGACTTTTTCGAAATTACATGTCGCATATGAATTTTAAATATAAATAAATGAAAACGAAATAAAAATTCCTATATATTTTGTATTTTTATACTTGTAATAATGTAATTAAAGTTTTTAGCGTAAAATGTTGTGGCGTCAGCGTCATTACAGTCGTCCAGTTTCCCTGTGAAAATGTGACTATACAGTGGACCATGCATATTTTGCTCATTAATTCGCGATTGGCTTTATACATACCCTAACATACACATATTTAATATATCCGTGTAATTTTTTATTAAGATGAAAATATATCAAATAAATTTATATTATAATTTATGCTTTAATTATTGTAATCTCAATACTTGTCATTGTTGTAATCATTCAGTTCCTATTTACTAAATTTTAGTAAATAGGAATGTAAATGTTGGATTATTTTTTATTATGAACTCTGCTTTGATTATTGTAATCAATACTGTCATTGTTGTATTTAATTATAAATATAAAATAGTTTAAATACTATTTTAATTATAATAATGGCATTTGGTGAGTATAATAACGTTTAATATTATATTAAAGACAGTCTTAAAGTCACATTAATTAAAGGGAATGATTAACTTGATTATGAAAACGAACAAAAATTTTTAATTTTACTTATCTGATTTTTTTATATATAATATATACTTTGGAAGTTTTTCATAAATTATCATTTAAGTACATCAAACAATATATTTTTTGAAATGGTATAATAACTACCTATCTCGTTTATTTATTTACTATTTTATTACCATTAGCTCTAAAGATTTTTGATCACAGTTTGTAATGTATACTTATTTTTATTCTTGCAACATTTATTGTATATTATATTACCGTTATTAATGGTAACGTATGTCGGTTCTCTCTACTTATGATGGAGTGACGCTAACGTCACAACTTTCGCGCCAAAACTTTAATAATTATTTTAGGCGTTATTTAGCATAATATCAAGAAAACAAAAAGTACGGAATTTCTATATTTAAATTCTTCGTAACATATAAAAAATTCAAAAAAAGTTGGACGGGCCCATTACTCGAAATCTCAACTATTCATTATTTTTTCTTACAAAATCAACGTTTCGGTATACAGAGTGTCCCATTTAAGGTACGAATGCATTGGGATCTCGAGAACCGTAAGAGCTACGAGGTTGGTTAAATTAGACAAAAGTTGTCCCATTAGGAGACCATTTTAATGGTATTTTGTTATTTGCGAAAAAATGCATAGGTCACTAGATATAGGCGAAAATGTAAATTTTGCAGTTTTTTATTTTTGCAAATAACTTTGAAGTGTGAAATTATACTGGATTTTGGTTTGCACATCTTTAGGGCACTTTTTTATGTTCTTTTGACTGGCGATGCTCAATTTTTTTTATCAATGTTGGTTTTCGAGGATTGATGTCAAAGTTTTAATTTTTATATAGACGCCATATTGGAAAGTTACGCCATTGAAAAGAGATTTTTTTTAGTTTTACAATGATATGAAATAGTAATAATTTATTTTTATAATTAACAGAGAAATTAACAAAAAATGTGATTAATACTAAAATTTAATTGAAAAAAGTAAATCGAAGGCTGCTGTAGAAACAAAAAAGTGCAACAATTAAATATATTAATTTTACTTGACAATAGTTGGTTTTTACGTGTAATAAAAACGAATTTTACTCGTTGGGAAACGTATGATATGTAGAGTAGTTACATTCGCTGTCAAAGTAACGCACTTAATGCTGCAGAAATGTATTTTAACTTATATTCTGAAAGACGGCAACCAAATATACAAATATTTCCAATATTACGTTATAACTTACTTGAATATGGATCTTTTACAAAGCCTAGAGATGCAAGGTCAACGGATGACGATAAAGAAAACACTGATTCAAGCTGTAGTAGAAAAACCGGAAACTTCAGTAAGAAATATTGAAAATAATTTTATTATTCCTAAATCTACTACTCATAGAATTTAAAAAAAAAACACAAGTACCACCCCTATAAATTCAAAATTTGTCAAGGACTTAGGCCAGGTGATAATATGAGACGATACTGTTATTGTGAGTGGTTTATTTTGATGAATGCAACGTTTCAAATAATGGCATATTTAATAGACACATCCACCATAACTGGTCTACAGAAAATCCACATTTAATAAAAGAATCACGCCATCAAGTTAGATTTGGTTTCAATGTGTGGTGTGGTATACGAGGAACTCGAGTAATTGGCCCAATCATATTTAACGAAAATTTGACTGGCCAAAGATATTTAAATTTGTTACAAAATGATACTGAAGATATTTTAGAAACATTGCCACTTCATCAAATACAAAATATGTGGTTTCAGCAGGGCGGAGCTCCTGCTCACAATTCATGGGCCACAGTACAATATTTAAATATTAGATTTGGAGGACAATGGATAGGGACCAACAGCGAAAGCAAGTGGCCTGCTAGATCTCCAGATTTAACACCTTAAAAAATAAACTTTTTATTCGGGAATATCAGAATGAAAATGAATTAAGAAATGCCACAGTAAGAATTCTAAATCAAATTAGGCCAAGAATGCTGAGAAAAGTTATAAAAGGAGTAGAACGAAGGGCGCAGAAGTGCGTAGAACGAAATGGCGGGTTAATAGAAAATTTATTGTAAAGTTTTTGTAAATTATTTTTGTATTTTTAACATTATTTGTTTATTAAATAGTTATTTTCTTAAACAGCAGCCTTCGATTTACTTTTTTAAATTAAATTTTAGTATTAATCACATTTTTTGTTAATTTCTCTGTTAATTACAAAAATAAATTATTACTATTTTATATCATTGTAAAGCTAAAAAAAATCTCTTTTCAATAGCGTAACTTTCCAATATGGCGTCCATATAAAAATTAAAACTTTGACATCAATCTTCGAAAACTAACATTGATAAAAAAAAATGAGCATCGCCAGTCGAAAGAACATAAAAAGTGCCCTAAAGTTGTGCAAACCAAAATCCAGTATAATTTCACACTTCGAAGTTATTTGCAAAAATAAAAAACTGCAAAATTTACATTTTCGCCTATATCTAGTGACCTATGCATTTTTTCGCAAATAACAAAATATCATTAAAATGGTCTCTTAATGGGGCAACTTTTGTCTAATTTAACCAACCTCGTAGCTCTTACGGTTCTCGAGATCCCAATGCATTCGTACCTTAAATGGGACACTCTGTATACTTAAATATCACCAGGATAAGTAAGATCTTGCAAATTCATAAACATTAATTCATGTACACATACATTATTTTTCAACATTCATTGTTACAAACAGTATACAAAAATTCGCGAAAAACATTTAGGATAGACCGAGGTCGAAAATAACAGTTTGACATTGTGGTTGAATTATGGAAACACTATTGAGGTTACATCTTTAGCCTTGCTTACTCCAAAATATTTTTGCTTCAACTTAATTTGAAAAAATAAAATTAATTAAAAACTACTGAAAGGTAAAATGTTACAAACATCCCCGAACCCGTGTGAATTGTAACACTCAAATGGGTCGAATGTAACAAATACATTTATTTATGAATTACTATAAGTAGGTACACATTGGTGATGAAAAAACTAATTATAATTCTAATGGCCGGATGCACAAACGTAACTTCAATATTAAACTTTGCTTAAATTGACAATATTGCATCGTAATGAAAAATCATATAATTTATAAAATATTGCTGTCAAAATTTGGATTTACAATGGACCTTTCCAATTTAAGGGCTATCTCTTTCTATCGCTGCAAATAGTAAGAAAATGGCGCGAACAACTGCCAGTTGAGCTGTCAAACGAAACGTCAAAAATATTGCAGTCATTAAAATACCTATATTCTCAGTGAAAATTTGCATCTTTAGACATTTTACCTTCAATAAAAGCTTTTGTAACTTATTTCGAAAAGATTTTTTAAACATCCGAGATATTCTCACATTTTACGTCTAAATGTTTTAGAATCAAACGTCATAGATCTCAGTTGTTCTTACTATGCGCAGATCCCCATTGCGCATATCTTCTATCTCTTTAAATTGGAAAGGTCCATTCTTGTTTAAACCTAGTTTAAAATTTAAGCCTGGTTGGTGCAACTGACCAAAAGGGTCATATTCATCAAGCTCAGTTAGAGAATTTATTCTAAGTTTAAAATAACAAAAAAAAAAAATAAATAACATAACTACAAATTTTTATTTTACAAATCTCATTTACCTGTAATAACGGTATAAATGACACGGTTAAATTAATCCCCTCGATTCGTAGTTCGTATATTTTTGTATAAATTTACTTTGTTATAATTGAAACAAGTGTGTACATTTCTATTAAAATTTGTGTCTAATTGTATGGTATCTACCTTCAAATATTTTTAGCACACATATACTGCGATTGGTTAACTTAGCTCAAAATTTGGTTGGAGTTAATTTATTCCTTGATTACTACTTGATATTTATCCTTATTTTGAACTTTGGTGAGAACGGTCCACATACGTATGTAAATGAGCAAAATGAATAACATTTATTACAAATTCAGTTACTTAATTAGAATTACAGTTATAGTCAATATATCTCCTTTTTTGTGCATTCTTCATCGGACCAGCTTTTACATTCTATACTTTGAACTCTTTTATCGATTTGCTTGAACTTAATGTTTCCAAAAGTATAAGAAACAAAAATATTTTTCATCGACATGCTGTCAACTGCACTTGACATTGACACCTTTCAGTCAGAATATTCTTAATATAGCAGCTGTTTCCAGAGTTATAACATAGCTGACTAATATGTATGATATTTAATTTTTTTATTTTTTAACTCTACATCCATTTCATATGAAGTATAAAATGCATTCAAATCGTATAGAGAATAAAATATTCTTTAATATTTATAATAACATTAAATGTGAAAAAATGATATTTAACATCGTTTTTTCATGAAAAACTGTTAAAATCTTCAAATGATGGTACTTTCGGTTGACCAGTTATAACCAAAATCTAATCAGCTCTTCACATGGATGTAACGAAGAGGAATACGAAAGAATTATAATTTTTAGAATTGTAGTATTGGAGTTATCGCATTAGAAAATTTTGTCACACACAGACACACACACACCCACACACACACACACACACACACACACACACACACACACATACACACACACACACGCGCGCGCACACACACACACACACACACACACACACACACACACACACACACACACACATACTGACATCATCGTAAAAATAGTAAAATCGTATTCTAGGGACCCTAAAACGTGCTTATTCATCAAAAACTCACCACCGAATTTTTTGACCAAAGACAATACCTTCCTTCTGACGGAAGGTAAAAATACGCAGATAGTTAATTTTTATTTTTGGTTAAATTTGAACATTTAGTTTAGTTTCATATGTTTCTCTTTTAGCCCGTGAAATTATGTAGTTAATTCAAGAACTACTTGATTTCTGTGAAAATTAATGATCTTATCAATGAGTTATTACTTATGTATATGTATTCGTATAAATCAGTATAAATTTCCATATTTTTTACAATATTTTGAAATAGGTCAAGGAAAAGTATATCAAACCAAATAGATATTGTTATGAGCTCATTTTATCAGGTCACTAAATCATGTTTATTGGTTGCGTAATTACTGCCAAATTAAGAATATAGGTGTCTACAACGAGGTTCATGCTATCATGTTAAATTATTATTTTTTATTTATTTCAAACCTGAACAAAAGGGTGAAAGTGTTTCATGTTTATTTCAGTTGAATATCCATAGTATAATATATATATATATATATATATATATATATATATATATATATATATATATATATATATATATATATATATATATATATATATATATATATATATATTGTAATGGCAAAGAAAAGGGGGCGTGTCACTTTGTCAGTCAACAGTCCCTGTTCGGGCGCCATTTTGTGAGGGCAAAATGGTCATTCTGTCAACTTTACTTCGACGTTCTCTTCAGTTCTCCTTACTGTCAAAACGGGTTTCTCGGGCGCCAATCGATCGGTCGATAACACAGCACAGGAGATGTGAAGGACGCTCTTATAGCGTCTCTGAAAAGAGTGGCTTGAACGCCAAAAAGGGCTCGGGTAGCTTAGTGGAGACAGAGTTCGGTTTTTGACAATGAAATCATAATGAATTTTAATATTTTATTAAAATATATTAAAACGATAACAATAACAAATAAATGAAAATAACAATCGCTAGCATATAATCGGGTAATACAAGTGAACCAGCGATATTTGCAGGATTTGTTCAATCAAAGAAACTGTCAACAATGAAAGGGTAACAATGGCACACACCAAAGTTACGGGGCCGCGACATGTATGGTCAACAATGGCACTCACCAAAGTTGAAAACGCAAAACAGTGTTGTCACTTGACAACACTCATCAACAATCGCGATTTCGATACGGAGCCGTGTTGACACACACCAACACTCCTCGACAATCGCGATTACAGTGGTAAACCCCACTCAAGGCACCTTCTGCACTCCCTCACGAGCTGCCAGCACACACCAACAGCACTGAGTCAGAGGCAGCCAAGGTCCGACACTTGCTCACCCGGCACTCACCAGGTTCGCGGAAGACGGCACTCACCGTCTCCCCGAGAGAGCACTCACTCTCTCTTGAGACAGCACACACTGTCTCTTGAGACAGCACACACTGTCTCAGTAAAACTGTCGCTTGGACCCGTATTTATACCCCGAAAAACCGTTAAAAATACGAAAATAAGTTTAAACATGATTCTAATAATCCTGCAAATACTTGCTATTTGAAATAAAAAATATATAAAAAAAAATACAAACTCATGTGGGATCGAACCCACGATCCCCAGCACGCTGGTCGAGCACGCTAGCCACTCGACTACGCGGTACCTGACATGTAAATAACAAATTTATAAACAATAGCAATTTTAAACAATGCTAAACACGAAAATTAAATCCAAATCTAGTGACCATCGTCACAATATATATATATATATATATATATATATATATATATATATATATATATATATATATATATATATATATATATATATATATATATATATATATATATATATATATATATATATATATATATATAAAACAAAATAGGTATTAACTGCATTATTTTAATAATGGTTTTTTTCCTTGCATATATCACAGAAGATATTCTTCTAAAAACTTTTGCTAAAACAATTACTATGGAAGACCCACATTTATATCAGAAAGGTAATTGCCTGCCGAAAAAGGATGCTTCGGAGATGATTCCCATGTATATTGGCCTAGTGCAGTGGACAAGCACGGATACACCATCTATCCTGGACATTGGCTGTGGAAACGGTGAGGTCACTTGGAAGTATCTCAAGCCACTATTACCAAAAGGAACTAAAATTGTCGCAGTAGACATTAAACAAAAAATGCTGCAATTTGCCAAAGAACATTATCCTGATGTGCACTACTTCCAACTAGATATTAGTAATCCAAAAATTCCAAAATATTTGTATAATGCATATGATAATGTTTTCTCATTCCATTGTTTGCATTGGGTTCTAGGACAAAAGTAAGTAATTTATAAAATATTATTTTGTTTATTGGTCATTACTGAAAGAACGTCTTGAAAAATAGTATGATATCTAGAATATGGAAATTTGATACTTTCGTTCCTTTTGGAAACTAATGCTGATCACACTTTACTCGAGTAAAAATGATATTCGGCTGCACTACATCCGCATCACGGTCACGAATACATGCCTTCAGAAGTCTACAACATGGCCGCACTGGTAGGTTTGACCGCACGCCTAGGTATATCCACAGTACAACCGTACCACGGCCGCAGCACAGCTGAAATACGGACAGCTGTGCATGTTAAGGCCGTCGCGCACTTGGGCGCGGCGAAGCGAGGCGAAGCTAAGCGCGGCGAAGAGCCGTTTTTTCATTCAATATATTATTATGTGTATACGCGCACTTTGGCGAAGCGAAGAGCAGAGCAGCGAAGCGACTTGCCGGAATACTTCGGGGAGAATATTTTTCTCTGCTCTTCTCTGCTCTTCGCTTCGCTGAGCTGAAGTATGCGATAGCGCAGCGCAGCGCATCTACCTAAATCAGAACGAATACGCCCGAGACACATTGGAAATAGCCGGTTATTTCACACGTTTCATATCAAACAATACGTATAGGTTCTATGAAAATGTCAAACATAGAAGAGAAATTAGTTCTTCTGGTTTCAAAATATAAAGATCTGTACGATATAGGATGTGTCGAGTATTCTAATCAGACATTGAAAGACAACTGCTGGTTAGAAGTAGCAGAAGAAATGAATATAACCGGTATGATATGCTATGTATATTAAGTTTATTAATTGTAAATATAACAATGTACATTACAAAATGTTGAATTTTAAGCAATTCATTAAATATTTGATCCAATAGATATGGATATGACAACTGAATATGTACTACTACTTAAAACAAAAAAACTAAATATATTATTATAAATAAAAATGAAGTTAATTAAAAAAGAGATTATCTATTTAGTTATACAATGTAGAAGAATTTTTCAAAAAATTTACTCAACAAAAAAGAAGATTAACTACTTGGTTACAGAATGTAGTAGAATATATCAAAAAATTTAAACATTTTTTCGGTCTCTCTGTATCATGGAATTTTGTCACTGCAGTGAATCTACGGATGAAACAAAATAATTTATAAATTTGTCTCGTATTGATAGTGCCTCCGTTGTTGCGTTTCCTCCGAGCTGTCTATCTTTTGAAGCAAACGCGGCCGTTTCTCGTTGAAAACTGCTCGCAAGTGTGCGTTGGTTCTAAAAATGACTGTTCGCCGCTCTTCGCTTCGCCAAGCTGCGCCTCGCTCAAGTGCGCGACGGCCTTTAGTTAAACGTGCCTGGTGTGGCAATGTTGCTGCTGTGTATACAAATTTGTTAATTTTTACTCGGGTATTCACTGGATTCCACTCGTTGACTAAATATTTTGTTCTCCATTCTAAAACTCTAAACTTGTCTTCTTAACTAACCCACTATTACTTACCACCCGAGTAAAAGTGAACAATTTTTCATAATTACAACAACACGGTCTTACTCAGGGCCGGATTGGGAAGATCAGCGGCCCGGGAAAATTCTAGCATGTTCGGCTTCGTTTCCAGTTTTTTTCAAATTTATAATTATATTGCCACAGGTAATAAATTAGTTTTGGTGTTGGATAATACGAATCTTGTGCCTACATAGAAATTCAACATTTATAAAAGATGTTGAAATATAAAAAAAACGTTTGTTTGAAGGTTGTAGACAATGGTTGATTTTGACTAATAACACATGTATCTCGAACAGACATTGTCTTTATTTTTACAAAATAGCTATTTGTGTATTAAGAGCGCAAAATGAGACATTGTCGATTGAGAGGTTGTTGACGCGCGACGCAGGAGCGCGGCAGTCTCTCGAAATCGATAATGGCCATTTGCGCTCGAAACACACACAAGATTTTTTCTACAGTCCTTCACCATAAAAAAAATAATAAAATGTACACTTTGTACTTACAGTACTTAACAATAGTTTTGCAGTGAATATAGGAACGTATTCAGATACGACTTCAAAATATTGTTTTGGCCTTCGTTTTTACAAAAAAAATAATGCTAATTTTGTAATGAATATTATAAGTTTTTTGTTCACGCCAAACTTTTGCAGGTGGCAGCACAACTGTTCACACAATTTATTTTATATTTAATTTTAATTTATCGTTATTTTCTATTCTTTTTGAGCTATTGCTTCAATCTAATCCAAGTATTTTATACTTTCGTTTTTGTAAATAAATGCCCTATTTTATTTTCACAGCAGTGCGGCATTCTGTTTGGTTATGTAATATACCAACGGAGCAGTTATATGTCAGATTGACTTGTAAAGATGGTAAATGTATAACTACAGTGCCATTAGTTCCTGACTAAACGTTTCTATTAAGAATGTAGACAAGTGACATTTCTCAACATTGTATAGTTAGAAATTTGGACAGCGAGCGTTTTTTCTACTTTGCCGCGCATGAGCATGTTATCATTTGAAACGTCGTGTATTATATTTTTTGTAAAAATAAAGACAATGTCTGTTCGTGATACATGTGTTATTAGTCATAAAAAAAACGCTCCTAAAAATAGTATTTAAAATATAGAACATTCTGTAGTTAAGAAAATAACATTAGGTTCGTTTAAAATTGTAGACAATATTAAATTCTGAAGCAAAACCATTATCTGATCAAACCTAATCTTGAAAACGAAATAAAGCATTGAAAGAAAACACAACCACAATTCTACCTGCAGATAATGGAAATGTTACAATAATATACCAATTTATATGATCAGAAAATAGAAGAGCTTTGAATCAAGTAAATTATAAGAAACTTGGAAAACATTCTACTACGGCTATAGAAAACAAAGTGTATCGTGCTCTTAAGAAATATAAAGAATTATATTCCGTTTAGAACAAGAACAGATCTCACTCCATATTTTAGCAAGTCTTCACACCTGTACGGGGGGCTTCCAAAAATCCATAAGAAAGATTTAAGCATCACAGAAACCCGTCAAAAGTTCCATAAATTCTCCTACTTACAAACTATCACAATTTCTATTACCAATCATTCAGCCACTTCAAAGAAAAAGAACATCATTGTGAAGAACTGAAAACATTTTGTCGAACTTTTGAGCTAAATACAATTACAACCACAAAAAATTTTTGTCAGCTTTGATGTTGTAAGTTTATTTACGAGAAATTTTTAGAAATCATCAAAACAAGGCTTGAAAAAGATATCAACTTTAAAGATAGAACCGACTTGCCTCTTGATGGTATTTTGAAATTTTTGCAGTGCTGCCTACAGAACTCATATTTCCAAGAAAAAGATAGATATTTTGTACAAGAAGTTGGTTTACTGATGGGTTCTTCTCAGTTATAGTCAATTTATAAATGGAATTTTTTAAAGAATTAGCACTAGATACAGCCAATATAAGGCCTAAACTTTGGCTTAGATATGTCGATGATACTTTACATTAGGTTCACAATGGAGAAAAAGTCTCATGGAATCCCTCCGTTCTTGGATGTTTTAACAGAGAAACCGAACCATGGACATCAGTTTACTCTACCGTAGACCAACAAACCAACACCAGACAATACCTTAACTATAATTCCAATCATTCAAAATATACAAAGTAGGAAATTATCAAAACCTCATATATTCGAGTTCGGACTATATCTGCAACGCCGAATGAAATTTTCTCAAGAATCAGAAAATACTGAAAACGATCTAAATAAGAACTGTTACCAGGTGAAATTAATTAGATGATGCTACCTACTCAAAATTTAGTCACCGAGCAGCGGCCTCAAAATGCCGCGGCCTCTCGGGAAATTCCCGATTATCCCGACTGGCCAATCCGATCCTGGTCTTACTTTGTGCATCTGGCGAACAAGTACGACCGCACCGCAGTGCAACCGTGTTGGGAGCATATCACAATCCATACTTCTCACAGCTCATACTCTGAACGATTCATACTTCTCACAAACCATACTCATCTCGGGTTCTCTCGGCAAAGTTCGATATACACTGGGAAAAAATACATATGCAATAGAAAGATAGGTTCAACATTACGAGAATAGATGTCTCTCTAGTTTCTTAAAAGAAATTTATATAGCGATCTGTCAGATACTTAAAAAAATATTATTACATTTTAAATACTTTTGGAATTGAATGAAGATGTAATATAGTATTCAACAATTAATAAAATGGTAAGGTAGGCAAATATTTGTAGTACCTATACAAATATAATGAATACATACAACAAATGTATCTTCCGCCGATAATATTCTAATACAGAAAATAGCATATGATTATGTAGCAATAGAAGCAGGCAGTCCATTAGTAAGAATACTGTAGAACTGGAACAGAACTATCTGATATTTCCGTTTCTTATATTCTTATCGATGTGTAAATACCTAGAGATTCTGCTTGCAGTAAATCAATTGTACATGATTACAGACAATGTTACAGGTGTTGTACTTGTATTTCAGTATAGTAGCTCACCCATTTTACAAAACACTATATTTTAAAGTTTATTTCTCCAATGAGCAAAATCAGAACATCCCAGAACCTTGTAGCTGTGCACTGCATAAGTATATAAATAAATTAACGTACTGTTCTTAGAAAAATTTCGCTGTTGAAAATTAAATGCTACCACGGCAACATCCATCAGCTGATTACTTAACCAGATGATATTCCAATATTTGTGAAAATGGCATGTGATCTTCTAATTTTTGTAATGTCTCACTTATTTAACTGTTTATTGTGATTATTATTAGTATAATACATTCTTTATTGTATTATTCTTAAAATATTGTTAAAATCTCAATAAAACTAATGGAAACATATCACATCATATCCGTATCATCATATTGTTAATTTTATATTTAAGGTTGAAGATCTCTGTCACCTTGCATAAAATTTAGTTGAGTAATGCGGATGTCAAATATTTTTCCGATAGAAAACGAAACGTGTTCGGCTATCGTCGTAGTATGACTTATGAGAAGTATGTGTTATAAGAAGTATGGGGAGTGGTATGTACTCACCGTGTTTCGCCGTACTATACGCGTAACAAAGCGTGCGGCAGCGTATCATTTTTACTCGGGCAGCTCTTATTGAAATTTACTGCATTGTACATACCAGAGCAATGTCCTACAAATTCTAGTCCTGTATTAATATTTTTTTGATATGTAGACAAGCAATGGAAAATATTTACACTATGCTCAAGCATGGAGGAAGTGTATTTACCTACTATATGGCTTCCAATATATTTTTCGACATATTTTATAAATCAGCTCTATTAGAAAAATGGAAAAACTATATAAATGATGCTGAAAAATATATAGGTGTTTTACAACATAAACATCCAGTAGATGCTAAGCAATACGTGATGGATATTCTCAAAAATATTGGATTCAAAACTGTATTATGTGAAATTGTTGAGAGACAATACGTTTACAAGAATATTAATTACTTCAGAGGTGAGAAATTCAGAATTGCATTTATATAAAAATAATATCTTTTGTATTTTGTAGATCATCTTACCGCAGTAAATCCGCATTACTCAAAAATTCCAGACGCATTAAGAACGGAATTTATAGATGATTCAATACATGAATATTACAGAATTATAAATAGAAATGAAACATTTCATACCGAAGAAATTGAACTCAAATATTCTATTGCTGTTATCGTTGCTACTAAGCCATACTAAATTTCTAATTACTAGCATTTTTATTATTTTCCTTAGTTATTGTAACAAAAAAAATTTTTTTTTGTACCATTTATTATACAATAAATTTTCTCTATTACAATTTTCGTACTATTTATTAATAAGTTATATTACTCTTATTCATAATTCACTACTAATAGTAAACCTTTGGTTAAAATTATTACTATGTTTATCAATGACAAACTTCTAAACGTCTAAGACTGTATTTTGTTATATATCGTAACTAGTTACTTTCATATTAAAATACAATTAATTTTAAGTGTTAAAATTTACGAATTACTTGTACCATCTTGGAGGAAAAAAAACATAATCGCAGACTACTCCCAACTATAGTCTGTTGTCAAGTGACCAATTTTTTTTAAATGAAAGTTTGTACAAAGATAAGACTATTAATGAAAACCCGACATGAAAATTCCTTATATGATGTTTTAAAGTTTTGCTATGAGTTTGTGACATCAACGGTATCAGACCAGTGGCATTGAAACATTATCTTTTCATGAGAGTTCCACTATCTTTACTCACCAATGGGAATGGAAAATGGATAGTCTGTGGGCGAGGCTCTGTTGAATTATAGTCGGGATCCCCAGCTTTCATAATCGACAAATATTAAGCCTATGTTTACATGTACAAATTAGGCTGGTAACTATGTAATAACAATCTGGACGGTAATATATTATTACCATACTGACATGTCAACAACAGTCTACAAAATGAAAATAAAATAAAATGAAAGTATAATATAATACTCTTCATTAATGAACCTAATGAACTTCACTAAATTAACTCTTAATTCTCTACGGGACAACTCCCAAGTTGAATGTGATATACATAGATTTTAAAAAGGCTTTCGACAGTGTAAATCATAATGTGCTTCTGAAAAAACTCGGCAAATACTTTCACTTTACAGAAGACCTTCTTCATTTTCTCAAATCATACCTTAGTGATCGCGAAATGACCGTGCATCTTAATAACTTTAAATCAAACCCGTTCACTGCTACCTCTGGAGTTCCTCAAGGATCAAACTTGGGCCCACTATTATTCAATCTCTTCATTAACGATATGGTGGACTGTGTTCAACATTCTCAAATACTTTTGTATGCTGATGACATCTATAAAACTATCAACTCTGTTAATGTCTGTATTCTCTTACAATATGACATCAACAACATTTTAAAATGGTCCCAGAAGTCAAAATTGTTCTTTAATTACAACAAATGTAAAATAATGAGTTACTTTGTTAAAAAATACGTTTACACTTATACATATCATATGGAAAGTAATTCGCTTGAGAGAGTAACTCAGTTTAAAGATCTTGGGATTATATTTGACACAAAATTAACATTTAATGTACACATTGAGACTACTGTAAGATCATCCTACAAAAATCTCGGATTTGTAATTAGAAATTGTCAGTCTTTCTGTAAAATAACTCCATTAAAAAGCTTGTAAATGTGCATTCGTCCGCTCTAAGCTAGAATATTGTGTACAAATCTGGAATCCATTATATCATAAATATATAACTAAGATTGAATCTGTCCAACATAAATTTATCAAATATTTTTATTTTAAAATTCATGGACAATATCCTAGCTTCACCCATGATTATTTCGTTTTATTGCCTGAACAGCTAGGACTAATTATGAATTGAAATCTCCAATAAGACAACTCTGTGTAGCGTATAACAATATATCATTTACTATTGACATTGACATATTTCGCGACTCCTTTTTTTAAATTTAAGAGTGTATTAATTAAATACTTTTCGGATTAAGTTACTTGTTACATTTCTTAAATGTTTATTTACTGTGTTTACTGTCTCAACACATTTGTTTTTGTATTTGTATACCGTATAATCGTCCTGTAGTTGGGATGCATCCTGCTGGATAAATAAATAATAAATAAATAATAATAAATAAATAAATAATAAACATATCATCACTGCTTATTACCCATTGCTGGGTGTGCCAATCTGCTTGTACACAGATATCGGTAATGAAATATTTGCACCATGCTGGCGCTTACCAGGCGTCACCTCACGGGCACTCATTGCTGGCGTGGAGAGTGCACCACAGGGGTCAATTTTGTGCCATTTAAAATTGGAAATATTCGGCGTCGGTCGGGATCGAACCCCATTCCCCAGATTCGCGACCTGACACTCAGGCAGCCACGAGACCCCATATTATATACAGATAATGTTATTGTATCCTCCTTAACACGGTTTATGTTATTCTAAAATAATAAACGAGGACTAAAGTACATAATTTAAATATTTGTCATATTGATATATGTCAAAATAATTGTACTGTTTATAAATTATAATTATATTTGCGGCAGTTATGACACTCATAACAATCCCAGGTATGTTCATACTTATAAAACGTTATGGCAAGTTCATTTGTCATTGACAACATTGACAACCTATGTTGAATTTTACCTGAAACGATGCAGTATGTGTAACTAGTAGCCACAGTAATACAATGATGTTGCATCTTAGCTGGAACTCACGGTATATATGTATGAACCAAAAGTACTTTATTAATACATTATCAGATTGATTTAAATGAACTAGTTTAAAAATTATACATAATATAATAATAGCATATTCTACAAGTAATGGAATGGCACATATTCCACACCAGTAAAATGTTTGCGGTCCGAGCCGAGTTTGCTAGTGCGAAATAATGTCATTTCAAACGTGTTTTAGTAATGTAAAGTAATGTGTGATTATTTAGCTAAATTTACTGCTTTGAAGATCTCCAAAAAACCTAAAAGTTAACAGAAAACTCCAATACTGTTCAAAACTTAAACGTGTATTAAGAAAAAAATAAAAATAAAATAGAGTCGTAACCATAGCAACCGAACCAAAATATTCGATATACTGCGCTAATAGGCGGCTAAACAGATTTTGATTTTTTGAAAGCCGTGTGGAATTATTGGAATGATATTGATTCCAACATAATTCTTAGTTTGTGGAATGTGTAGTTTCCAAAATAGTGTTGGAGATGTACAGGATGTCTCATTTTCGATGTTTTTACCTTCCGTCACCTTTAGGTAAGGTATTCAAAGTAGGACTCTGCTCAGTTTGTTAACTACGTCAAATTTCTAACCTGTTTTAAATTTTCATTTTTTTTCATAGGTTATGGATCTACCCTGTTTACCACATGCGTTCTTAAAATATCGATTCCGGTAACTATAACCTGATAAAAAGCTATTTACTGGTAACAGTTCATCGGTAGAATTTAAAAAAGGGTCGAAATTTAAAAAAAAATGAAAATTCTGAAAATTTGTATTTAATTAGTTTGAAGGGTGTAGATTTCAGATTTTAAAACCACAGGTCGATATTTCTTTTCGTGTCCGAGATATTCGTCCTCAAAACTTTGCTCAAAAATGCCCATTTTTGGGTCATATCCCAAAAATGGTCAATTATACACTGCTGGCGATATCACCATTACATTCTACGAGCAAAATTACATAAGCATACAAATTTTCATAATTTTTGAACAACTATTGCAATCTCCAGAAGGAAAAGCCTGAAAATGGCCAAAAATTGCAAAAAATCTAAGGTTTTTTTCAGTTTTTGACGATTTTAAATAATGTTTAATAATAAATGTATCCGTTGGAATATTTTAATGAAAATTGGTATACTTATGGTTTTTGGTACGAGGAATTTACTGGTGATGTCGTTGAAGGTGTAACGCACACCCATTTTTGGGTATGAGGGTGGTAAGGTTTAAAAAAGGGTCAATTTTTTTAAAAAATTAAAAATTCTGAAAGTTTGTATTTAATTAATTTGAAAGGTGTAGATTTCAGATTTTAAAACCACAGGTCGATATCTCTTTTCGTGTCCGAGATATTCGTCCTCAAAACTTTGCTCAAAAATGCCCATTTTTGGGTCATATCCCAAAAATGGTCTATTATACACTGCTGGCGATATCACCATTACATTCTACGAGCAAAATTACATAAACATACCAATTTTCATAATTTTTGAACAACTATTGCAATCTGCAGAAGGAAAAGTCTGAAAATGGCCAAAAATCGCAAAAAATCTAAGGTGTACCCCTTGCGATTTTTTCAGTTTTTCACGATTTTAAATAATGTTTAATAATAAATGTATCCGTTGGAATATTTTAATGAAAATTGGTATACTTATAGTTGTTGGTACGAGGAATTTACTGGTGATGTCGTTGAAGGTGTAACGCACACCCATTTTTGGGTATGAGGGTGGTAAGGTTTAAAAAAGGGTCAAAATTTTTAAAAAATTAAAAATTCTGAAAGTTTGTATTTAATTAGTTTGAAGGGTGTAGATTTCAGATTTTAAAACCACAGGTCGATATCTCTTTTCGTGTCCGAGATATTCGCCCTCAAAACTTTGCTCAAAAATGCCCATTTTTGGGTCATATCCCAAAAATGGTCTATTATACACTGCTGGCGATATCACCATTACATTCTACGAGCAAAATTACATAAGCATACCAATTTTCATAATTTTTGAACAACTATTGCAATCTCCAGAAGGAAAAGACTGAAAATGGCCAAAAATCGCAAAAAATCTAAGGTGTACCCCTTGCGATTTTTTCAGTTTTTCACGATTTTAAATAATGTTTAATAATAAATGTATCCGTTGGAATATTTTAATGAAAATTGGTATACTTATGGTTTTTGGTACGAGGAATTTACTGGTGATGTCGTTGAAGGTGTAACGCACACCCATTTTTGGGTATGAGGGTGGTAAGGTTTAAAAAAGGGTCAAAATTTTTTAAAATTTAAAAATTCTGAAAGTTTGTATTTAATTAGTTTGAAGGGTGTAGATTTCAGATTTTAAAACCACAGGTCGATATCTCTTTTCGTGTCCGAGATATTCGTCCTCAAAACTTTGCTCAAAAATGGTCTATTATACACTGCTGCCGATATCACCATTACATTCTACGAGCAAAATTACATAAGCATACCAATTTTCATAATTTTTGAACAACTATTGCAATCTCCAGAAGGAAAAGGCTGAAAATGGCCAAAAATCGCAAAAAATCTAAGGTGTACCCCTTGCGATTTTTTCAGTTTTTGACGATTTTAAATAATGTTTAATAGTAAATGTATCCGTTGGAAAATTTTAATGAAAATTGGTATACTTATAGTTTTTGGTACGAGAAATTTACTGGTGATGTCGTTGAAGGTGTAACGCACACCCATTTTTGGGTATGAGGGTGGTAAGGTTTAAAAAAGGGTCAAAATTTTTAAAAAATTAAAAATTCTGAAAGTTTGTATTTAATTAGTTTGAAAGGTGTAGATTTCAGATTTTAAAACCACAGGTCGATATCTCTTTTCGTGTCCGAGATATTCGTCCTCAAAACTTTGCTCAAAAATGCCCATTTTTGGGTCATATCCCAAAAATGGTCTATTATACACTGCTGGCGATATCACCATTACATTCTACGAGCAAAATTACATAAGCATATCAATTTTCATAATTTTTGAACAACTATTGCAATCTCCAGAAGAAAAAGTCTGAAAATGGCCAAAAATCGCAAAAAATCTAAGGTGTACCCCTTGCGATTTTTTCAGTTTTTGACGATGTTAAATAATGTTTAATAGTAAATGTATCCGTTGGAATATTTTAATGAAAATTGGTATACTTATAGTTTTTGGTACGAGGAATTTACTGGTGATGTCGTTGAAGGTGTAACGCACACCCATTTTTGGGTATGAGGGTGGTAAGGTTTAAAAAAGGGTCAAAATTTTTAAAAAATTAAAAATTCTGAAAGTTTGTATTTAATTAGTTTGAAGGGTGTAGATTTCAGATTTTAAAACCACAGGTCGATATCTCTTTTCGTGTCCGAGATATTCGTCCTCAAAACTTTGCTCAAAAATGCTCATTTTTGGGTCATATCCCAAAAATGGTCCATTATACACTGCTGCCGATATCACCATTACATTCTACGAGCAAAATTACATAAGCATACCAATTTTCATAATTTTTGAACAACTATTGCAATCTCCAAAAGGAAAAGTCTGAAAATGGCCAAAAATCGCAAAAAATCTAAGGTGTACATCTTGCGATTTTTTCAGTTTTTGACGATTTTAAATAATGTTTAATAGTAAATGTATCCGTTGGAATATTTTAATGAAAATTGGTATACTTATAGTTTTTGGTACGAGGAATTTACTGGTGATGTCGTTGAAGGTGTAACGCACACCCATTTTTGGGTATGAGGGTGGTAAGGTTTAAAAAAGGGTCATTTTTTTCAAAAAATTTAAAATTCTGAAAGTTTGTATTTAATTAGTTTGAAGGGTGTAGATTTCAGATTTTAAAACCACAGGTCGATATCTCTTTTCGTGTCCGAGATATTCGTCCTCAAAACTTTGCTCAAAAATGCTCATTTTTTGATCATATCCCAAAAATGGTCCATTATACACTGCTGCCGATATCACCATTACATTCTACGAGCAAAATTACATAAGCATACCAATTTTCATAATTTTTGAACAACTATTGCAATCTCCAAAAGGAAAAGTCTGAAAATGGCCAAAAATCGCAAAAAATCTAAGGTGTACCCCTTGCGATTTTTTCAGTTTTTGACGATTTTAAATAATGTTTAATAGTAAATGTATCCGTTGGAATATTTTAATGAAAATTGGTATACTTATAGTTTTTGGTACGAGGAATTTACTGGTGATGTCGTTGAAGGTGTAACGCACACCCATTTTTGGGTATGAGGGTGGTAAGGTTTAAAAAAGGGTCAATTTTTTTAAAAAATTAAAAATTCTGAAAGTTTGTATTTAATTAGTTTGAAGGGTGTAGATTTCAGATTTTAAAACCACAGGTCGATATCTCTTTTCGTGTCCGAGATATTCGCCCTCAAAACTTTGCTCAAAAATGCCCATTTTTGGGTCATATCCCAAAAATGGTCTATTATACACTGCTGGCGATATCACCATTACATTCTACGAGCAAAATTACATAAGCATACCAATTTTCATAATTTTTGAACAACTATTGCAATCTCCAAAAGGAAAAGTCTGAAAATGGCCAAAAATCGCAAAAAATCTAAGGTGTACCCCCTTGCGATTTTTTCAGTTTTTGACGATTTTAAATAATGTTTAATAGTAAATGTATCCGTTGGAAAATTTTAATGAAAATTGGTATACTTATAGTTTTTGGTACGAGGAATTTACTGGTGATGTCGTTGAAGGTGTAACGCACACCCATTTTTGGGTATGAGGGTGGTAAGGTTTAAAAAAGGGTCAATTTTTTTAAAAAATTAAAAATTCTGAAAGTTTGTATTTAATTAGTTTGAAGGGTGTAGATTTCAGATTTTAAAACCACAGGTCGATATCTCTTTTCGTGTCCGAGATATTCGTCCTCAAAACTTTGCTCAAAAATGCCCATTTTTGGGTCATATCCCAAAAAAGGTCTATTATACACTGCTGGCGATATCACCATTACATTCTACGAGCAAAATTACATAAGCATACCAATTTTCATAATTTTTGAACAACTATTGCAATCTCCAGAAGGAAAAGTCTGAAAATGGCCAAAAATCGCAAAAAATCTAAGGTGTACCCCTTGCGATTTTTTCAGTTTTTCACGATTTTAAATAATGTTTAATAGTAAATGTATCCGTTGGAATATTTTAATGAAAATTGGTATACTTATAGTTTTTGGTACGAGGAATTTACTGGTGATGTCGTTGAAGGTGTAACGCACACCCATTTTTGGGTATGAGGGTGGTAAGGTTTAAAAAAGGGTCAAAATTTTTAAAAAATTAAAAATTCTGAAAGTTTGTATTTAATTAGTTTGAAAGGTGTAGATTTCAGATTTTAAAACCACAGGTCGATATCTCTTTTCGTGTCCGAGATATTCGTCCTCAAAACTTTGCTCAAAAATGCCCATTTTTGGGTCACTGCTGGCGATATCACCATTACATTCTACGAGCAAAATTACATAAACATACCAATTTTCATAATTTTTGAACAACTATTGCAATCTCCAGAAGGAAAAGTCTGAAAATGGCCAAAAATCGCAAAAAATCTAAGGTGTACCCCTTGCGATTTTTTCAGTTTTTCACGATTTTAAATAATGTTTAATAATAAATGTATCCGTTGGAATATTTTAATGAAAATTGGTATACTTATGGTTTTTGGTACGAGGAATTTACTGGTGATGTCGTTGAAGGTGTAACGCACACCCATTTTTGGGTATGAGGGTGGTAAGGTTTAAAAAAGGGTCAAAATTTTTTAAAATTTAAAAATTCTGAAAAATTTTATTTAATTAGTTTGAAGGGTGTAGATTTAAGTTTTTAAAACCACAGGTCGATATCTCTTCTTTTTCGAGGTATTCCATATTTTTTACAAAAAGGTGAATACACTCTTTCTCTCGGTTATTATTGCAGATACACATATTGATTATTGAATTGTGTAAAACATCAGCTTTGTAAATTTAAATACAACCTATACTATTTTTTAGTTTCATAATATTTATTAAAACAGGTGAAATTTTTAACCAACGTTCCGCGTGAATCAAATCAAAAATCTTCTTCTTCTTCAAAATCGCGCATTTGAGTATTTTAGACAAGAAATAATAGTCAAACTCTGTCATATTATGAAACTATAAGCAGGAAATACAATTTTCGTAAATACCTCATATAACTGACGGAAGGTAATGTGCTGGCCACATCAGATTTTTTTAAGGTATCTCGGGTAATATTAATAATAGAACAAAACCGTTTGTACATTCCAGGGTCAACTTTTCCAGAAATGTTTAATAGTCACCACAGGACATTTCGATTTTCTTTTGTTTCTGAGCTACAGGCAAAAACTCGTTTTTCGCTCATTTTGAAAATATCTCATATCTTATTTATTATGATAGTTAAAGAAAAAATGTTTTTACAAAAATTTTACCGTTTTTTAAATAGAATAAAATGGCTAACTAGAGTTTTTAAAAACTTAATGATTCTCGAGATATAACAAAAACTTATGATTTAAATGGGAACCTATATTGAAAATAGTCTCGTCTTTTTGCTTATTTTATAAGCTTTTAATGATATATAACAAGTCTACATTCTTTTGTTTTAACCTTGAATAAGAATTAATGATTAATTTATTGGGGTAAAGATATTTAAAATTATTAAGAAACAAATGAAAAAATCTATTTCAGATCATCATTTGCATATTTCTAATAATATTTGTTTCAGTTTTACTCATTTTTTCAATTTATTTACTTCAAAAGCGTATTAACCCATCTTTTCGGATTGTGTCAAAGCCAGCTGTAACGTCGGTAACTAGTAATTTAACTTTCCCGAAAATAATTGGTTAAGAATAATTTTGAGAACATGATATTAAATCAAAATAAACAAATGATGATTTGTAATAATTTTTTCATTTGTTTTTTAATAATTTCCAATATTTTCACCTCAATAAATTAATAATTCGACTTGTATTAATGTTTAAAACAAAAGAATGTAGGCTTGTTATATCATTGAAAAGCTTATAAAATAAGCAAAAAGACGAGACTATTATCAACATAGGGTGCCATTTAAAAAATCATAAATTTGTGTTATATCTCGAGAATTATTAAGTTTTCAAAAAATCTAATTACGCCATTTTATTCTATTTAAAAAACGGTAAAATTTTTGTAAAAGCATTTTTCCTCTAACTATCATAATAAATAAGATATGAGATATTTTCAAAATGTGCGAAAACGAGTTTTTGCCTGTATCTCAAAAACAAAAGAAGACCTTGTAATGTGCAAACGGTTTTGCTCTATCATTAATATTACCCGAGATGCCTTAAAAAAACATCGAAAATGAGACACCTGTATATTTTTGAGTTTCGTGGATATTTGAGAGACGCAAATATGTGTTTTGCTTTTAACTAAAAAATATTAATAATGAATTTTTGACAATATCCATTGTAGTTCTGTTGAACAACTAAAAACCTTTCCGCGATATACTCCAGAAAATGCGAATTATTAAGTTAATAGGATGCAAAAAATATTGATTTGCAAAAGAACAAATGAAGATCAGTTAAGTATTATTTAATATTTTTGTTTTTAAGTTTATTGTATTCATGTTTATTCACATTTTTAATTTATTCAGCAAGGTAAAATTTCATTTGATTATGTCATTGTCTGCTATGACGTCAATTGGGAATTTGCAATGAAAATAAACAAATTATAAAATATAATTGCGTTTTTTTTATTTTCTCATTTCTAGGACCGTTTTTTAACCTATAAATTTAAAAATTGTTAAATTTCTGCTATTTAAAACAAAAAAAATGTGTGAGTGCATATACAGGGTGTAAATGAAATAAGTGCATTAAATTTAACCAGTAATGTAACTCGACGAGAGCAACAATATTTCTTAATAACTTTTTCTCGAAATCGCATATTTTTTAGCATTTTTACCACCCCGTAAATTGACGAGTCGTTCCACGTATTTTTCTAATAATTGAATGCTGTAGCAATAACTATGAAAAATTTTCTTTTAGCAATTCACAGTTTTGTCAGTTGTAGGAATTATATTTTGACATTAGTAATAAACTTGTTAATCAGGTAAAATTCTGGCAAAATGCTTACGTTTACAAATAGCGAGTACACAGATATTGTAATTACTTACCTACGGTTTATTTATTTATTCGTATCTTTACTACATTTTAATTTGTGTTTGATATAAAGACAGTATTATAAAGTTGCCAACGCATTTAGACGGAGCGTTTCCAAATCATACTGTTCCTAATATTCGCACATTTGTTAATCTTGTACATCTTTATCACAATACGAAGTGTCACATAGGACAATTTTAAATTAAGCAACAGTTGTATCCATATCATGTGCAAAAAGATCAATATTTTCAGCAGACTTCAATTTTGGGAATGGCTCATAATGTTCATTAATGAGACTGAATTTACGTGGGAAGGTGTATTTATTATGCACAATACACATTTCAACAGACGAAAATGATGTAAATTTTTTTATTAAAAAATGTTTAAGCGGGAACAATAAATGGACGACTAATTATTGGTAATCATGTACCTTGTTTAAATGGACAAAAGTTTGTACTTACATTTTTTGAATAACGTATTTAAACTATTATGATTTGTCGACGACAAATAATCATCTCATAACCTAATAACTATGCTTTTGCTCTTCCTCCCCTCGTTCCTCATTGTCTTCCTCTATTCAGAGGTGATTAAATCCTGGTTTAATACACAACTTTATAATTTTGATATCCAAAATTTAAATTTCTTTATTTAAAAAATTGCACTATTACGAATTAATTAATAATAAATGTTATTTCCGTTTTTTAATTGCTGTGACTGCAAGTGTAACGATAACCGAAATTTTTTGAGCTGTTTGTATCCTACTTGAATACGGCAGGCAGCCATTTGTTCTCCATGAGCACGCGCCGAAATATGTAGCAAATCTTTAAAGAATTTTAACTCAAAATCTAAAAGACTTAGAAAAAAAGTTAATAATAAATATTGTTGCTCTCGTCGAGTTACATTACTGGTTAAATTTAATGCACTTATTTCATTTACACCCTGTATATAAATAAATGTCAATTGTAACGGACAGGTTTTTAAAAGTGAGAAACTAATACAATATTGTACAATACACGCCTGGTAACTGTTTTACTACCTCAATGAGGTAACAGAGTCACCTACTCAGCCTACCAGACATTTCCTCCTTTCCGTTTTACTTGACTTGTAATGTAAAATACCACATATCAAAATTATTATGATATTTGATATATTATTTAATAGTTGACCATGAACTCTGTGCTTTCTTTGTTTGAGGATATATTTTGACTGTCACTGTATTCTAACTTTTTTGTCAAGGACTAAATATATTATTTAAATTGATAGAAAACGTGGAAATGACATGATTTTTAAATTGTTTTTGCATATTAATGAAAAATTGTCATTGTATTCTAACGCATTACGAGTACCGAATAATTAAATTTCGCATTCCACCGATGCCTGGCTCCAATTCATTCGACCTAGTACGACATGGTTTTCTCACGGTGCAAGTAGCCTTTTATTGTCATTGTTTGATTTGTATAGTTTTCGAATTAACAGGTAGGTATCCAAAAGTAAGTCATTATTATAATAATAATAATAATAATAATAATAATAATAATAATAATAATAATAATAATAATAATAATAATAATAATAATAATAATAATAATAATAATAATAATAATAATAATAATAATAATAATAATAGCACATTTTAAAATAGGATACACAAGGGAAGTATAAAAATCCTATTTCAAAATTTTCACTATACAGGCTGTAACTCGACTAGAGCAACAATATTTCTTAATAACTTTTTTTTCTAATTCTTTTAGATTTTGAGTTAAAATTCTTTAAAGATTTACTGCATATTTCGGTGCGCGCCCATGAAGAACAAATGGCTGCTGTCGTAGTCAAGTGGGATGCAAACAGCTCAAAAATTGTCGGTTATCGGTTACACTTGCAGTCACAGTAATTAATAAACGAATCAACGGAAATAACATTTATTATTAATTAATTCGTAATAGTACAATTTTTAAAATAAAGAAATTTAAATTTTGGATACCAAACTTATAAAGTTGTGTATTAAACCAGGCTTTAATCTCCTGTGAATAGAGGAAGACAAGGAGAAACGAGGGGAGGAAGAGCAAAAGCATAGTTATTAGGTTATAGGCGAATTCGGGCGACATACCCGTTCACTTCTTAGGATTAGTTACGGTTAGTTACGGTATGATATGATCAATGGTGGTGCCAAAAATCGTTGGTTCACTTGTTGACATCGTGCTTGGTGGTTATGTATATTCTGCGACATTTAAAACTGTCAAAGACTATTAAAATGCATTAACGGAGAAAGATAGTTTATCCATATTTGTCCAAAAAAGAGTCAATGAAAATAATGACACCCTGTTTGACATAAAGACCACGACACCGACTGTTTTGACTTTTGACATTTCAAAAAAAGACATGATAAAAAGAGATAGAAACAGTGAACAGAGAGCTGACCCGACTCTCAAACCCGTTCAGCTGTGAGCACTGATCCTAGCATACCGGGTAAGTTGTTCCTATCGCCCGAATGTGTGAACGTACCTAAACGCAACATACCGCAAATGAACGGTTGTCGCCCGAAATCGCCTTATGAGATGATTATTTATCGTCGACAAATCATAATAGCTTAAATACGTTATTCAAAAAATGTAAGTACAAACTTTTGTCGATTTAAACGAGGTATATGATTACCAATAATTAGTCGTGCATTTGTTGTCCCCGCTCACACATTTTTTAATGAAAATTTTTACAGCATTTTCGTCTGTTGAAATGTGTATTGTGCATAATAAATACACCTTCCCAAGTAAATTCAGTCTCATTAATTAATATTATGAGCCATTCCCAAAATTGAAGTCTGCTTAAAACAATGATGTTTTTGCACATGATATGGATTCAACTGTTGCTTTATTTAAAATTATCCTATGTGACACTTCGTATTGTGATAAAGATGTACAAGATTAACAAATGTGCGAATATGACCGTGTGTCTGTCTTGAAGGTGTACATAGGAGATTAACATGGGAAATCAGTTTTTTGAAATTTCCTGCTCGCCTAATTATTTTAAACAAAAATGAGTCAAATAAAAGTTTTAGAGCATAAAATTCTGCATTTAAATCAGTAAACAGAATTACCTTTCCATGCATTGTAACGACAGAAATTAAATATGAAAGTACCGAAAATTACGTTGAAAATATCGACAGCCATGGAATTGAACAAAAAATAAATAAATGCTTGACGTGTTATCTGTCACAACGTAAGTTAACTTATTTGACGTTTCTGACAATTTGATTTTGTCTCTAATTTTATTATCTGAAATGATTAAAAAAGTGAACATTTATACGAATAAAGAGCTAAATTCGTGACAAAATTTGAAAAGACTGCTAATGTGTCTTCAAAAAATACACGTGAGTCGTGTAATCAGAATATAGGACGAGCAGAACATGCGTCACTCTAAGAAAGAGTGTTATATTCATATTATTTAAACAAAACTGTATTTTCTTAACTTTATTTATTAATTTTACATTTCTATTATTGCCATAATTAACGATATTTGTTCAAATCAAATTGTCAGAAACGTTAAATAGGTTAACATACGTTGTGACAGATCACGTGACAGATAAAACGTCAAGCATTTATTTATTTTTTGTTCAATTCCATGGCTGTCGATATTTTTAACGTAATTTTCGACATATTCATATTTAATTTCTGTAGTTATAAAGCATGTGAAGGTAATTCTGTTTATTGTTTTAGATGTAGAATTTTATACCCTAAAACTTTTATTTGACGCATTTTTGCTTAAAATAATTAGGCGACCAGGAAATTTCAAAAAACTGATTTCCCATGTTAATCTCCTATGTACACCTTTAAAATAGACACACGGTATATATATATATATATATACAGGTGTAAATGAAATAAGTACATTAAATTTAACCAGTAATATAACTCGTCGAGACCAACAATATTTCATAATAACTTTTTCCGAGTCGTTCCGAGTCGTTCCAAGTATTTTTCTAATAATTGAATACAGTATCAATAGCTCTGAAAATTTTGTTTTAGCAATTGACAGTCCTGTCAGTTGTTCCAATTAAATTTTGACATTAGTAATAAACTTGTTTATAAGGTAAAATTTCGTCATATTGCTTACGTTTACAAATAGCGAGTACACAGACATTGTAATTACTTACCTATGGTTTATTTATTTATTCGTATCTTTACTACATTTTATTTTGTGGTGTTAGAGAGTTGCCAACGCATTTAGACGGAGCGTTTCCAAATCATACTGTTTCTAATACTCGCACATTTGTTAATCTTGTACATCTTTATTACAATACGGAGTGTCACATATGACAATTTTTAAAAAAGCAATAGTTGTATCCATACCTTGTGAAAAAAGTTCAATGTTTTCAGCACATAACAGACTTAAATTTTGGGAATGGCTCATAATGTTCATTAATGAGGCTGAATTTACTTGGGAAGGTGTATTTATTATGCACAATACACATCTCGACAGACGAAAATGCTGTAAAAATTTTCTTTAAAAAATGTTTGGGCGGAAACAATAAATGGATAACTAATTATTGGTACTCATGCACCTCGTTTAAATGCACAAGAATTTGTACTTACATTCTTTAAATAACGTATTTAAACTATTATGATTTTTCGACGATAAATAATCATCTCATAACCTAATAACTATGCTTTTGCTCTTTGTTCCTCCTTTTCTTCCTCTATTCACAGGTGATTAAAATCCTGGTTTAATACACAACTTCATAATTTTGTTATCCAAAATTTAAATTTCTTTATTTTAAAAATTGTACTATTACGAATTAATTAATAATAAATGTTATTTCCGTTGATTCGTTTATTAATTACTGTGACTGCAAGTGTAACCTATAACCGACAATTTTTGAGCTGTTTGTATCCCACTTGAATACGGCAGCAGCCATTTGTTCTCCATGGGCGGGTAACGAAATATGCAGCAAATCTTTAAAGAATTTTAACTCAAAATCTGAAAGAAAAAAGTTATTAAAAAATATTGTTGCTCTCGTCGAGTTACATTACAGCCTGTATAGTGTGTATGTATATATGTATGTATGTATGTATGTATGTATGTATGTATGTATGTATGTATGTATGTATGTATGTATGTATGTATGTATGTGTGTATGTGTGTGTGTGTGTGTGTGTGTGTGTGTGTGTGTGTGTGTGTGTGTGTGGGTGGGTGGGTGTATGGGTGCGCGTGTGTGTATTATCCTCCACTCTAATTCAAATACTATCATTCAGAAAAATTTTAAACCTTGTATTCTATTTTATTCTTATATGAGAACAGGCCATTAGATTCTTGTTTATATCAGATAACCGGAAATGGCACTTTACTTGAAACACAAAATACCTAGATTTTCTTCGTAAAATACTATCAAATGTTATTTTTCAAGATTTGTGTTATAATAAGTTGAAAACCGCTGGCGTAGATAATTATTCATTTTATTTAAGAAGGAAAGAGATAATATACATATAAAAATATATATTATCTACGCTATTACGATTATTTCCATTTTTATGTCTTTTTCTAGATACCTACGGAGGTATAATATTAAAAATAGAATGCATTTTACATTTAGACAGTCACAAATTTGCCTGTTGTTTTAGTATTTCAAAATAAATATAGCACAGACCTTTACTAAAATAATTGATTATGGAAGACCCACAATTATATGATGAGGGTACTAACGTACCGAAAAAAGAAGCCTCGGAGTTAATTCCCATGTATATTGACCTAATACAATGGAGAGACACGGATACACGAACCATTCTGGACATTGGCTGTGGAGATGGTGGAATCACATGGAATTATCTCAAACCACATCTACCTGAAGGAACTAAAATTGTCGCAGTTGATATTGCACAAAAAATGTTAGATTATGCCAAAGAACATTATCCTGAAATTCAATACTTCCAGCTAGATATTAGCACTCCAAAAATTCCAAAACATTTTATAAATGCATATGATAATGTTTTCTCGTCCTATTGTTTACATTGGGTTGAAGAACAAAAGTAAGCACAATTTTTAAAATAACATTTTGCTTACTGCTCATTACAGGCATAAAAGACTGTACAGGGTGTCTCCTTTTCGATGTTTTTTTAAGGTATCTCGGCTAATATTAATGATAGAGCAAAACCATTTGCACATTCCAGGGTCAACTTTTCCAGAAATGTTTAATAGTCACCACAGGAAATTTCGATCTTCTTTTGTTCCTGAGCTACAGGCAAAAACTCGTTTTTCGCTCATTTTGAAAATATCTCATATCTTATTTAATATGATCTGGAATAAATTTTTTCATTTGTTTCTTAATAATTTCCAATATTTTCACCTTAATAATCTAATAATTCGTCTTTTATTAATGTTTAAAACAAAAGAATGAAGACTTGTTATATATCATTGAAAAGCTTATAAAATAATCAAATAGATGAGACTATTTTCAACATAGGTTCCCATTTAAAAAATCATAAGTTTGTGTTATATCTCGAGAATTATTAAGTTTTCAAAAAATCTAATTACGCCATTTTATTCTATTTGAAAAACGGTAACAGTTTTATAAAAACATTTTTTTCTCTAACTATCATAATAAATAAGATATGACATATTTGTAAAATGAGCGAAAAACGAGTTTTTGCCTGTAGCTCAGAAACAAAAGAAGATCGAAAATTCTTGTTGTGACTATTAAACTTTTCTCGAAAAGTTGACCCTGCAATGTGCAAACAGTTTCGCTCTATCATTAATATTACCCGAGCTACCTTAAAAAAACATCGAAAATGAGACACCCTACAAATTCGTGATTTTTATCCGAAACTGAAACTGATATTTATATTTAATAAAAAACAATAATATTTACCAAAAATAATAATAATATATCGGTTTTCTAAACCGTTAAAAACATATATATTACAGAAAATTTTTAAAAAATTAACTGTTGCAGAAAATCCAATTATTACGCTTAAAAATAACTTTTTTTCTCATGAATGATTTTAGTAACATTTTTATTTAAATCCCGTATATCACGATCTATAATTCTGTACAGAATTATGGACATAATTATGAACAGAATTTTATAGATGGTCCCATACAGAAATTTTTATCAAGCATTTTTTCTGTACACAAAATTCTATTTTTGTGGACCGAAAGTGCGCAGATAATATAAGTAATGTATTATGGCATCTGGCAATTAACAGTGGAATGTTTGATAATTATTGTGATCGTAGATGATTAAACTATAGTTTTAAATTTAATAAAATATTATTTAATTATCTTGGATTCGTGAGCAAGTAGCAAATGCAAATCAGTTTAATTTTTCTCCTGATCTATTGTGCTTGATACGTTCATACATTTCACATCGCAAACTTTTTGTACAATATCACAACTTTAAATCTGACTTTTTCAATCCCTGTTCAGGTGTGCCGCAGGGATCTAACCTAAGGCCGCTTTTATTTAATCTATTTATCAATGATATCACACGTTGCTTACAATACTCCAACTAATTGTTATACGCTTATGATCTGAAGATATTTTAAACTATCAATTCATATGTGGTTCACTATCTACTTCAGTCCGATATTGATAATCTTCTGACTTGGTCTTCTTCCTCACATTTATATTTTAATATCAAAAAATGTAAGATCATGTCATTCTCAATGAAACGTAGTATTTCTTCTTTTTCCTACCGGATGGGTAGTAATTGTCTTAACCGTGTTGAACTGCATAAAGATTTAGGAGTTTTGTTCGATTCTAAATTACATTTTGGTCCGAATTACGACTATATTACTAATAGTGCTTACAGAAATTTAGGTTTCATTATTCGAAATTCACATTGTTTCAACAATCCAAAAACTCTTATTTCTTTGTACAACTGTTTTGTAAGGTCTAAGCTCGAATACTGCCTCATTGTCTGGAACCCAATATATCAGTGGCGTAACTAACGGGCCCGCATTGCGGGCGGGCCCCCGGCTTTAGAGAGGCCCCATTTACATGATTTATAATTTTGTTACACCTGCTAAATTTTGAATTTATTAATTTTTTTTTTTTAGCAACATACAAATTTATTTAGTCCCTTATTTTTATAAATGTCAATTTCAAAAAATAATATTAGCTAAGGGGACCCTTATCCGCTATATAAAATCAAGCTCTTTATTTTCCATTACATTTCGGCGGGTAGAATTTCGATGTCGTGGAAATATTTTCCTGCTACTGATCCAGGGTTTTCCTTTAAAATAACCCCATAAAAAGAAGTTTGGGGCTGTCAAATCAAGACACCTGGCGGCCAATGTGTATTACCAAAACGTGGGATTAAATAACGATAAGAGAATGATTTTCTCAAATTGCTATTATTTAGACTGTATGATACTGTTCCATCTTGCTAATTATATTGCATCCGAGTTCTTGCATTTGGGATACCAAAAATGTATGAAGGAATTCCGTGAAACTTTCACCAGTGGACAGTGCCATTAATTTCATTTTCAAAGAAAAAAAAATACGGGCTAATCACATTTTCATAGTAAATGCCACAACATACAATGACTTTGGTGGGATGTAAAAGTGCCTGATCTTGGATTTTCAGGCCTGCAATATTGGTTATTTTGCTTCTTAACACAACTCAGATGAAAGTGAGCCCAATCAGAATTTCCACAAGTTCTTGTGGTATGTAGATCTTCATGATAAACGCTACAATTAAAAACGGGCCCCAAAAATTTTTTGCGGGCGGGCCCCCGAACTCTTAGTTACGCCACTGCAATATATGATAACTTTAGTAAGCGAATTGAGTGGGTACAGCGGAAGTTTGTCAGATATTGCACTCGTAAAATTTCACCTTCATTTAATCCTTTAACATACAGTTATTCTGCTGCTATACATACATTTGACATGTATACACTTGAGGACAGACGTAGGATATATTCATGCCTATACCTTTATAAACTACTAAATAATCTGGTTGATGATAATTTCGCTTTAAGTCAAATTAATTTTTCCGTACCACGTTTGCATTCCCGTTCCAGTAATACTTTTTACATTCCTGTTATACGTAACAATTATGAATTAAAAAACCCTATTAGAAGACTATTTGTTATCTATAATGAAATTGAAAACAAATGTTTTAGTGAACTAGACATTTTCTATCATACATTTACTAAATTTAGAACTGTTCTCTACAATGAGTGACACATTAGTTCACTTATTTTTTCTTATATTTTTATATTTGTAAACTTCATATATTTTTATATTTGTAAACTTCTGTATTTTTTATTCTCTGTATTTCCATACTCTGTCTATTCTTGCCTGTTTATTTTGTATATATTGTTGCCTCTCCCATGTTTTTGGGATACTCACGTATCCTGTTTTGGGAGAGAATAAATAAATAAATAAATAAATAAACATCCATGTTTATAGCCAGAATTATGTAGCAAATTTCGTGCACAGTAACATATTGAATATTTGTGTACCTACATAAAATTATGTCCACAAATTTGTTCATAAAACAAAACTATAGAACTACAGAATTATAGATCGTGACACACGGGTTAAGAAAGTTTCGAAAAAATAAAATATAGACTATTTATATTACACACTTTCGTTCTTTTTTTTAGCTTCTGCTAACCACACTATACTCATGGATTGCACATAAATAAGTTGTTTCGTTTCGCTTTAACTCCCAAATTATTTTCTCAACTGTATCAATGTTACTTTCTGGCTTCTAATGAAAATTACGTCTGTTGGTTCACGAATTCATTACTACTCAAAGCGCCCATTGAACTTACCACCTCACTCAGTGACCTGTATTTATAATTTATTTTTTGTAGACAAGCATTTGAAAATATTTACAATATGTTGAAGCCTGGAGGAAGTTTGTTTACCTTCTACCTGAATTCCATTATATTTCTCGACATATTTTATAAGACGGCTCTATTGGATAAATGGAAAAAATATATAAATGATGCTGAAAAATATATGGGTGTATTCCAACATACAAAGCCAACAGATGTTAAGCAATACTTAATGGATATTCTCACAAATATTGGATTCAAAACTAAACTATGTGAAGTTGTTGAGAGACAATACGTTTTTAAGGATATTAATGAGTTCAGAGGTGAGATTTTCGAAATAACATTTATATAAAAGTAATATCTTTTGTACGTTGTAGGTCATGTTATTGCAGTAAATCCACATTATTCAAAAATTCCGCAGGCATTGAGAACGGAATTTATAGATGATTCAATACAAGAATATTATAAAATTGTAAATGGGTATCCATCATTACATTCTGAAGAAATTGACCTAAAATTTTATACTGTTGTTATAGTTGCTACTAAACCGTACTAAATGTCTCATTACTGACAATTTTATAATTTATTTTACGTAAATAATTTTTTGGTATTTTTTCTGTTTTTTTTTTTTTTTTTTGTTAGTGTTATATATTAAGCAAAAATATTTATCTACTCCTGATTGTATGTATTCATTATGCTTATATTATTTAATTGTTAAATTGGTACTTAAATGTACTGTAACGTTTTTATATTTATCTGGGTGAAGTGTAAATATAAGATAATTATTATTAATTAAAATTAAGTGTTTATTAAACTATAGTGAAAGTTACTATTACTAATATTAAACAATGGTTAAAAACTAATTAAGACTAAAACTATAATTAACTATATAACACTAACACTATTTATTTAACCAATTAACACTACTATTTATTTCCACGATATTACAAATTATTTATTTCACTACGTGTTCCAATCTTAGACTGCCGGTCTGTTGCAGACTCTTGTAGACTGTCCGCCTACCGACCTCCACAGCGTCTATATACTCAACTGACTCAACAGCGTCTGTATATTCAACTGCTCGGACAGAAGTCTCCTCCTTCACAACACAATCTGTCTATTTATGTAACTCTCTGTCTAACTTCCACAGCCTCAGTATCACCGACACTCCGTATGCTACAATTCTTCAACACCACTGCCGAGTATTCACTTCCACTTGCCGTTACTGTCCCCGTATACCTAGCTTCCCAATACTCTTCAACACTACCGAGTATTCTTTTTAACGGCTATTCCGGTATACCAGTAACTTCCCGACTCGCCGTTACTATTCTTGCACACTATAGTTTCCCAATACTCGTTAATACTACCGAGTATTCACATCCACAGCTATCCCAATATACCAGTAACTTCGCGAGGACCTACTCGACACCAACTGCATACGCTCACTACGATACTGCTGTGCTTTTCACTAACACTTTACTCTGTAACACTGCATGTCAATATCTCTATGACTCTGTATGTCACTGACTGTGTAACTGACTGTAAGTGTCTGTCCATCTTCACTAATGGAACTATGTAAGTCTACCCCCGATCACCAAACTAATGTTGTGTGATCAGGGACTCAACCGAACTACCTAACCGACTCTAGAGCATAGCTACGTCCTTTATATACAGCTGCCATTATTTTCTAGAACAGTCTAGAATATTCGAACACATAATAACAATGAACACAAAAGGTTCAGGAGACCGGAAGTAATTAAACACGTCGCGACCAATCGGCCGGGTACTAGCACGATTACGTCACCGATATAAATAGACACTCGCTTACAGTGGCGGCGACGGCGGGCGTCCCATGTTACACTACTGTTGATTTAAAATTCATATGTGACAATTTAGAGGTGGGCGCGGACCGTGATTTTGTACAAAGTAAAGGAAGTATTGTATTCGCGAAAAATTTCTGTTTCCAAATTTCAACGGAAATATCCATTTTGGCCATCCCTGAATCCATTCTGACTAATTTCGTCGTGTCGTCTGTACGTACGTACGTATCTCGCATAACTCAAAAACGGTAATCCGTAGAAAGTTGAAATTTTGTATTTAGGACTTCTATAACATCTAGTTGTGCACCTCCCTTTTTGGTCATTACATAATTTCCAGAAATGGTACTTTATTTGAAGCCTATAATATATTTTATTGAAAAACTATATTAAAATATAATCCAAAACTTTTCAAATTTAGTACGTAAGACTTTTATATCAATTGGAATAACATAGAAGAATTTGGTTAAAACAGGCTAACCGGAAGTGATATATTACCTGAAGTTGTTGACAGTTTTTCTTGAATAAAATAGTTTCATTTTGATTTTAGAAATAAATGCTTCAACTAGGAGTTTTAGAGAATTAAATTCTGCGTCTAGCACATCAAGTATTATTAAATTAGCCCTTTGTATAAGCGAGATATGTAAATTTAAAACTTATATACTTTTTGGTTTTTGTAATGAAGCTTGTTATAGATTAGAACAAAAATAACAAAAAAATAAATAATAGATGTTAATGTCAAATTACGTCAAATACGTGCAATTTTATAATTGAGTCTATACTTCATATTAGTCTTGCGTACAAGGAAGTCGTGTGGTGTCCACATCAGATTTTTTATTTAAAAAATTGTCAATTTCCATCTTTTACTTTACATTCTTATTATTATTATTATTATGTCCAAATATGTCATCAACAGTATTTTTTCCATAAAAATAGTGTTATTGTTGTACCCAAAATTGTATATAGTTGCTCCTATTTCACTAACGATATACAAATCGTTAAGCCCGTTTGACACGATCATAATTTTGTTAACAAATTTGTTAGGTACCAAATTTATAATGATATTTGTGAAGGAATAGAACAACCTATTTGTCCATTAAGATTCGTTTCCAATTAAACCAATCTGTTACCTAACTTATTACCAATTTGTGAACAATTTTGATACCAACTTATGACTGTGTTAATAAACAGGCTTAAATGTACATAGAAACAGTTACGTGACACGAAGGTGACTGGACGGGCGTGAGTGGGCGTGAGTGCCAAAATAAAATTATGAGCGTGAGTGATCGTGAATCAAACATGAAAAGTCGTGCGTGATTGGTCGTGATTACATTTTTAGTTCCGTGAGCTTGTGTGATCGTGAACAAAAAGTTACTCACGCGCCCACCTCTATGCGACATACTTAACTATACTCGTAGCAGAATTCTATTGTGTTTAATAATGACAGTGCTGGGGCCTGTTTCTCAAAAAATGCGGGACTAGTATTACTAGTCCCTACACTAGTAATACTAGTGAAGTTTACTAGTATATGTTTCTGCAATATACAAGTGTAAAATACTAGTTACAAGTTGGGAACTAGTATTTACTAGTGTAGTTGACAAAAAATACTAGCATTTTGTTTCTCAAAATATTTGAGTTGTCTGTCAGACTAATAATTTACAAGAGAAAAGCTACAAGGGTCAAAAGTCTAGTAAATTTTGAATATAAATTTTACTAGTCGTATTATTTGACAGTTCGTGTGTGTATTTTCTTTTACGTATATAATTCAATGGTTCTTTGTTAATGTTAATTCAGATTCATGTAGTGTCTGTCGTTGTTTAGTGTTAATAGATTATTTTAAATAATATAATAATGTGGTCTAGTGACTCTGAGTCTAGTGATGAAGAAGTAGTGCGACGTCAAAAACTAATTAAAGAAAGAATAAATTCTGTCCATGCAGAAACTCCATATGAGTGAGAGGTTACTCATGGCAAATAAGTTAGAAACATTAATTAATTAATTGGGACATTCTTCAGCTAGATATGAACAGAAACCATGCATTAACCATTAACTGTTTTAAGTTTGACCAAAATGTGACCCTGATATATTATTTCTAGTCTGTCGTGTCTACTCAACCCGAAGCGTGACAAGTTTGACAGATTTTTATCCATTCATTGAATTTAACTGCTTTAGACAATTTATTTAGAGAATGCTCCAAACAGAATACCTTTAGCATTTCGAATCATTCCCAAAATAGTTAATTTCGCATCCAGTGTAGACATTTTTATTGAAAAATAATTTAATTTCAAATTAAAACACTTGAAAATGTCAACGTCAGTCAGAAAATAAAATCGCTTGATTTAAAGAATATTGGTTTAAATACTAGTATTTATTAAACAAACTACTAGACTATTGAAAGTGTTTCACAAACACTATTTTACTTGACTAATAAAATTTCACTTGTAACTATTAACTTGTGAACTAGTAACTTGTAAACTACGAGTAGTAAAATAATTTTCAGAATCACAATTTACTAGTACTATTAAAAATTTCACTTGTAACTAGTAACTTGTAAACTAGTATTTTTTGAAAAACAGGCCCCGGGTGTTTGGTATTAGATATTGTAACTAGTGATAAATATAATAAAAAATAATTATTTTGAAGTGTTAAAATTCATAATCTACACTTATGGACAACTTAAAAACTTCATGATTGGAGTGTATTATCAATTACTGTTGTCTGTTATCAAGTAGTAGATACTCGTAAAGACCCGGATTGCCCTCTCAAAGAATCGAAGAAAGCCTCGGTGGGACGGACTGATGATATTTTAATTTTTTTTATTAGTACGACTGACCTGTTATTTCTAACATATCTGATGAAACAATAATTCGTGGGAGAATTGAGAATTCAAGGTTACGATTATAAAAAAATTAAAGTAGGATGCAGTTTAAATTCAGACATATTTATGTTAACAAATTGTTCAAATTTAAGAATATTTTATAAATTGCCCGTAATCTTTTTTTTTTTTTTTTCGTAGATATCAGTCGTGTGACAACTAATAATTATGATGTAAAAGCATTACATTGTTTAGCAATGGAACGCTGTACGGTGCAACAACGCGTGTGTATAAAAAAAAACGTATGGAGAAAGTGTATCCGAAACAGTGGGGAATTTGGAAGATACAAAACAGCTATCGCTAAATTATTAAAGAAATTTTATGAAATTGGTAAAGTACATATGATGCAAGACAGGTTCACCATTGTATTGGTTGTTCTCCAAATAACATTGCTGCAAAAGTGAAAATGTGGCTGAAACTCGGAAAACATTTACACTTTCCCCATACTTGTAATACGTTTTTATTATAAACACGCGCTCTTGCACCGTATAGCATTCCATAACTAAACTACGTAAATCTTTTACTTTACAATTAACAACCTCAAATTTGAACACTCTATATTTTAGATATTTATATAACAAGAAGAGGAATATTTATAAAAACTAATTTCTATTATCTATTATAAATTTACCTGCATATATCTTCTCACGTTTAATCATAATAAATTTTATTGTTGATATCTTTAATCTCATTTATGTCATAAAAATTCCTTCCACTTTTTCTTCTTGCATATATTATATATGTAGTTATATTATCCGTTTTCTGCCTTTATTCTACTTAGTTGTACGAATATATTACTAAAGTTACTACTTCCATACATTTTGTAAGATAATTTTCGTAGTACAATACGTGAGCTTTTGAGAATTTGTGATCGTTAGAAGAAATTATCTATTATTAAAATAATATTTATTTATTCAGCCTAACAGTATTAAACACCAATAGAAATAAAATATGTAAGTATTTTAGAATATTATTAGGAATGATTTGTTGTTTAAATAATGCATAATTAGCAAGATTGTCATTGAAAAAGTAAGAGTGAGCTACATAATTTAATCAAATCATGTAGGAAAAATAATGAATGAACGTTAATGAAATGTAGTATATTGGGACAATTGAGAGTGTGTGCTCTGATAAACGAAAATTAAACATTTCCAACTGAAAATAGCCCTGCCTTTGCAGACCAAAGCTAGGGATTGCCACCCGAGGGTAGCGAGGACTGCAACTAGTTGATGTCCGCAAAGATACTTTCAGCCAAACATATAATAGATGGAGTCTAAGACTAAATTTAACTAAAACTATTATAATTACCCCTTAACCTTAAAATTAATTTTAACAAAAACTATATACGTATTTCGAGAACTAAGTTCTCATCATCAGTAATACAACAAGTGAAAGTTAAACAGAGTAGTCAAGATTACTCAACATGTCAACCATGCCAGAGGTCCTAACAACTCTGAAAAACAAGGGAGAGAACTGGGATTATATTTTTAGAAAATAACGACTAGGAGGATTCAAAAATTAATGAGTATTTAAAACTTACTGAACTTTGTATGAAGCAAAATTACTTCCAAGTAAATAATAAATATTACCACCAAAATGAAGGCACAGTTATGGGAAATAGTTTATCACCATTTTTAGCTAATTTATTTATGAGTAATTTCGAAATTGAATTTAAGAAAAACAACAATTATTTTCCTAGAGTTTGAATTAGATATGTAGATGATATTTTTGCCATAGTTAATACCAATAAATGCGATTTGAAAATGTTTATGGACAGTTTAAATTCAGTTTTCCCATCAATTAAATTTTCAATCGAAAAAGAAACCAATAAACAGTTACCTTTTTTGGACGTACTGGTTATTAGAAACAAGAACAAATTAGCTTTTGATATCTATAGAAAATCCACGAACACTAATAGATTTATAACGGCTGACTCAAATCATTTTTGGCAACATAAATTAGCTTCGTATACTTTCTTAATAAACAGATTAACTAAATTTCCTTTAAACAAAAAACGATTTAAAACTGAACTAAACTATATTAAAGAAATAGCTAAGTATAACGGCTTCCCGGTTAAAACTATAGATAAATTAGTTCATAAATTTAAAAATCGCCAATCCATTTCTAATTTTACAACGTTAACGCCATCTAATAATAAAAATAATAATAAATACATAACACTACCGTACGATAAAGCTTCCAAAAGTTTAAACAAAATTTTTAAAAATCATAATTAACCGTAACTTACAAATCAAATAATACCATTAAATCGTTATTAGGTAACCCTAAAGTTAAATAGATACTAACAAAAAATCCGGTATTTATAAAATTAGTTGTAATGATTGTAATAAAGTTTACATCGGTCAAACTAAAAGACAAATTGACACTCGGTTTAAAGAACATTTTTATCATCTAAAAAGCGGTAATCCAGAAAAATCTAGCGTAGCTCAACATATGTTCATTAATAATCACAAAGTTAACAATTCTAATATTAAACTTTTAAAACATATTAATAATGATAGATATATAGATGCATACGAGAGTTTAATAATAAATAAGTATAAAAATAATTTGATGAACGCAGATCTAGGTCCCATACCAAACTCAAAACTTTTCAATTTATTACAAAGTTAAATTTTATTGGACGATTTAAAATTTAATGACTCATTATTGGACGAAAATTATCTTAGTTTATGGGTAATCATTCACCTGTGACTCCCATCCCTATATAATCTTAGTTCTCTCCCTTGTTTTTCAGAGTTGTTACATGTTGAGTAATCTTGACTACTCTGTTTAACTTTCACTTGTTGTATTACTGATGATGAGAACTTAGTTCTCGAAATACGTATATAGTTTTTGTTAAAATTAATTTTAAGATTAAGGGGTAATTATAATAGTTTTAGATATAATTACTTACACAACATTATTTACAATATTTTGTAATTTTTTCAATATACTTATGTATATGAAAGCGAAAATTTTGTATGTCTGTCTAAAAAGTGCCTACTGTGAAGACCATCTATTAGCAACGGCCTGCAAAGAGCTTTCTTTTGCAATTATTCACTCTCTGTAACCAAATAACGTTCGAAAAGTCTACATTTATTATAGATCCTAAAAAAATATCTAAAAACATTAAAAAACAAATTTAACAATGTTACCCAAACGTGATGCATAGATAATTTTTATAAGATTAAAAGCAATAATTGATCTATTATCTTTGAGTTTTTTAAGAAATACAGTAATACTTTTGCTAAACAATTAACTATGGAAGACCCACAATTATATCAGAAAGGCAATATACTGCAACAGAGAGACGCTTCGGAGTTGATTCCCATGTACATTGGCCTAGTGCAGTGGAGAGATACGAATATACTAAATGTTCTGGATATTGGCTGTGGAAATGGTGACGTCACGTGGAAGTATCTCAGATCATATCTACCCAAAGAAACTAAAATTGTCGCAGTTGATATTGCACAAAAAATGTTACAATATGCCAAAGAACATTATCCTGAAATTCAATACTTCCAGCTAGATATTAGCACTCCAAAAATTCCAAAATATTTTATAAATGCATATGATAATATTTTCTCGTTCTATTGTTTACATTGGGTTGAAGAACAAAAGTAAGTATAATTTTTAAATTTCTTTGTAGAGTTCAGGTACCTCGTATCTTGATTTATGAAAGCTTTGATAGTTCCGCCTGCAGAGGTCTGATGTGTAGTAAATATTGGGGATCGACCGATACCGATATCGGTATCGGTATATCGGCCATATCGGTCTTCTTGGCCGATATCGGTATCGGCCGATATGTAAACCACGATATCGGCCTATATCGGTATCGGCCTAAAAAAATATAAATTGCTTAATATTTCAGTTGCTAAGGATTTTTTAAAGGAAATTAAAACAGAAATACTAAATAAAAAACAAATCAAGTTTATTCTTATTCAAAATTTAGCAAAAAAAGTCATTAAAAATGTAGAAGTAAAGTTACACACTTAGTTAAACAAATTAATATTTAAAGTTAAGTTTTGGCAAGTTGTAATGTAACCAAATTATTGCGCTTTCATAAACTTTTCTAGCTGAAGAAAATAGCTGTTCACTAGCAACACTATTTGGCGGTGGTGCTAAATATATTATTGAAAATAGTATATTGTGTTATTAGGAGTAAAAGTGATACTTTGTGTGGCGATCATAGGAGTTTGCACGACGAGCGAAGCGAGTCGAACAATTGCATGCGAGGCACACAAAGACACTTTTATTCCGAATGACACATTGAATTTTTTTTTCAAACGCACTACTTTTCTTTTTATTCGCTAATTCTATGTAGTTTCTATGGATATTTATTTATTTTATTTCTACTCCGGCGGCATAGAAATTAGCTATTTCTACTCCGACGGCGTAGAAATAAAGCTTCTACCTTGTGAATTAAGTCACAAAAATGCCATTTCTACGACGTTTAAAAAAATGTCTTTTTTGCATTTGCTCTGCAGTATATCATTATAAATCACTTTTACCTCATTTATGCAGCAAAAAATTTACGACAAAATTTTATGGCCGATATATCGGTATCGGCCACAAAAAATCATATCGGTCGATCCCTAGTAAATATCTTACGACATTTGACAATTTTATTCGTTAGACGTTTCGGGACCAGACCTGGTCCCATCCTCAGTAATACATTTTAGTTTACAATTAGTTAATTACCAAAGAGAATAGCAATCTCAACAGTTAAAAAACTATACATATTTTGAAACCTCACGAGTTGCGCCTTTGACACAACACAGAAATGGAAAACCTATGGAAACCTCTTGGAAGAGAGGACCATCACTTCCAAACCTTTTTATCTGAGGGATTATGGCTTGAAAACGTGATAATTGTTATTAAAGTCAAAAATGTGACACTTATATGAAAAAATATATGGGTTTTGGGCTATACAATTCCCCTAAAGAAAAAGACATTTTATGTTATTATATCGGGTACCTAACTATTCAAAAATGAATCCTATTAGAAACTCCATAACAGCGGAGTACATGGATATGTTGTCTTTAAATTTGTATCTCTTGTAGACAAAGGGTTGAAAAGTATTCCTAGCAAATTTCAAACTTTTATATAGAAAAACAAATGAATAGTGATTTTCTAAATTTTCCATTCAAATTTATTATTACGCGTTGATAGTTTTACAATCAGCTTAAAAGGAATTAGGCTATTATTAAAACAAATGTAAATCAAAATCCATCAGCCCCAGTTTTTTATGGTTTACCAAAAATCCATAAAAAAGACAACCCGATAAGACCAGTTGTTTTTTACCTTCCGTCACCTTTAGGTAAGGAAGGTATTGTCTTTGGTCAAAAAATTCGATGATGAGTTTTTAATCAATAAGCACGTTTTAGGGTCCCTAGAATACGAATTTACTATTTTTACGATGATGTCTGTATGTGTGTGTGTGTGTGTGTATGTATGTGTGTCTGTGTGTGTGTATGTGTGTGTGTGTGTGTGTGTGTGTGTGTAACAAAATTTTCGTCTACGATAACTTCCATACTACAATTCTAAAAATTATAATTCTTTCGTATTTCTCTTCGTTACGTCCATGTGAAGAGCTGATTAGATTTTGGTTAGAATTGGAAAACCGGAAGTACCCTCATTTGAAGATTTTAACAGTTTTTCTTGAAAAAACTATGTTAAATATCATTTTTTCACATTTAATGTTATTATAAATATTAAAGAATATTTTATTCTCTATACGATTTGACTGCACTTTATACTTAATATTAAATGGATACAGAGTTAAAAAATTATAAAGAAATTAAATTTCATAAAGTAGCCATAGCTATGGAAACAGCTACTATATTAAGAAAATTTTGATTGAAAGATGTCAGTGTCATGTCAAATTGACATAAGGTACGTTCTATCGGTGTCAGAAATATTCCTACTAGAATAAGAATATTCTTAAAGCAATAGAACGCTCAGTGGTAAATAACTGTCAAGTAAAAAATAAATACGATAGAACAGTGGGAGTGTTTATGTGTTATTGTTAGTTAACAACTAAAGCTAACTTTGTATGTTTATTTTGGATCTTCAAAATGTTGTTATTACAGAGATTATAATTATATAAAAATATATTAAATAATAAAAATCTAAAGGAGGTATTTGTTTGAGCACAGTCTAATCTGAACATTGACAAATGTAACAGAAAGGTACGCGCGACAGTCGGCTAGTACAATTTTGAATTTATCTCCAATCTATATATCTTCCAACCAGCGCATCCAGCTCTGAAGTTGGAATGATTCGTAGGAATATTCAGATTTTTTTGATGCAAAAGAACGATCATTGAGGTTATACTAGAAGAAGTAGTAAGATTTCTGACACCGATGGAACGTACCTATAGTGTGTTTGTCTTATAATTTTACTGGAAATATAGGATCTTTTGCCATAAATTTTCTGTATGGAATTTGCATAAAATACATGCAACTGCCGGAAGGTAAAGTACAAGAAATATAATCTTTAGCAAGGAAATTTCTGTATGAAATTTGTACAAAATACATAGGACTGACGGAAGGTAATGTGCTGGCCACATCAGATTTTTATATTCAAGCTCCTACTTTTAAACTTTGTAAATACTTAAATAAAATTCTTCCAGAACTCCTTCAATTTAAACCCCAATACAGTGTCAAAAATCCTACTGACCTAGTGTCAAAAATTAAAAATTGTGATATACCCCCGAATGGCAAACTGGTTTCTTTTGACGTAAGCAGTTTATTTACTTCCATACCAATAAAAGAGTTAATCACAATAATTGAAAATCAACTCATGAAGAACGGTGTCTCCCCTAAAAAAAGCCAACAGGTTTCGGATCTATTAACGCTTTGTTTGAATCAAAATTATTTTGTTTTCAACAATGACTTTTACATTCAAAATGAAGGTCTTCCTATGGGCTCACCATTATCATCGCTTTTAGCCGAAATCTTTATGAACTCTTTAGAAACTGATTTACTACAAAGTCAAAATTCTTTGATAAACAGTGTGTTATTTTGGTACAGGTATGTGGGTGACATTCTTTGTTTATTTACTGGGTCTGATAGACAATTAAGCCGCTTTTTAAATTTACTGAACAGTCAGAATCCACATATAAAATTCACAATGGAATTGGAAATAAACAAGTCTATAAACTTTCTGGACGTTACATTAATTAATATAAACCACAAATTCAAAATTTACCATAAAGAGACCTTTAGTAATGTAATTATTCCAGCTAGCTCAAACCATCCTACAAATATAAAACTTTCCGTTTTCCATAGCTACCTAGACCGCCTTTTACGTATACCCATGGATTCTATTAACCATAATAAAGAATTAAGTATTGTTATAGACATAGCTATTTCAAACGGTTACAGTAGTGATTTTATTCACAAGTTATATCATCAAAAACGTAAGAAATTATTAAGTCAATTTTTTTACACCGCGATTACAGTAGACAATAGCGCAAAAAAAATTACAAAAAACTACACTATCTCCACGGCTTTAGCCATACTCTAGCCAACGAATTAAAGAAATCTAATATTGTAGCTGGGTTTTACAACCAACGAACTCTCAGAAACATACTCGTTAACAACAAATTAGTTAATAAGGACCCACTTTGCAATTCGGGGGTATACAAAATAGCATGCTCTAATTGTAATTTCGTTTATATTGGACAAACAGGTAGAAATTGTAAAATTAGATTTAAGGAACATATGTCGTCTTTCAGAAACAATAAATTTAACTCAAATTTGGAAAAAACACTTAATAGAAAATCAACACACATGTGAACAAAATAATTTAACTATCTTACATAAAGAGAGGAAAGGCCTTAGACTGACTTTCTTGGAATCGTTTGAAATTAGTAAACACATCCACAAGGGTCTACCTCTAAGAATGAACAATTAGATCTTCTTGACCACCCGTTCCTAGATTGTGTGATCTCTGGATTTTCCCCTATTCTCTAATTCTTGTAATCCGCTACCTGATTATGTATAAATTTATTCGTTAGTCGCAACCATCCTCAGTACTTCTGAAGGTGCCGTAACTGGCGAAATTGTACAATAAAGTTTATCCTTTCTTTATTTTGTGAAACTAAACCGAGTGTTTTATTTAATAATTTCCAATATGTTTCACCGAGTGCCAACAGCTTCATCCATTGAATTAAACAAATGTAATTATCAGTAACATTTTGAGTTCGTTTTAACATTGCCATAAATTTGCTCTAAGTTTTGTCCAATTCTCTTCATGTTTCTTCTAATATTTGCACAGGGGATATAATTTGGTGCAGCTCTAGCTTGTTTCTGTAGTTCAAAATTTTAAAAATGCAGTTCTAAATTAAAATTTTGCAGTTGCTTTCACTTATCTCTTTATTATTTATTATTAAATAATAAATAAATGTGTTTATGAAACAAGAATTACAAAATATATTTTTATGCTATATTCCATACGTCAACCAAGAAAACCAGTACTCTTGATTTCGGTTACACCATGGTTCCTGCATATTTTCATTGTATTTCGGGACAGATTGACATTGAATTATATGACATTTAAAATTGACACAACCTAACAAAAATAAAAATTAACCAAATGAATGATAACTTTGAATATGACAACGAAATTGAACATTCTATTACATTTAAAGCCAAAGAAAACAACAACAATATATCAAATAATTATTAGTAATGCCACTAATGCGGTTTAGAAATTTGACATTGACGTATATCGTTTGATTTTGTTATGATGATCTATGAAAGTAGCGGTAGTGGAGATAAAAATACCAGAGAAACCAGGATTATTTCGTGGTTGCCGTGGCCCGATATTTTACCAACTTTTTTCAGGAACCGCGTTCCAAATAGAAACCGGTAAATAATTTCAGGACTTACGGAACACAAAACCATAAACCTGATCGAACCGGTTGCGTTACGGAATATGCTATTAATTATTAGAATGCTCAACACACCTAGGTATCTATTGTAGTTGTCTTGTAGTTCATAGTTTTAAGTTATCTGCCTTTGTCGGGGCTTAAATGTACCTATTCTTTTGTATGTAAATAATGTGGTCAGATAATATTAATCAAATTAATTTTGATTTATATCTTTACATAAAAAGGCGTTAAACCTGCAACTGCTTATTATATGAAAAAAAGTAAGTTTTAATGTAAGGTATTCAACCTTGGACTAAAAAAAAGCACCCCCACTTCTCCGGTTATCCTTGTACAAAAAAAGTGTAGCTCTAAATTTTTCAAATTATATTCCTTGTATTGGCACCTCACTCTGACTCAGAGATCCTTTCAAATTGTTATCAAGAAAAATATGGGATTGCAAAAAAATTATGGAATTACTAATAGAAACTGGATAAATTTTCAGAAAACCTGGGAGTGGAAGTTCAGTAACTGTTAGAAATGACGAAAATTCAGGATTAGTGTATGAACTGTCACAGATTTTCTGTATAATAATAGTTTTTTTTTACTAATTTCTCTTCATTCAATTGAGCCTATTACATATTTTTTTCACTACTAGCCTACAAACATACCATTATTGACTTGTTATTGAGTTGTGAAATTGTTTTTCTCTACCGCTTCCTTAGCAACGCTTAACAACGGTCAATAATGAATTATTATTGACCATGGTTAATTATGCGAACTGTCACTTTTTAAAGAAATTCAAGCTTCTGAATTTATTTAACTTATTAAACGCAAAGAAAACATTATATATAAATTTGCCGCCTAATTTCAAGTTCGCAATAGTTAAATTTCAGATTAAAAATCTTACCTAATATTCTACGATCTTATTTCTTATCAAATTTTTCGTGCGTTCACATTATATTTACAATGCGAAATGTTAATTTAGGTATTTATTTATTGTTAAATCTATGAAAAGGTAAGTGTTTATTGTAACATTATTTCAATTATCTTACATTGTACATTTTTTTAGGGTTATAATTACATTTCTATGTAAAAACACAAAACAGGTAACATTTATTTGCTATTTATAGTTGAAATTGATAGTGCAATTGTGACAAGTCAAATTTATTGCTGCAGAACCAGCCACTCCAATCACAAAAATAGCCTAAGAAAGTATGAATTAGTAAGTTTTTGGAATTTTATTACCACAACAGGATACCTTCGTTGATAGGAAGACTTCATCTGGCGCTTCTATGAGAAATTAATTAATTTCTTCTTTAGAAAATACAGATGACTTTTTTGGCTTATATATAGCATTTTGGCGCTTTAAAAATGCAAGTAACTTAAAATATTTTGAAATGTCTATATTTTCTTTTAATGAAATAGTCGATTTCAGCATGGAAAATATGGCCCATAAACTTGAAGCCTTTTTATTGTGTGCTTGCTCCTGGAAATATACTAGGAGTACATTTTCCGAGATTTTAGTCACCTTTTTTGTTAAGACACCATTCTTTAAAACTTGTATACACTTTCATATATATCGGTTTAGATTTTTCTGGCAGCAATGTATCAAACTGCACATTTTGTGCCGCTTCTTTAATTTACGGAGGAGTACAATTTTCCGTATTACTTTCTTCAAACATGTTTACTTATTGTTACCAAAATGAAATGTCAGATATTAAAAACGATATTAAAAACAAAAGAATTTTATTTCTGCCTACTTAGTTTTTATAGATATTAATAAATATTAATGTCAAAATTCTTATGTTATTATTAATATAAAATTCGTTAAATAGAATTTAGGAGCTAGTAGTGAAAAAAATAGTATATAAACCACGGTTGAGAAGATCATTATTGACCAGGCGCCTTGTATCACTCGGGCTTCGCCCTCGTATTACAATCTTGGCGCTGGGTCAATAATGATTATCTTCTCAACCTTGGCGTATAATATACTATTATGTTGTCGAACATCACACACTTTTTATTACGCGATGCCATTATTGCGTGGAGAATACTATATGTTGTGTCTTGTGAGCAGAAAATTTCAAGTTGGAATTCTTCATAATAATTTTATTTTTTATTTGTAGGCAAGCATTGGAAAACATTTACAATATGTTGAAACCTGGGGGATGTCTATTTACTTATTATATCGCCTCCCATGTATTCTTCGATGTATGTTATAGATCGGCTCTATTGAAAAATTGGAAAAACTATATAAATAACGCTGAAAAATATGTAGCAGTTTTCCAACATAAATGTCGATTAGCCACTGAACAATACTTGAATGATGTTCTCAATAATATTGGCTTCAAAATTATATTATGTGAAATTATTGAGAAACAATATGTTTATAAAAATTATAACGATTTAAGAGGTGAGATATACAAAATACTTATATGTTATTGTTTATACATATAAAAATATAATGTTTTATATTTTGCAGATGGTGTTACTGCAATACATCCGCATTACTCAAAAATTCCTCACAACTCAAGAACAAATTTTATAGATGATACGTTAAAAGAATTTTACAAAATTATGTCTGGAAAAAAATCACATTCCGGCGAAATTACAGTAAAATATTATACTGTTGTTATAATTGCAACTAAACCAACAATTTAGTCTATTTCCGACTGTATGAAATCTTTTATATGATATAATAGGCAATAATATTATTCGTTTTATCAAATAAATATATATTTTAATCAAAGCTTGTGCGTATCATTAACCCTTTTTGAGATATGGCCCAAAAATTGAAATTATCCAAAGGGGTACCCCTTACGATTTTTTCAAATTTTAGACTTTTCCTTCTGGAGACCGTAATAGTTGTTCAAACATTATGAAAATTGGTATACTTATGTAATTTTGCTCGTAGAATTTAATGGTGCTATCGCCAGGGGCGTGTCATTGACCGTTTTTGAGATATGGCCGAAAAACGAAAAATTGAAAAAATCCAAAGGGGCACCCCTTACGATTTTTTCAATTATTAGACCTTTCCTTCTGGAGACCATATTAGTTGTTCAAACATTATGAAAATTGGTATACTTTGTAATTTTGCTCGTAGAATTTAATGGTGCTATCGCCAGGGGCGTATCATTGACCGTTTTTGAGATATGGCCCAAAAACGAAAAATTGAAAATATCCAAAGGGGTACCCCTTACGATTTTTTCAAATTTTAGACTTTTCCTTCTGGAGACCGTAATAGTTGTTCAAACATTATGAAAATTGGTATACTTATGTAATTTTGCTCGTAGAATTTAATGGTGCTATCGACAGGGGCGTGTCATTGACAGTTTTTGAGATATGGCCCAAAAACGAAAAATTGAAAAAATCCAAAGGGGCACCCCTTACGATTTTTTCAATTTTTAGACTTTTCCTTCTCGAGACCATAATAGTTGTTCAAACATTATGAAAATTGGTATAATTATGTAATTTTGCACGTAGAATTTAATGGTGCAATCGCCAGGGGCGTATCATTGACAGTTTTTGAGATATGGCCCAAAAACGAAAAATTGAAAAAATCCAAAGGGGCACCCCTTACGATTTTTTCAATTTTTAGACTTTTCCTTCTGGAGACCATATTAGTTGTTCAAACATTATGAAAATTGGTATACTTTGTAATTTTGCTCGTAGAATTTAATGGTGCTATCGCCAGGGGCGTATCATTGACCGTTTTTGAGATATGGCCCAAAAACGAAAAATTGAAAATATCCAAAGGGGTACCCCTTACGATTTTTTCAAATTTTAGACTTTTCCTTCTGGAGACCGTAATAGTTGTTCAAACATTATGAAAATTGGTATACTTATGTAATTTTGCTCGTAGAATTTAATGGTGCTATCGACAGGGGCGTGTCATTGACCGTTTTTGAGATATGGCCCAAAAACGAAAAATTGAAAAAATCCAAAGGGGCACCCCTTACGATTTTTTCAATTTTTAGACTTTTCCTTCTGGAGACCATATTAGTTGTTCAAACATTATGAAAATTGGTATACTTATGTAATTTTGCTCGTAGAATTTAATGGTGCTATCGACAGGGGCGTGTCATTGACAGTTTTTGAGATATGGCCCAAAAACGAAAAATTGAAAAAATCCAAAGGGGCACCCCTTACGATTTTTTCAATTTTTAGACTTTTCCTTCTCGAGACCATAATAGTTGTTCAAACATTATGAAAATTGGTATAATTATGTAATTTTGCACGTAGAATTTAATGGTGCAATCGCCAGGGGCGTATCATTGACAGTTTTTGAGATATGGCCCAAAAACGAAAAATTGAAAAAATCCAAAGGGGCACCCCTTACGATTTTTTCAATTTTTAGACTTTTCCTTCTGGAGACCGTAATAGTTGTTCAAACATTATGAAAAGTGGTATACGTATGTAATTTTGCACGTATTATTTAATGGTTCAATCGCCAGGGGCGTATCATTGACAGTTTTTGAGATATGGCCCAAAAACGAAAAATTGAAAAAATCCAAAGGGGCGCCCCTTACGATTTTTTCAATTATTAGACTTTTCCTTCTGGAGACCATATTAGTTGTTCAAACATTATGAAAATTGGTATACTTTGTAATTTTGCTCGTAGAATTTAATGGTGCTATCGCCAGGGGCGTATCATTGACCGTTTTTGAGATATGGCCCAAAAACGAAAAATTGAAAAAATCCAAAGGGGTACCCCTTACGATTTTTTCAAATTTTAGACTTTTCCTTCTGGAGACCGTAATAGTTGTTCAAACATTATGAAAATTGGTATACTTATGTAATTTTGCTCGTAGAATTTAATGGTGCTATCGACAGGGGCGTGTCATTGACCGTTTTTGAGATATGGCCCAAAAACGAAAAATTGAAAAAATCCAAAGGGGCACCCCTTACGATTTTTTCAATTTTTAGACTTTTCCTTCTCGAGACCATAATAGTTGTTCAAACATTATGAAAATTGGTATAATTATGTAATTTTGCACGTAGAATTTAATGGTGCAATCGCCAGGGGCGTATCATTGACAGTTTTTGAGATATGGCCCAAAAACGAAAAATTGAAAAAATCCAAAGGGGCACCCCTTACGATTTTTTCAATTTTTAGACTTTTCCTTCTGGAGACCGTAATAGTTGTTCAAACATTATGAAAAGTGGTATACGTATGTAATTTTGCACGTATTATTTAATGGTTCAATCGCCAGGGGCGTATCATTGACAGTTTTAGAGATATGGCCCAAAAACGAAAAATTGAAAAAAACCAAAGGGGCACCCCTTACGATTTTTTCAATTTTTAGACTTTTCCTTCTGGAGACCGTAATAGTTGTTCAAACATTATGAAAAGTGGTATACGTATGTAATTTTGCACGTAGAATTTAATGGTGCAATCGCCAGGGGCGTATCAATGACAGTTTTTGAGATATGGTTCAAAAACGGAAAATTGAAAAAATCCAAAGCGGCACCCCTTACGATTTTTTCTATTTTTAGACTTTTCCTTCTGAAGACCGTAATAGTTGTTCAAACATTATGAAAATTGGTATACTCATGTAATTTTGCTCGTAGAATTTAATGGTGCAATCGCCAGGGGCGTATCATTGACCGTTTTTGAGATATGGCCCAAAAACGAAAAATTGAAAAAATCCAAAGGGGCACCCCTTACGATTTCTTCAATTTTTAGACGTTTTCTTCTGGAGACCATAATAGTTGTTCAAACATTATGAAAATTGGTATACTTATGTAATTTTGCACGTAGAATTTAATGGTGCAATCGCCAGGGTCGTATCATTGACAGTTTTTGAGATATGGCCCAAAAACGAAAAATTGAAAAAATCCAAAGGGGCACCCCTTACGATTTTTTCAATTTTTAGACTTTTCCTTCTGGAGACCATATTAGTTGTTCAAACATTATGAAAATTGGTATACTTATGTAATTTTGCACGTAGAATTTAATGGTGCAATCGCCAGGGGCGTATCATTGACAGTTTTTGAGATATGGCCCAAAAACGAAAAATTGAAAAAATCCAAAGGGGCACCCCTTACGATTTTTTCAATTTTTAGACTTTTCCTTCTGGAGACCATATTAGTTGTTCAAACATTATGAAAATTGGTATACTTATGTAATTTTGCACGTAGAATTTAATGGTGCAATCGCCAGGGGCGTATCATTGACAGTTTTTGAGATATGGCCCAAAAACGAAAAATTGAAAAAATCCAAAGGGGCACCCCTTACGATTTTTTCAATTTTTAGACTTTTCCTTCTGGAGACCATATTAGTTGTTCAAACATTATGAAAATTGGTATACTTATGTAATTTTGCTTGTAGAATTTAATGGTGCAATCGCCAGGGTCGTATCATTGACAGTTTTTGAGATATGGCCCAAAAACGAAAAATTGAAAAAATCCAAAGAGGCACCCCTTACGATTTTTTCAATTTTTAGACTTTTCCTTCTGGAGACCATATTAGTTGTTCAAACATTATGAAAATTGGTATACTTATGTAATTTTGCTCGTAGAATTTAATGGTGCAATCGCCAGGGGCGTATCATTGACAGTTTTTGAGATATGGCCCAAAAACGAAAAATTGAAAAAATCCAAAGGGGCACCCCTTACGATTTTTTCAATTTTTAGACTTTTCCTTCTGCAGACCATATTAGTTGTTCAAACATTATGAAAATTGGTATACTTATGTAATTTTGCTCGTAGAATTTAATGGTGCAATCGCCAGGGGCGTATCATTGACCGTTTTTGAGATATGGCCCAAAAACGAAAAATTGAAAAAATCCAAAGGGGCACCCCTTACGATTTTTTCAATTTTTAGACTTTTCCTTCTGGAGACCATATTAGTTGTTCAAACATTATGAAAATTGGTATACTTATGTAATTTTGCTCGTAGAATTTAATGGTGCAATCGCCAGGGGCGTATCATTAACCGTTTTTGAGATATGGCCCAAAAACGAAAAATTGAAAAAATCCAAAGGGGCACCCCATACGATTTTTTCAATTTTTAGACTTTTCCTTCTCGAGACCATAATAGTTGTTCAAACATTATGAAAATTGGTATAATTATGTAATTTTGCACGTAGAATTTAATGGTGCAATCGCCAGGGGCGTATCATTGACAGTTTTTGAGATATGGCCCAAAAACGAAAAATTGAAAAAATCCAAAGGGGCACCCCTTACGATTTTTTCAATTTTTAGACTTTTCCTTCTGGAGACCGTAATAGTTGTTCAAACATTATGAAAAGTGGTATACGTATGTAATTTTGCACGTATTATTTAATGGTTCAATCGCCAGGGGCGTATCATTGACAGTTTTTGAGATATGGCCCAAAAACGAAAAATTGAAAAAATCCAAAGGGGCACCCCTTACGATTTTTTCAATTTTTAGACTTTTCCTTCTGGAGACCATATTAGTTGTTCAAACATTATGAAAATTGGTATACTTATGTAATTTTGCTCGTAGAATTTAATGGTGCAATCGCCAGGGGCGTATCATTGACAGTTTTTGAGATATGGCCCAAAAACGAAAAATTGAAAAAATCCAAAGGGGCACCCCTTACGATTTTTTCAATTTTTAGGCTTTTCCTTCTGGAGACCATATTAGTTGTTCAAACATTATGAAAATTGGTATACTTATGTAATTTTGCACGTAGAATTTGATGGTGCAATCGCCAGGGGCGTATCATTGACAGTTTTTGAGATATGGCCCAAAAACGAAAAATTGAAAAAATCCAAAGGGGCACCCCTTACGATTTTTTCAATTTTTAGACTTTTCCTTCTGGAGACCATATTAGTTGTTCAAACATTATGAAAATTGGTATACTTATGTAATTTTGCTCGTAGAATTTAATGGTGCAATCGCCAGGGGCGTATCATTGACAGTTTTTGAGATATGGCCCAAAAACGAAAAATTGAAAAAATCCAAAGGGGCACCCCTTACGATTTTTTCAATTTTTAGACTTTTCCTTCTGGAGACCATATTAGTTGTTCAAACATTATGAAAATTGGTATACTTATGTAATTTTGCTCGTAGAATTTAATGGTGCAATCGCCAGGGGCGTATCATTGACCGTTTTTGAGATATGGCCCAAAAACGAAAAATTGAAAAAATCCAAAGGGGCACCCCTTACGATTTTTTCAATTTTTAGACTTTTCCTTCTGGAGACCATATTAGTTGTTCAAACATTATGAAAATTGGTATACTTATGTAATTTTGCTCGTAGAATTTAATGGTGCAATCGCCAGGGGCGTATCATTAACCGTTTTTGAGATATGGCCCAAAAACGAAAAATTGAAAAAATCCAAAGGGGCACCCCATACGATTTTTTCAATTTTTAGACTTTTCCTTCTCGAGACCATAATAGTTGTTCAAACATTATGAAAATTGGTATAATTATGTAATTTTGCACGTAGAATTTAATGGTGCAATCGCCAGGGGCGTATCATTGACAGTTTTTGAGATATGGCCCAAAAACGAAAAATTGAAAAAATCCAAAGGGGCACCCCTTACGATTTTTTCAATTTTTAGACTTTTCCTTCTGGAGACCGTAATAGTTGTTCAAACATTATGAAAAGTGGTATACGTATGTAATTTTGCACGTATTATTTAATGGTTCAATCGCCAGAGGCGTATCATTGACAGTTTTTGAGATATGGCCCAAAAACGAAAAATTGAAAAAAACCAAAGGGGCACCCCTTACGATTTTTTCAATTTTTAGACTTTTCCTTCTGGAGACCGTAATAGTTCAAACATTATGAAAAGTGGTATACGTATGTAATTTTGCACGTATTATTTAATGGTTCAATCGCCAGGGGCGTATCATTGACAGTTTTTGAGATATGGCCCAAAAACGAAAAATTGAAAAAAACCAAAGGGGCACCCCTTACGATTTTTTCAATTTTTAGACTTTTCCTTCTGGAGACCATATTAGTTGTTCAAACATTATGAAAATTGGTATAATTATGTAATTTTGCACGTAGAATTTAATGGTGCAATCGCCAGGGGCGTATCATTGACAGTTTTTGAGATATGGCCCAAAAACGAAAAATTGAAAAAATCCAAAGGGGCACCCCTTACGATTTTTTCAATTTTTAGACTTTTCCTTCTGGAGACCGTAATAGTTGTTCAAACATTATGAAAAGTGGTATACGTATGTAATTTTGCACGTATTATTTAATGGTTCAATCGCCAGGGGCGTATCATTGACAGTTTTTGAGATATGGCCCAAAAACGAAAAATTGAAAAAATCCAAAGGGGCACCCCTTACGATTTTTTCAATTTTTAGACTTTTCCTTCTGGAGACCATATTAGTTGTTCAAACATTATGAAAATTGGTATACTTATGTAATTTTGCTCGTAGAATTTAATGGTGCAATCGCCAGGGGCGTATCATTGACAGTTTTTGAGATATGGCCCAAAAACGAAAAATTGAAAAAATCCAAAGGGGCACCCCTTACGATTTTTTCAATTTTTAGGCTTTTCCTTCTGGAGACCATATTAGTTGTTCAAACATTATGAAAATTGGTATACTTATGTAATTTTGCACGTAGAATTTGATGGTGCAATCGCCAGGGGCGTATCATTGACAGTTTTTGAGATATGGCCCAAAAACGAAAAATTGAAAAAATCCAAAGGGGCACCCCTTACGATTTTTTCAATTTTTAGACTTTTCCTTCTGGAGACCATATTAGTTGTTCAAACATTATGAAAATTGGTATACTTATGTAATTTTGCTCGTAGAATTTAATGGTGCAATCGCCAGGGGCGTATCATTGACCGTTTTTGAGATATGGCCCAAAAACGAAAAATTGAAAAAATCCAAAGGGGCACCCCTTACGATTTTTTCAATTTTTAGACTTTTCCTTCTGGAGACCATATTAGTTGTTCAAACATTATGAAAATTGGTATACTTATGTAATTTTGCTCGTAGAATTTAATGGTGCAATCGCCAGGGGCGTATCATTGACCGTTTTTGAGATATGGCCCAAAAACGAAAAATTGAAAAAATCCAAAGGGGCACCCCTTACGATTTTTTCAATTTTTAGACTTTTCCTTCTGGAGACCATATTAGTTGTTCAAACATTATGAAAATTGGTATACTTATGTAATTTTGCTCGTAGAATTTAATGGTGCAATCGCCAGGGGCGTATCATTAACCGTTTTTGAGATATGGCCCAAAAACGAAAAATTGAAAAAATCCAAAGGGGCACCCCATACGATTTTTTCAATTTTTAGACTTTTCCTTCTCGAGACCATAATAGTTGTTCAAACATTATAAAAATTGGTATAATTATGTAATTTTGCACGTAGAATTTAATGGTGCAATCGCCAGGGGCGTATCATTGACAGTTTTTGAGATATGGCCCAAAAACGAAAAATTGAAAAAATCCAAAGGGGCACCCCTTACGATTTTTTCAATTTTTAGACTTTTCCTTCTGGAGACCGTAATAGTTGTTCAAACATTATGAAAAGTGGTATACGTATGTAATTTTGCACGTATTATTTAATGGTTCAATCGCCAGAGGCGTATCATTGACAGTTTTTGAGATATGGCCCAAAAACGAAAAATTGAAAAAAACCAAAGGGGCACCCCTTACGATTTTTTCAATTTTTAGACTTTTCCTTCTGGAGACCGTAATAGTTCAAACATTATGAAAAGTGGTATACGTATGTAATTTTGCACGTATTATTTAATGGTTCAATCGCCAGGGGCGTATCATTGACAGTTTTTGAGATATGGCCCAAAAACGAAAAATTGAAAAAATCCAAAGGGGCACCCCTTACGATTTTTTCAATTTTTAGACTTTTCCTTCTGGAGACCATATTAGTTGTTCAAACATTATGAAAATTGGTATACTTATGTAATTTTGCTCGTAGAATTTAATGGTGCAATCGCCAGGGGCGTATCATTGACAGTTTTTGAGATATGGCCCAAAAACCAAAAATTGAAAAAATCCAAAGGGGCACCCCTTACGATTTTTTCAATTTTTAGACTTTTCCTTCTGGAGACCATATTAGTTGTTCAAACATTATGAAAATTGGTATACTTATGTAATTTTGCTCGTAGAATTTAATGGTGCAATCGCCAGGGGCGTATCATTGACAGTTTTTGAGATATGGCCCAAAAACGAAAAATTGAAAAAATCCAAAGGGGCACCCCTTACGATTTTTTCAATTTTTAGACTTTTCCTTCTGGAGACCATATTAGTTGTGCAAACATTATGAAAATTGGTATACTTATGTAATTTTGCTCGTAGAATTTAATGGTGCAATCGCCAGGGGCGTATCATTGACCGTTTTTGAGATATGGCCCAAAAACTAAAAATTGAAAAAAACCAAAGGGGCACCCCTTACGATTTTTTCAATTTTTAGACTTTTCCTTCTGGAGACCATATTAGTTGTTCAAACATTATGAAAATTGGTATACTTATGTAATTTTGCTCGTAGAATTTAATGGTGCAATCGCCAGGGGCGTATCATTGACAGTTTTTGAGATATGGCCCAAAAACGAAAAATTGAAAAAATCCAAAGGGGCACCCCTTACGATTTTTTCAATTTTTAGACTTTTCCTTCTGGAGACCATATTAGTTGTTCAAACATTATGAAAATTGGTATACTTATGTAATTTTGCTCGTAGAATTTAATGGTGCAATCGCCAGGGGCGTATCATTGACCGTTTTTGAGATATGGCCCAAAAACGAAAAATTGAAAAAATCCAAAGGGGCACCCCTTACGATTTTTTCAATTTTTAGACTTTTCCTTCTGGAGACCATATTAGTTGTTCAAACATTATGAAAATTGGTATACTTATGTAATTTTGCTCGTAGAATTTAATGGTGCAATCGCCAGGGGCGTATCATTGACAGTTTTTGAGATATGGCCCAAAAACGAAAAATTGAAAAAATCCAAAGGGGCACCCCTTACGATTTTTTCAATTTTTAGACTTTTCCTTCTGGAGACCATATTAGTTGTTCAAACATTATGAAAATTGGTATACTTATGTAATTTTGCTCGTAGAATTTAATGGTGCAATCGCCAGGGGCGTATCATTGACAGTTTTTGAGATATGGCCCAAAAACCAAAAATTGAAAAAATCCAAAGGGGCACCCCTTACGATTTTTTCAATTTTTAGACTTTTCCTTCTGGAGACCATATTAGTTGTTCAAACATGAAAATTGGTATACTTATGTAATTTTGCTCGTAGAATTTAATGGTGCAATCGCCAGGGGCGTATCATTAACAGTTTTTGAGATATGGCCCAAAAACGAAAAATTGAAAAAATCCAAAGGGGCACCCCTTACGATTTTTTCAATTTTTAGACTTTTCCTTCTGGAGACCATATTAGTTGTGCAAACATTATGAAAATTGGTATACTTATGTAATTTTGCTCGTAGAATTTAATGGTGCAATCGCCAGGGGCGTATCATTGACCGTTTTTGAGATATGGCCCAAAAACTAAAAATTGAAAAAAACCAAAGGGGCACCCCTTACGATTTTTTCAATTTTTAGACTTTTCCTTCTGGAGACCATATTAGTTGTTCAAACATTATGAAAATTGGTATACTTATGTAATTTTGCTCGTAGAATTTAATGGTGCAATCGCCAGGGGCGTATCATTAACCGTTTTTGAGATATGGCCCAAAAACGAAAAATTGAAAAAATCCAAAGGGGCACCCCTTACGTTTTTTTCAATTTTTAGACTTTTCCTTCTCGAGACCATAATAGTTGTTCAAACATTATGAAATTTGGTATAATTATGTAATTTTGCACGTAGAATTTAATGGTGCAATCGCCAGGGGCGTATCATTGACAGTTTTTGAGATATGGCCCAAAAACGAAAAATTGAAAAAATCCAAAGGGGCACCCCTTACGATTTTTTCAATTTTTAGACTTTTCCTTCTGGAGACCGTAATAGTTGTTCAAACATTATGAAAAGTGGTATACGTATGTAATTTTGCACGTATTATTTAATGGCTCAATCGCCAGGGGCGTATCATTGACAGTTTTTGAGATATGGCCCAAAAACGAAAAATTGAAAAAAACCAAAGGGGCACCCCTTACGATTTTTTCAATTTTTAGACTTTTCCTTCTGGAGACCGTAATAGTTGTTCAAACATTATGAAAAGTGGTATACGTATGTAATTTTGCACGTAGAATTTAATGGTGCAATCGCCAGGGGCGTATCATTGACAGTTTTTGAGATATGGCCCAAAAACGAAAAATTGAAAAAATCCAAAGGGGCACCCCTTACGATTTTTTCAATTTTTAGACTTTTCCTTCTGGAGACCATATTAGTTGTTCAAACATTATGAAAATTGGTATACTTATGTAATTTTGCTCGTAGAATTTAATGGTGCAATCGCCAGGGGCGTATCATTGACAGTTTTTGAGATATGGCCCAAAAACGAAAAATTGAAAAAATCTAAAGGGGCACCCCTTACGATTTTTTCAATTTTTAGACTTTTCCTTCTGGAGACCGTAATAGTTGATCAAACATTATGAAAAGTGGTATACGTATGTAATTTTGCACGTATTATTTAATGGTTCAATCGCCAGGGGCGTATCATTGACAGTTTTTGAGATATGGCCCAAAAACGAAAAATTGAAAAAAACCAAAGGGGCACCCCTTACGATTTTTTCAATTTTTAGACTTTTCCTTCTGGAGACCGTAATAGTTGTTCAAACATTATGAAAAGTGGTATACGTATGTAATTTTGCACGTAGAATTTAATGGTGCAATCGCCAGGGGCGTATCATTGACAGTTTTTGAGATATGGCCCAAAAACGAAAAATTGAAAAAATCCAAAGGGGCACCCCTTACGATTTTTTCAATTTTTAGACTTTTCCTTCTGGAGACCGTAATAGTTGTTCAAACATTATGAAAAGTGGTATACGTATGTAATTTTGCACGTATTATTTAATGGTTCAATCGCCAGAGGCGTATCATTGACAGTTTTTGAGATATGGCCCAAAAACGAAAAATTGAAAAAAACCAAAGGGGCACCCCTTACGATTTTTTCAATTTTTAGACTTTTCCTTCTGGAGACCGTAATAGTTCAAACATTATGAAAAGTGGTATACGTATGTAATTTTGCACGTATTATTTAATGGTTCAATCGCCAGGGGCGTATCATTGACAGTTTTTGAGATATGGCCCAAAAACGAAAAATTGAAAAAAACCAAAGGGGCACCCCTTACGATTTTTTCAATTTTTAGACTTTTCCTTCTGGAGACCGTAATAGTTGTTCAAACATTATGAAAAGTGGTATACGTATGTAATTTTGCACGTAGAATTTAATGGTGCAATCGCCAGGGGCGTATCATTGACAGTTTTTGAGATATGGCCCAAAAACGAAAAATTGAAAAAATCCAAAGGGGCACCCCTTACGATTTTTTCAATTTTTAGACTTTTCCTTCTGGAGACCATATTAGTTGTTCAAACATTATGAAAATTGGTATACTTATGTAATTTTGCTCGTAGAATTTAATGGTGCAATCGCCAGGGGCGTATCATTGACAGTTTTTGAGATATGGCCCAAAAACGAAAAATTGAAAAAATCCAAAGGGGCACCCCTTACGATTTTTTCAATTTTTAGACTTTTCCTTCTGGAGATCATATTAGTTGTTCAAACATTATGAAAATTGGTATACTTATGTAATTTTGCTCGTAGAATTTAATGGTGCAATCGCCAGGGGCGTATCATTGACCGTTTTTGAGATATGGCCCAAAAACGAAAAATTGAAAAAATCCAAAGGGGCACCCCTTACGATTTTTTCAATTTTTAGACTTTTCCTTCTGGAGACCATATTAGTTGTTCAAACATTATGAAAATTGGTATACTTATGTAATTTTGCTCGTAGAATTTAATGGTGCAATCGCCAGGGGCGTATCATTGACAGTTTTTGAGATATGGCCCAAAAACGAAAAATTGAAAAAATCCAAAGGGGCACCCCTTACGATTTTTTCAATTTTTAGACTTTTCCTTCTGGAGACCATATTAGTTGTTCAAACATTATGAAAATTGGTATACTTATGTAATTTTGCTCGTAGAATTTAATGGTGCAATCGCCAGGGGCGTATCATTGACAGTTTTTGAGATATGGCCCAAAAACCAAAAATTGAAAAAATCCAAAGGGGCACCCCTTACGATTTTTTCAATTTTTAGACTTTTCCTTCTGGAGACCATATTAGTTGTTCAAACATTATGAAAATTGGTATACTTATGTAATTTTGCTCGTAGAATTTAATGGTGCAATCGCCAGGGGCGTATCATTGACAGTTTTTGAGATATGGCCCAAAAACGAAAAATTGAAAAAATCCAAAGGGGCACCCCTTACGATTTTTTCAATTTTTAGACTTTTCCTTCTGGAGACCATATTAGTTGTGCAAACATTATGAAAATTGGTATACTTATGTAATTTTGCTCGTAGAATTTAATGGTGCAATCGCCAGGGGCGTATCATTGACCGTTTTTGAGATATGGCCCAAAAACTAAAAATTGAAAAAAACCAAAGGGGCACCCCTTACGATTTTTTCAATTTTTAGACTTTTCCTTCTGGAGACCATATTAGTTGTTCAAACATTATGAAAATTGGTATACTTATGTAATTTTGCTCGTAGAATTTAATGGTGCAATCGCCAGGGGCGTATCATTGACAGTTTTTGAGATATGGCCCAAAAACGAAAAATTGAAAAAATCCAAAGGGGCACCCCTTACGATTTTTTCAATTTTTAGACTTTTCCTTCTGGAGACCATATTAGTTGTGCAAACATTATGAAAATTGGTATACTTATGTAATTTTGCTCGTAGAATTTAATGGTGCAATCGCCAGGGGCGTATCATTGACCGTTTTTGAGATATGGCCCAAAAACTAAAAATTGAAAAAAACCAAAGGGGCACCCCTTACGATTTTTTCAATTTTTAGACTTTTCCTTCTGGAGACCATATTAGTTGTTCAAACATTATGAAAATTGGTATACTTATGTAATTTTGCTCGTAGAATTTAATGGTGCAATCGCCAGGGGCGTATCATTAACCGTTTTTGAGATATGGCCCAAAAACGAAAAATTGAAAAAATCCAAAGGGGCACCCCTTACGATTTTTTCAATTTTTAGACTTTTCCTTCTGGAGACCGTAATAGTTGTTCAAACATTATGAAAAGTGGTATACGTATGTAATTTTGCACGTATTATTTAATGGCTCAATCGCCAGGGGCGTATCATTGACAGTTTTTGAGATATGGCCCAAAAACGAAAAATTGAAAAAAACCAAAGGGGCACCCCTTACGATTTTTTCAATTTTTAGACTTTTCCTTCTGGAGACCGTAATAGTTGTTCAAACATTATGAAAAGTGGTATACGTATGTAATTTTGCACGTAGAATTTAATGGTGCAATCGCCAGGGGAGTATCATTGACAGTTTTTGAGATATGGCCCAAAAACGAAAAATTGAAAAAATCCAAAGGGGCACCCCTTACGATTTTTTCAATTTTTAGACTTTTCCTTCTGGAGACCATATTAGTTGTTCAAACATTATGAAAATTGGTATACTTATGTAATTTTGCTCGTAGAATTTAATGGTGCAATCGCCAGGGGCGTATCATTGACAGTTTTTGAGATATGGCCCAAAAACGAAAAATTGAAAAAATCTAAAGGGGCACCCCTTACGATTTTTTCAATTTTTAGACTTTTCCTTCTGGAGACCGTAATAGTTGATCAAACATTATGAAAAGTGGTATACGTATGTAATTTTGCACGTATTATTTAATGGTTCAATCGCCAGGGGCGTATCATTGACAGTTTTTGAGATATGGCCCAAAAACGAAAAATTGAAAAAAACCAAAGGGGCACCCCTTACGATTTTTTCAATTTTTAGACTTTTCCTTCTGGAGACCGTAATAGTTGTTCAAACATTATGAAAAGTGGTATACGTATGTAATTTTGCACGTAGAATTTAATGGTGCAATCGCCAGGGGCGTATCATTGACAGTTTTTGAGATATGGCCCAAAAACGAAAAATTGAAAAAATCCAAAGGGGCACCCCTTACGATTTTTTCAATTTTTAGACTTTTCCTTCTGGAGACCATATTAGTTGTTCAAACATTATGAAAATTGGTATACTTATGTAATTTTGCTCGTAGAATTTAATGGTGCAATCGCCAGGGGCGTATCATTGACCGTTTTTGAGATATGGCCCAAAAACGAAAAATTGAAAAAATCCAAAGGGGCACCCCTTACGATTTTTTCAATTTTTAGACTTTTCCTTCTGGAGACCATATTAGTTGTTCAAACATTATGAAAATTGGTATACTTATGTAATTTTGCTCGTAGAATTTAATGGTGCAATCGCCAGGGGCGTATCATTGACCGTTTTTGAGATATGGCCCAAAAACGAAAAATTGAAAAAATCCAAAGGGGCACCCCTTACGATTTTTTCAATTTTTAGACTTTTCCTTCTGGAGACCATATTAGTTGTTCAAACATTATGAAAATTGGTATACTTATGTAATTTTGCTCGTAGAATTTAATGGTGCAATCGCCAGGGGCGTATCATTGACAGTTTTTGAGATATGGCCCAAAAACGAAAAATTGAAAAAATCCAAAGGGGCACCCCTTACGATTTTTTCAATTTTTAGACTTTTCCTTCTGGAGACCATATTAGTTGTTCAAACATTATGAAAATTGGTATACTTATGTAATTTTGCTCGTAGAATTTAATGGTGTAATCGCCAGGGGCGTATCATTGACCGTTTTTGAGATATGGCCCAAAAACGAAAAATTGAAAAAATCCAAAGGGGCACCCCTTACGATTTTTTCAATTTTTAGACTTTTCCTTCTGGAGACCATATTAGTTGTGCAAACATTATGAAAATTGGTATACTTATGTAATTTTGCTCGTAGAATTTAATGGTGCTATCGCCAGGGGCGTATCATTGACCGTTTTTGAGATATGGCCCAAAAACGAAAAATTGAAAAAATCCAAAGGGGTACCCCTTACGTTTTTTTCAATTTTTAGACTTTTCCTTCTCGAGACCATATTAGTTGTTCAAACATTATGAAAATTGGTATACTTATGTAATTTTGCTCGTAGAATTTAATGGTGCAATCGCCAGGGGCGTATCATTGACCGTTTTTGAGATATGGCCCAAAAACGAAAAATTGAAAAAATCCAAAGGGGCACCCCTTACGATTTTTTCAATTTTTAGACTTTTCCTTCTGGAGACCATATTAGTTGTTCAAACATTATGAAAATTGGTATACTTATGTAATTTTGCTCGTAGAATTTAATGGTGCAATCGCCAGGGGCGTATCATTGACAGTTTTTGAGATATGGCCCAAAAACGAAAAATTGAAAAAATCCAAAGGGGCACCCCTTACGATTTTTTCAATTTTTAGACTTTTCCTTCTGGAGACCATATTAGTTGTTCAAACATTATGAAAATTGGTATACTTATGTAATTTTGCTCGTAGAATTTAATGGTGCAATCGCCAGGGGCGTATCATTGACAGTTTTTGAGATATGGCCCAAAAACCAAAAATTGAAAAAATCCAAAGGGGCACCCCTTACGATTTTTTCAATTTTTAGACTTTTCCTTCTGGAGACCATATTAGTTGTTCAAACATTATGAAAATTGGTATACTTATGTAATTTTGCTCGTAGAATTTAATGGTGCAATCGCCAGGGGCGTATCATTGACAGTTTTTGAGATATGGCCCAAAAACGAAAAATTGAAAAAATCCAAAGGGGCACCCCTTACGATTTTTTCAATTTTTAGACTTTTCCTTCTGGAGACCATATTAGTTGTGCAAACATTATGAAAATTGGTATACTTATGTAATTTTGCTCGTAGAATTTAATGGTGCAATCGCCAGGGGCGTATCATTGACCGTTTTTGAGATATGGCCCAAAAACGAAAAATTGAAAAAAACCAAAGGGGCACCCCTTACGATTTTTTCAATTTTTAGACTTTTCCTTCTGGAGACCATATTAGTTGTTCAAACATTATGAAAATTGGTATACTTATGTAATTTTGCTCGTAGAATTTAATGGTGCAATCGCCAGGGGCGTATCATTGACCGTTTTTGAGATATGGCCCAAAAACGAAAAATTGAAAAAATCCAAAGGGGCACCCCTTACGATTTTTTCAATTTTTAGACTTTTCCTTCTGGAGACCATATTAGTTGTGCAAACATTATGAAAATTGGTATACTTATGTAATTTTGCTCGTAGAATTTAATGGTGCTATCGCCAGGGGCGTATCATTGACCGTTTTTGAGATATGGCCCAAAAACGAAAAATTGAAAAAATCCAAAGGGGTACCCCTTACGTTTTTTTCAATTTTTAGACTTTTCCTTCTCGAGACCATATTAGTTGTTCAAACATTATGAAAATTGGTATACTTATGTAATTTTGCTCGTAGAATTTAATGGTGCAATCGCCAGGGGCGTATCATTGACCGTTTTTGAGATATGGCCCAAAAACGAAAAATTGAAAAAATCCAAAGGGGCACCCCTTACGATTTTTTCAATTTTTAGACTTTTCCTTCTGGAGACCATATTAGTTGTTCAAACATTATGAAAATCGGTATACTTATGTAATTTTGCTCGTAGAATTTAATGGTGCAATCGCCAGGGGCGTATCATTGACAGTTTTTGAGATATGGCCCAAAAACCAAAAATTGAAAAAATCCAAAGGGGCACCCCTTACGATTTTTTCAATTTTTAGACTTTTCCTTCTGGAGACCATATTAGTTGTTCAAACATTATGAAAATTGGTATACTTATGTAATTTTGCTCGTAGAATTTAATGGTGCAATCGCCAGGGGCGTATCATTGACAGTTTTTGAGATATGGCCCAAAAACGAAAAATTGAAAAAATCCAAAGGGGCACCCCTTACGATTTTTTCAATTTTTAGACTTTTCCTTCTGGAGACCATATTAGTTGTGCAAACATTATGAAAATTGGTATACTTATGTAATTTTGCTCGTAGAATTTAATGGTGCAATCGCCAGGGGCGTATCATTGACCGTTTTTGAGATATGGCCCAAAAACGAAAAATTGAAAAAAACCAAAGGGGCACCCCTTACGATTTTTTCAATTTTTAGACTTTTCCTTCTGGAGACCATATTAGTTGTTCAAACATTATGAAAATTGGTATACTTATGTAATTTTGCTCGTAGAATTTAATGGTGCAATCGCCAGGGGCGTATCATTAACCGTTTTTGAGATATGGCCCAAAAACGAAAAATTGAAAAAATCCAAAGGGGCACCCCTTACGTTTTTTTCAATTTTTAGACTTTTCCTTCTCGAGACCATAATAGTTGTTCAAACATTATGAAAATTGGTATAATTATGTAATTTTGCACGTAGAATTTAATGGTGCAATCGCCAGGGGCGTATCATTGACAGTTTTTGAGATATGGCCCAAAAACGAAAAATTGAAAAAATCCAAAGGGGCACCCCTTACGATTTTTTCAATTTTTAGACTTTTCCTTCTGGAGACCGTAATAGTTGTTCAAACATTATGAAAAGTGGTATACGTATGTAATTTTGCACGTATTATTTAATGGCTCAATCGCCAGGGGCGTATCATTGACAGTTTTTGAGATATGGCCCAAAAACGAAAAATTTAAAAAAACCAAAGGGGCACCCCTTACGATTTTTTCAATTTTTAGACTTTTCCTTCTGGAGACCGTAATAGTTGTTCAAACATTATGAAAAGTGGTATACGTATGTAATTTTGCACGTAGAATTTAATGGTGCAATCGCCAGGGGCGTATCATTGACAGTTTTTGAGATATGGCCCAAAAACGAAAAATTGAAAAAATCCAAAGGGGCACCCCTTACGATTTTTTCAATTTTTAGACTTTTCCTTCTGGAGACCATATTAGTTGTTCAAACATTATGAAAATTGGTATACTTATGTAATTTTGCTCGTAGAATTTAATGGTGCAATCGCCAGGGGCGTATCATTGACAGTTTTTGAGATATGGCCCAAAAACGAAAAATTGAAAAAATCCAAAGGGGCACCCCTTACGATTTTTTCAATTTTTAGACTTTTCCTTCTGGAGACCGTAATAGTTGATCAAACATTATGAAAAGTGGTATACGTATGTAATTTTGCACGTATTATTTAATGGTTCAATCGCCAGGGGCGTATCATTGACAGTTTTTGAGATATGGCCTAAAAACGAAAAATTGAAAAAAACCAAAGGGGCACCCCTTACGATTTTTTCAATTTTTAGACTTTTCCTTCTGGAGACCGTAATAGTTGTTCAAACATTATGAAAAGTGGTATACGTATGTAATTTTGCACGTAGAATTTAATGGTGCAATCGCCAGGGGCGTATCATTGACAGTTTTTGAGATATGGCCCAAAAACGAAAAATTGAAAAAATCCAAAGGGGCACCCCTTACGATTTTTTCAATTTTTAGACTTTTCCTTCTGGAGACCATATTAGTTGTTCAAACATTATGAAAATTGGTATACTTATGTAATTTTGCTCGTAGAATTTAATGGTGCAATCGCCAGGGGCGTATCATTGACCGTTTTTGAGATATGGCCCAAAAACGAAAAATTGAAAAAATCCAAAGGGGCACCCCTTACGATTTTTTCAATTTTTAGACTTTTCCTTCTGGAGACCATATTAGTTGTTCAAACATTATGAAAATTGGTATACTTATGTAATTTTGCTCGTAGAATTTAATGGTGCAATCGCCAGGGGCGTATCATTGACAGTTTTTGAGATATGGCCCAAAAACGAAAAATTGAAAAAATCCAAAGGGGCACCCCTTACGATTTTTTCAATTTTTAGACTTTTCCTTCTGGAGACCATATTAGTTGTTCAAACATTATGAAAATTGGTATACTTATGTAATTTTGCTCGTAGAATTTAATGGTGTAATCGCCAGGGGCGTATCATTGACCGTTTTTGAGATATGGCCCAAAAACGAAAAATTGAAAAAATCCAAAGGGGCACCCCTTACGATTTTTTCAATTTTTAGACTTTTCCTTCTGGAGACCATATTAGTTGTGCAAACATTATGAAAATTGGTATACTTATGTAATTTTGCTCGTAGAATTTAATGGTGCTATCGCCAGGGGCGTATCATTGACCGTTTTTGAGATATGGCCCAAAAACGAAAAATTGAAAAAAACCAAAGGGGCACCCCTTACGATTTTTTCAATTTTTAGACTTTTCCTTCTGGAGACCGTAATAGTTGTTCAAACATTATGAAAAGTGGTATACGTATGTAATTTTGCACGTAGAATTTAATGGTGCAATCGCCAGGGGCGTATCATTGACAGTTTTTGAGATATGGCCCAAAAACGAAAAATTGAAAAAATCCAAAGGGGCACCCCTTACGATTTTTTCAATTTTTAGACTTTTCCTTCTGGAGACCATATTAGTTGCTCAAACATTATGAAAATTGGTATACTTATGTAATTTTGCTCGAAGAATTTAATGGTGCAATCGCCAGGGGCGTATCATTGACAGTTTTTGAGATATGGCCCAAAAACGAAAAATTGAAAAAATCCAAAGGGGCACCCCTTACGATTTTTTCAATTTTTAGACTTTTCCTTCTGGAGACCATATTAGTTGTTCAAACATTATGAAAATTGGTATACTTATGTAATTTTGCTCGTAGAATTTAATGGTGCAATCGCCAGGGGCGTATCATTGACCGTTTTTGAGATATGGCCCAAAAACGAAAAATTGAAAAAATCCAAAGGGGCACCCCTTACGATTTTTTCAATTTTTAGACTTTTCCTTCTGGAGACCATATTAGTTGTTCAAACATTATGAAAATTGGTATACTTATGTAATTTTGCTCGTAGAATTTAATGGTGCAATCGCCAGGGGCGTATCATTGACAGTTTTTGAGATATGGCCCAAAAACGAAAAATTGAAAAAATCCAAAGGGGCACCCCTTACGATTTTTTCAATTTTTAGACTTTTCCTTCTGGAGACCATATTAGTTGTGCAAACATTATGAAAATTGGTATACTTATGTAATTTTGCTCGTAGAATTTAATGGTGCTATCGCCAGGGGCGTATCATTGACCGTTTTTGAGATATGGCCCAAAAACGAAAAATTGAAAAAATCCAAAGGGGTACCCCTTACGATTTTTTCAATTTTTAGACTTTTCCTTCTGGAGACCGTAATAGTTGATCAAACATTATGAAAATTGGTATACTCATGTAATTTTGCTCGTAGAATTTAATGGTGCAATCGCCAGGGGCGTATCATTGACCGTTTTTGAGATATGGCCCAAAACCGGAAAATTTAAAAAATCCTAAGGGTTACCCCTTACGATTTTTTCTGAGAATTAATAAAATAATAATAATAATAATTCTTTATTGTATTTAACTTATTAAGTATTACATTTGATATTTGATGAGGGTGAATCAGTTTTAACTTTACATTGTTTTTGTAACATTTTTACGTTGCGCTGATGGAGATGAGATGATAGGACAGTCACAAACCTCCAAGCCCCTGGTGGGAATCGAACCCACGACCCCAAGAACCGAGCGGAGAAGGTCGCTTCGAGCACTGCAGAAGCACGCTGCTGAATTCTGAGAATTAAAACAGGTCTTTTCTGTATAACTTTGCAAAATCTTTTTCAGGATATATTTTCTACGTACCTATGTCTCTTATAAAAAACAGCTATTGTATCATTTATTTTCAATAAAAGTGAAAAAAATCCATTGTCTTTGTCAACCTATTGATATAAATGATTTCATAAGGAGCTATGTAATGAGGTACTTATTTATAAACAAATAAAAAAATCTGATGTGACCAGCACATTACCTTCCGTGAGCTCTATGTATTTATACAAATTCCATACGGACAGTTTCTTGTGAAAGATTCTATATTTCCAGTACATTACCTTCCGTCAGTTCTATGTATTTTGTACAAATTCCATACAGCAAGTTTCTTAGAATTGATTGTAAAATTATAACACAAACATGTCAATCACACTTGACATTGACATCTGTCTATCACAATTTTTTAAATTATATTAGCTGTTTCCAGTGTTATTGAATAGCTGGCTGCTTTACGAAATTTAAATTTCTTTATAATTTTTTAACTCAATATCCATTGAATATGAAATATAAAATGTAATCAAATGGTATAGAGAATAAAATATTCTTTAATATTTATATTAACGTTAAATGTGAAAAAATTATATTTAACAGCGTTTTTTTTTTCAAGAAAAACTGTTAAAATCTTTAAATGAGGGTACTTCCGGTCGACCAATTATAACCAAAATCTAATAAGCTCTTCATATGGATGTAACGAAGAGAACAGTATTCTAGGGACTCTACACGGAAAGAAAAAACTTAACCATATTAGATAAAAACACACCCTAAAATCGTGACAGTGAAAAACATTAAGTACATCGGTGAATACGTATTTCTATATTTGTTTTTGCTTAAACAGTAAATACAATTTCTAAAAAAAATAGAAATAACATTTGTAGTCCGAGTAAAAATGTGACTACCTTAGTAAAATATATTTACTCTACCAGCGAATATAATTTACTCACTTGCGTTAGATTATTTTTGAAGTAGCAAATCTAATATTATAAAATATAATATAATATTAACTAATACTAATATTCTTTTTACTGAGAGAGTAATTTAATTTCCTCAAAAAAATTATAAATATTTTAAATAATAACTGCTACGGATGTTATGTTACCTGACTGTGAAATGTCTTCTTCTTTCGCAGAGAACTTAAAGTATGCCTAAATTATAATTTACTGTACTAAATAGTATGAAATTGAAATGTAGAAATAAAAACACATATTTTATCAAGTATTTTATATAAAAATATATTTAATATATTATTTATTTAATACAAAAATTAAAATTCGTTTTGTAATTACAAAACAATACAATAATTTATAATAAAAAATAAACAACACTACATTGAAATTTTATTTTGTTTCAACTTTCTATTTATCTACATTTTATTAAACACATCTTTTCAAAGAAATGTACGTCTTACCATTTGGTATATCATATTATTTCGATGCAATGGTCAACATTGATCTCCTGGAGAAATGACCGAACGTAATCATCTGCCATTGTTTTACTACAATGTAATTAATACCTTTACTAATAAATAATAGAACACATGAACAACTTACTATTAGTTTAATAAGAAAGACACAAGTATTACGCACTTTTCCAATATCTTATTGCTTCTACAGACACAGAACACATTCTACGTATACGTACTACGCGATATAAGGTAGATCACAACATAACGTGTGTGGCATAGTACAGCATAGGGGAATGGGATGAGAAAACGATTGAGCTAATTTGGCTATTCTATTCATTGAAACAGAAAATATTTTGCCCTATTGTAAAATCTTAACTAAAAGAGAAAACTGGATAAGCTGAAATAGTAATTTTTGTTCATTCAAGCAGGATTTTTTTAAACCTATTTGTTAATAAATTTACTCATACAGTAAAATATATTTCCTGATTTAATCAATTACATTAACACAAATAAAGAATATCATGCTTGTTTGGCTAAAATATCAAGAAATAAAGTAAAAACAGATTTCTGCACAAGTACATGGTAATTTATTGGAAATGTTAATAAATTTTACCTAATTTCTGTTAGTAGTATTATCTACTCTACTAAAACAATAAACTAAAATATTCTTTAGTAAAAATAATATTCTGCAAGAGAAGAAACCAGCTTAGAAATACAAATTGACATATTTAAAATTACATATTTCTATAAAAGAAAAATAAGAAACTATTTCAGATTTATTTATTTACAAATTTAGTTAATGCAACTGCAGATGATACATTTTAAGGCATTTCAACTAATGAAGTCAAATTATTTTTTTCCGTGTAAAACGCACTTATTCATTAAAAACTCACCATCGTATTTTTACCAAAAACAATACTTTCCTTACCTAAAGGTATGATGGAAGATAAAAAGCATACCTGTTTTATTGCATTTAAATTTTTTGGTGCAATACCAAATAATGTATATTTTATTTTTTCATTAATTTAAGCCAGTATCACGGTATACGCAGTGTTATTAAACTCGGCTTTGCTTAGCTTAGCTTAGCTTAGCATCGTAATGACATAAATAATTATTGAGAAAAATGACTGGTACTTATAAAATAAATATTCATAATTAAGAGGTACTTCATTCATCCAATTATTGCAACCTTGCAACAAATACAATTTAATCTTTAATATAAAATTTATTTTATTCATTCAGTTATACATATTATTTATTTGTCCGTGATTTACTTCACATAATTTAATTTAATTTTCTCAAATAAACTAATATATGTATTTATGTTTAGAATTTTAAATTAAGATTTTTAATAAATAAATGTATAATTTTCTGATATATTTATTTGTTTCTTACAAATATGTAATTTACATTACTGTAACACTTCCATTATCTGCGGGTAGAATCTTGGTTGTGTTATCTTTCAATGCTTTATTTTCTTCGTTTTCAAGATTAGGTTTGATCACATAATTTTTTGCTTCAGAATTTTTCTCACTCTACATTTATTAATAATTTAATATTGTCTACAACTTTTAAATGAAACTAAATGTTATTTTCTTAACTACAGAATGTTCTATATTTTAAATACTATTTTTAGGAGCGTTTTTTTTTTATATTTCAACATCTTTTATAACTGTTCAATTTCTATGTAGGCAAAAAATTCGTATTACCCAACTCCAAAACTAATTTATTACTTTGTGGCAATATAATTCCAAATTTGAAAAAAAAAACTGGAGATGAGGCTGATCATGCTAAAATTTTCCCGGGCCGCTAAATCTTCCCAATCCGGCCCTGGTCGTGAAACTAATACAATAGATAAATTTGGGTCGCACCTCGAAACGCTGCCCAAATGCCTCGACTACATATTTTACTGTTTTCACATATGGGATTGAATCTGTACAATTGTATGCTTTACCACCCTGTACAATACGAGTCTAATCATAATAAATTATAAACGTAATAAAAATGTCAAGTATCATCTAATAGTTAAAATAATGTAAATTTCAGTTCTGTGCTACCCTCTTTGAACGTAACTTGCAACTTGCACAGTTTAAATTCTTACCCTGACAGCAGCACTATTGATTTCATCCCCTAGCGCGGAAACGCCCCTGTTAGATCGTTACCTTGTGAATAGGGGCAACCTAGTTCTAAACATTTGTGGAAAGATGGCAGCATATTCATCCATTTCACCTGTAACCTTTATTTACATAGTTTGCTACTTTACCCTCAGATTTACCTAATATTTTACATTTAGTTCTGATTCCCCTTTGGATTTTTTCAATTTTTCGTTTTTGGGCCATATCTCAAAAATCATAGCGATTGCACCATTAAATTCTACGAGCAAAAATAATAAATAAAAATAAATATTTTTGTAGGGTATATTTTATAATTTTAATGCGTTATGGGGCTGTCCTTAAATTACGTAACGCAAAATTAGTAAATTTTTGAAACCCCTAACCCCTTTGTAACGCACCCGTAACGCAAACATGAACCCCCCCCGTATATTACGTACCGCAGTACTTGACCCCCCCCCCCCCCATTTTTTACTGGATATAAAAGTATATGGCCTCCTTAATATTCAGTTAAAATTTGAAACAGAAACTAATTAAATTAATGTACATAAAGATGAAAAAATAACAGCACAGAAATTAATAGCATATGCTTTTAACAAACTATTGAAAAGTTTTTCCTTATCAACACTACTTGAATTCATGTTTTAATATGAACTGCATTGCACGAATGAAAGACCACTGGCCCAAATTTGAACTGTGCCCGACATATTATGTTGACTGTTATTGAAAACAAACGACTGCCAGCATATACGAATTTGCACCGCGAAATTTGAATGTTTCAAAACTATTAAAGCAAGTTTAGCAATATTTTTTTATATTTTATCGTTACGTAACGCACACATTAACCCTCCCCCACCCTCTCGTAACGCTGCGTAACGCAACTCTTGACCCCCCCCCCCCTTGAAGAGTTACATAATTTAAGGACAGCCCCTATTCAATTTGTTCGCTTTTTCGAATTATGAAATAATTATATTATAATTTTAGACACTATATAGAGGTATTGGTTTTAATAACTTTAATACAAATTAAATATCAAAATATTAATTTTAGTTCAAATTAAAAAAAATCTGATGTGGCCAGCACATTACCTTCCGTCAGTTATATGAGGTTTTTACGAAAATTTTACCGATGAACTGTTACCAGTAAACAGCTTTTTATCAGGTTATATAGTTACCGGAATCGATATTTTAAGAACGCATGTGGTAAACAGGGTAGATCCATAACCTATGAAAAAATTTGAAAATTTAAAACAGTTAGAAATTTGACGTAATTAACAAACTGAGCAGAGTATATTGGATAATTTTTTTTACCATTCGTTACAAAATAGGCCCGATTGTCTAATTTAATTTAATGTTATCATAAAACAAAAAAAATATGTCTTATTTCCTCATATATGAGTATAAAAATGAAAAATATATACCAGAGGTGTTCAATCTTTTCTACTTACGCGACCTACTTTCGCATACCAAGTTATTTGGCGATCGACAGAAAATAAATTGGAAGAAAATTATATATATATATATATATATATATATATATATATATATATATATATATATATATATATATCGTATTTTTTAACGTGAAACATAGGATTTGCAATATCTATAGTAACTAAATGACAGATTTAAAAATCAAAAATGTAAAGATCCCGATTACATTACTGAAACAAAACGATTAATAGAGCGAAATAAAGCAAATTATTTTTTATTACTCAATAAGTATAATTACTTTCTGTCAAATTATTTCCTTTCGCATATTCACAATGATGATGCCTTTAAGATGAAAACTATGTTTAAAATGCCAACTGAGTGAAACATTTAAATCTTTTAACTTATGAAATAGGTCAACATTTTATTGGAGTTTATGAATATACATACAATGGAAATATTAAATAGGGGAAGTCAGGTAGAAAGGCAAAACCTTGAACGCCAATTTTCAAATATTTAAACTACTTTACCGACACTACTACACTGTTGACATCTGTGACAGGAACGTTGAACTATTTCTTGAGGATCTGCCATTAAATACCGTCGGTTTTGGAGTTATTTTTTGTAGCGATTTTTAGCTAATATACAAAAATATCTACTATGGAAATCGTATATTACTCTATATTTTTGTGTTGGCTATTTCCTGAATGTGTTTCTGTTTTATAATATCAAGTCTTAAGTCACATTTCAAATATTTTCTCTTATGTGCGTTGCATTTCTTCAACCAAAACACATTCAGGAAGTAAAGACAACAATATAATTGAATTATTCTTAGTTTTATTGCCTCTTCTTCAAACAGAAAACTGAAAAATCGTTCCCAAAAATATATTTTTTTGCTTATGCAATTTGCACGACTCAAACGCCCCCTTAATATGAATTGCATTGCACGAATGAAAGACCACCGGCCCGAATTTGAACTGTGCCACAGTATAGGGAAGTACTTCCCTATACTGTGACTGTGCCCGACATATTATGTTGACTGTTATTGAAAACAAACGACTGCCTGCATATACGATTTAGCACCGCTAAATTTGAATGTTTCAAAACTATTAAAGCAAGTTTAGCAATATTTTTTATATTTTATCGTTACGTAACGCACACATTAACCCTCCCCCACCCCCTCGTAACGCTGCATAACGCTACTCTTGACCCCCACCCCCCCTTGAAGCGTTACGTAATTTAAGGACAGCCCCTATACCGTACTCATTATAAAGGATGTATGTATTAGTGCCCTTATAGTTACACTCTATCAATATTAAAGATAAAAACATCGAAAAATAACTTACATTTTCCAGTTGGTATTTTCAGCGGTATATATCGGGTTTACCCTCTACAGGGTTTATATTTTCCAGGGTTTATAGAGTTGATAATAAACAACACACACACTCACATATTTTGTACAATTGAGGCACAAATCGACAGCCGTTCACTGTAAAACTGAACTTGTTATCATCGTTCAAACAGGTTCACATACGTACAACAATATTATTAAATTAAAATAAATATATTTATAGCTTGATTTAATATCAGTTCTGGCATCTTATGACAATAATTCGAACTAATGATTTTATAAACAAGTATGTTTTTATATTTTTTTAAATATTGTTTTTGAACATATTATTCAGTTTTATGCCTTAAAAAATATTAACAACTCTTATTTTGTTTATTGTTAATAACAATATTTATAACTAAATGACAGCTGAAAAACAAATGCACATGAGACATAAAAACAAAACAAATTTAGACAGCTATTGTTTATTATATTGTTTAAACAATAGACATGCAAATATATTATTTTTCAGGTTTTGTAAACCAATCGTAAATAAAAAACTTGTTTAAATCAAAAAATAAATTGTGAAATATTGACACCTACCTTGCCGGAATAGTGCTCTACTATCTAAGCTATTGGCTGCTCGCCTCTCGATGGCTGAACAATCTTTCACTTTTAAAATCGTATAACTGCCAACTGCTGAGGATATTATTAATCGGCACAGTGATGTTGGTAGAGCACTATCCCGGCAAGGTAGATGTCTCGAGTTCGAATCTCGATGGCTGACAATTTTTCACAATTTATTTCAAAAATACAAACTATTAACTCATTGTTAATATTGTTTAAATAACATCTAAATTTGTAGTACTAATTTAGTATTTTAGTACTAGTATTTAGTATTATTTTATTCAGTGATTCACGCTGAATGTACTTATGTATAATTTGTTAAGTTTAATTAAAAATTTTGTACTGAAAATTGAGCTGAAAAAAAATTTGAAGGTATCAAACGAAATGCCAGGGCAATAACGAGATATTAAAGTTATAATTTATAAATTTTTACGTTTTTATATTCAGTATATTTTTAAAATTGGACTATTTATATAAGAAAGTACGTAGAATCCATTGGTGCTATCGACAAATTTGTACCGCTACCCAGTTTTGGGTAACAAATAACCACTAATTAATTGGCGAAAGTTACGGTATTAATTTAATGAAAAATCGATTCCCCGAATTAAAATACATATGTGTACCAATTTTTGTAATTTTTCTGTAAAACATATAATAAATATCCTAATTTGTATTTACCTTAAAATTTCTAAATTTTTGTCGGCGATCGACGCAACGCTAGCGGACAAATATATCTGAAATTTACGGTAAATTCAAAATGAGATTATTAAGAAACCCGTGTACCAAAAATTATTAAAATTGGTATACATATATAAGAAAATACGTAGAATCTAATGGTGAAGTCGAAAACTGTTTAACTTTACCCAGTTTTGGGTGGTGAATACCTACCCATTTAAGGGTTGAATATACAGCTTTAATTTTTACAAAAATGGATTCCCTGAGTAAAATTACATATGTGTACAAATTTTTGTTGAAATATTTTGACAGATGCATTTTTAAATCAATAATTTGTAATTATCATAGTTCAATGACCTTTATAAGTTCCTGAATATTGTTTTACTAATTTATTTATAGCTACTTGTTCAGTGGAGCAAATATTTTGGAAATTTGGATATTTATATAAGAACGTACGTAGAATCCAATGATGCTATTGACAAATTTGTACCTCTACCCATTTTTGGGTAACAAATAACCACTCATTAATTGGCGAGAGGCACGGTTTTAATTTTATCAAAAATCGATTCCCCGGGTCGAAATACATATGTATGCCAATTTTTGTCAAAATATTCTTCTTGAAATTATTTTAAAAGCATTCCAGAAAATGATCGTGTTATTGTTAAAATATATTTAACATATAATTCTAAAAATATACCGGAAGTTGAACCCAAATGAAATAAACCTATCGAACGAGAAATTTTTGACACACACACGCACGAATACACACACATTCAGACATCATTGTAAAGATAGTAAAATCGTAATATAGGGACCCTAAAACGTGCTTATTGATTAAAAACTCACCACCGAATTTTTTGACCAAGGACAATACCTTTCATACCTTAGGCTGACGGACGGTAAAAATATAATACAAAAAATTTACGAATTAAAAAAGTTTCAAATAAATTATATATATAATTTTTAATTCTGAGTAATTTATTTCAAATAAATATTTTTGAAAAGTCTATAGTTTGGTTAAAATATGAAAATTTTGAAAATTTTAATACAATATGAGACCTCCAATGCGTTCTATCGGCAAAACTTTGTACTACATACGCAGTACATTTTATAAAATATTAATAATCATTTTTATGCACACTAAAATATTTAGAAACATTAAATATGTTGTAATTTATAATATTTTATAGTAAATATAATTTTTTTATAGAATAAAACCAAAATTTAAATAAATTTGGTTCAAATTACCAAAAATCAATATCACTTGTGACATCTGTAGGCAGTAACATAAATTATAATTTTTATATTTGTTTATAACGAAGTGATGGGGTTTTCACATTTTCTGACCATTTTTAGTAATAATAATAATAATAATAATAATAATAATAATAATAATAATAATAATAAAGAAAAATGAAAAACAGTTCCTACAATTTCATTTTGAACGTATTTCATTTATGGAGTAAATACATTTTTATTTTTATTCATTATCTCTGATATTAAAGAGAAAATAAAAATAGTTTTAACAAGACTGTCCTTTATTTTGAATTACAAATATTTTTTATTATGGCAAACACTTTCGAAAACCTTTTAATTCAGCTAGAAAATGGATTTTCTCAAAATTGTTACCAAAATTTAATACTACTCCTGCACTCTATGATGAAAATTGTGAACTATTTTATGTTGTAAGCAAGTACGTTGATGTATCGTGTAAATGGGAGAAAATCAATAATATCGACAAATCAATTGACCAATCAGATTGCAAGAAATATTTTGGATCATTTGACGTATAAAAAATTTATTATATTATTTATTTTAAACAAATTAATAGATAAATGGGCCTATTCTGTAACTCAGTGGTTAATTTTTTAACCATTGGTTAATTTTTTTAACCAATCAAGTATGTTGACATGTAACAAAAAGAGGGATTTTTAGTTGTTAAATCAATATCTATTGAACAAAAGTTTTAACCAGTGGTTAAAAATTAACCACCGAGTTACAGAATAGGGCCCAAAATATTGTTTGATACACGATTTTATGGTTATTATATTATAAAATAAATATTTGTTGTTCCTTTTATTGTTGTTAGTTCATTTTGCAATCACTGTGCACATGATGTCGCCACCTGTTTGACAAAGAAATTTGCCCTTCATCAAATCCAGGACTGTAATTAAAAATTATTGTTTGTAAAACATTGTGAACAGCTTTTTTGGCTGATGTTTATATTATTTCAACAAATTTAAGAGAATAGTTTTTTAAAAATATAAAATAAAGTAAGAAATTTGTTTTTTAAGAAGATATACTGAAATATAGGCAAGTTGTAAATTTCCTGAATACGTTTTGTATGATTATAACAAATATGTTTAGAATGTGAATTGTAGTAGGCGCTGGCGCCTAAATTCCAGAAAATATGTTTTGGTATTTCATCAAAATTTGACCATATACAATGTTTCTTCAATTATATATCATTATATATAATATAAAGGTTTAATAAATATAATATTATACATATTATCCATTTTTTATAATAAATACGATATTTTGTTATTACATTGCACGAGTGTACAGAAAAAAATATTTAATTGTTTATGAATTTTATAAACAATGTTTATTAACTAAATCTTATTATAAATATTGTACTAATAATATAGTTTATAGAAATAAACATTTAATACAAATTAAATAAACAATATTATTTATAAAATTGACATATTTATAATTTTTGTTTCCATTTTTCTTGGCTAAATTTTCATAAAAACTTAATGTGTTATATATCAAAAGAATCAGCATAAAAGTCTGAGTATAAAAATATAAAATTCATAAACAATAACTATAAAATATCGCCAAAACCTTATACATTTCATTTGATATACTTGGATTTTTTCATTTACAATTTTCAGTACAAATTTTTCATTAAATAATAATTAATTATACATCAAAAGATTCAGCGTGAATCACTGAATAAAATGATATCAAACTCTTTTACTAAAATACTAAATTAATACATAAATTAGTTGTTTCGTTTATGGTCAAAATTATTCATCATATTTTGTGGTCTATTGTTATCCGTCCACGTTTTATCCTTTCTATTTCGTTCCAGAGACTTTGTCCACATACAAATCAACCCCTGTAGTTTAATCCTGTGATTTTTCATCCCTTAAACAACTATAATCTTCGCTGGACAGCTCCAAACATTTGCAATGTTTGTATTTATAGTTGAATAGTATAATCAGCTGATTTGCTTTTCTGTGAATAATACATTTACAGTAATAAATGATTATTATATATAAATATAGGTACCTTATTATTATAATACGTAAAATATTGTTATGCCCATTTGGTTTAAAGGGTATTATACGTTTTACTTTAAAAGCTGTTCAAATTAGTTTTGGTATTTTGTTCCAAACATGTGTATTTGTTTATTCATTAGCTTTCATTTTTTATTATAGGTTATAATTATTGTTAATAACAATTTAAAAAATATTATTTAGAATTATTATTAAATTTTAATACATAAAACGAAAGAATATGTTCAAAAAATTATAATAAAATATATTAAAACACATTTGAAAGTTCGTAGAATCCAATTATTCTAACGCCAAATTTGTACCTCTACCCATTTTTGGATAACCGATAGCCACACATTAATTGGCGGGAGGTATGGTTTTAATTTCATCAAAAATTGATTCCCCGGGTCAAAATACATATGTATACCACCTTTTGTAAATTTTCTCCAAAAATTATCTTAATATATTTGCGTTAGTTAATAATTATTGTTGATTAATTTTCTGTAGCGACAAGTTTGTTCAAATTCAAACCACTGTTGACAGTAGATGCAGTTTGTTCATCGTCGGTTGTTGTTGTGTTTCAGTGTTTTTCGTTGATAAATATTAATATAAAATGGATTATTCATATATTTAAGTGGTAAAAATGTGGAAAAGTTACTGCTTGAACAATATATTAGTGCTGCGTATTGTAATGAACATTTTCAAAGACATTCCAAGGATGCTGCAGATATGGCAAAGGAATTTGCAGTTCAGGTATAGATATATTTTAAAGAAAAATAAATGTAATACTGTATTGTTTGTGCTTATATTGTATTATAAAATGTAATAGTGAAACAATTTTGTTATTAATTTAAAGAGTTTCTGTTTCAAATTTTAACTGGGTATTAAGGAGGCTATATACTTTTATATCCAGTAAAAAATCTGATGTGGCCAGCACATTACCTTCCGTCCGTTCAATAAAAACTGATAAAATCTTCAAATTAGGGTACTTCCGGTTGACCAGTTGTAACCAAAATCTAATCAGCTCTTCATATGGATGTAACGAAGAAGAATATGAAAGAATTATAATTTTTGAAATTGTAGTAAGAGTTATCGCAGACGAAAGTTTTGTTACACACTTATATAAATAAAACAATAAAAATATGATGTGGCCAGCACGTTATACCTTCCGTCAGTTCTATGTATTTTGTATAAATGTTATACAGAAAGTTCCTTGCAAAAGATTCTATTTCTTGTACATTACCTTAAGGCAGTTGTATGTATTTTATACAAATTCCATACAGAAAGTTTCTAGCAAAAGATCCTACATTTCCAGTAAAAAACATACTGTCAACTGCACTTGACACACACCTTTCGATCAGAATATTCTTGATATAGCAGCTGTTTTCAGAGTTATAGCATAGCTGGCTAATATATAATATTTAATATCTTTATAATGTTTTAACTCTATATCCATTTAATATGAAATATAAAATTCAAATCGTATAGAGAATAAAATATTCTTTAATATTTATAATAATATTAAATGTGAAAAAATGATATAAGGGTGTACTTCCGGTTGACCAATTATAACCAAAATCTAATCAGCTCTTCATATGGACGTACAAAAGGAGAATACGAAAGAATTATAATTTTTTGAATTGTAGTATTGAAGTTATCGTAGACGAAATTTTTGTTACACACACACACACACACACACACACACACACACACACACACACACATACACACACACACATACACACACACACATACACACACACACATACACACACACACATACACACACACATACACACATACACACACACACACACACACACACACACACACACACACACACACACACACACACACACACACACACACACACACACACACACACACACACACACACACACACACACACACACATACAGACATCATCGTAAAACTAGTAAAATCGTGTTCTAGGGACCCTAAAACGTGCTTATTCATCAAAAACTCACCACCGAATTTTTTGACCAAAGACAATACCTTCCTTACCTAAAGGTGACGGTAGGTAAAAAATTGAGGTAACAAGCAGGAGGGCAAGAGTAGTATATTATTTTTCATCTTTATGTTTTTCAATTTAAACAGTATCAGTTCTATTCTGCTATTTTTCATCTTTATGTACATTAATTTAAATAGTTTCTGTTTCAAATTTTAACTGAATATTAAGGAGGCCATACACTTTTATATGCAGTAAAAAAATTGTGGTGACAAGCCGTAGGGTAAGAGTAGTACATTAGTTTTCGTCTTTATGTACATTAATTTAAATAGTTTCTGATTCAAATTTTAATTGAATATTAAGGAGGCCATATACTTTTATATGCAGTAAAAAATTGGGGTAACAAGCAGTAAGGCAAGAGTAGTACATTATTTTTCATCTTTATGTAAATTAATTTAAATAGTTTCTATTTCAAATTTTAACTGATTATTAAGGAGGCCATATACTTTTATATCCAGTAAAAAATTGGGGTGATAGGCCGTAGCTTAAATATTTATGTGAACCGTTAATTTTTATTAATCTAAATATATACCTACATATTTACTTATGCTGGAAACTGTATTGAATTTCTTTTCTATTGTTCTATTTACTTTTTCCTTTTTAAAAGGTTACTAATATTATTCTGTAATGGTTAGTTCTTTGATAATGTCATTTATCTGTCAGTTACATACATTTGAATAACTGCGTTTTGTTTGTTTAAAGCGCAACTGTGTGATTTAAATTATAGATAATTTTATAAATTTATCCATAAAATATATAGAAAAAGTATTAATGCAAATCTATAGAAAATTTAATAATTAGCTTAAACTTTTTTGTGAATCATTAATTTCTATTAATCTAAATATATACCTATATATTTACATATGCTTTCCTATTGTTCTATTTACTTTTTTCTTTTTAAAACGTTACTATTATTAATTTGAAATGATTAGTTCTTTGACAGTGACATTTATCTGTCAGGTACATACATTTGAATAATTGCGTAACCAAGGAGTTTTGTTTGTTAAAAGCGTAGGCTCTGGGATTTAAATTATAGATAATTTTAAAAATTTACCCATAAAATATATAGAAAAAGTATTAATGCAAATCTGTAGAAAATTTTATAATCTTTAATTTTTATAATGACATTAATCTCGAAAAATAACATTTAAAGGTATTTTTCGAAGAAAAACTATTTTGAGCTTGTAGTAAAGTGCCATTTTCGGTTATCCGATTTACATCATATTCTAATAGGCTCTTTTTATTATAGAAAAAGTTCGAAATACAAGGTTTCAATATTATCTGAATGATGGTATTTGAATTAGAGTGGAGGATCCACACAGACATCATCGTGAAAATGTTAAAATTGTATTGTAGGGACCTTAAAACGTGGTCATTTATCAAAATTTCGATATGCGATTTTTAGCACGATCCCTATACCTTACCAAGGGTAGCGGGAAAGAAAAAAGAAATATTAAATAGAGTAGCTGTTTCTCATATTAAAAATGGCGTTGGATGAAGTGCTTAGTAACAGCTGCGTGAATAATAAGTGCAAGAAATGTAAGAAAAATGCTGTATCCATTTTTAAAAATAAAATTATAATTTTATTTTTTCATTTCAATGTATCATTGTATTTTTTAATAATTATTGGTAATATTTTCTTATATTTTAATTAAAAATTTATTACATACTATCTATTACTAAGTACGAAATAGCTGAAGTGTCAGAATGAGTAAATTATGTTATGTACTGTTATTATATTACATTATCTTCGGTGTTGTATTTTCTTTAATATGCCGTAGTTTATTCTAATCATTTTATGATCACGTTCTTCTTAAAACTTTCACAATTATCGATTTTACTGTTATATAGAAATAAAGAAATAGAAAAGTAAATAATGAATAGACATTGCATATTTATTTATATTAAAAGTACCTACATATGATTAGGGTTGCCGAATTTTGTGAGGAGCGCGATTTAATTTACATTTAATTATTATACATTTTATTTTGAGCAGTTCAATAGAATAATTATATTGTTACTCAGTAATATATTTTAATTTAATGCAACATTGTATTTTCAGATTGTCTGTTTCTGTACTTATTGCTTATGCTCGCATCTCGCATCATAAAGCCTAGTAGAAGGGGCAATTCTACGCTTTTAGAGCGTACATACGCATTTTCGTCATAAAATATTGATTTTAATTTTTTAAGAATTTGTTAAATTTGCTTCATTGTAAAGAACTCTATATTATCTTAATTTGCATTAAAACACGTTTGACCTAGGAAATTATTAAAAATTCGCCTGCGGCGCATTTTTTTCTTACAACAAAAATTTCGACCCACCTTGTAAAAAAGTCTGCGGGCGCCCATGCTGTAAGTGGTTCTGAATGTGTAACGTGCGGCACTATTTCTCATAATAGTTGCGTTAAATTATCTAAAATCATCAAAATTATTGACGACAATAAAATAAATTGTTGTTTAATGGAAGATCCCGAAGACCTTGAAAACTCTTTCACAAGTGCAAATGACATTAACTATGATACACTAAAAACAGAAATAAAATATTTGAAAGAAATTATAAAAAATAAAGATGTCATAATTGAAAGCGTGGCCGATTTAATAGAATCATTGAAGCAACAAATATGTTTATTAAATTTAACAGTAAATATTCCGCCATCTAACACAAAACAAAGTAAACCGAAACAAGCTATAGACAAAACAAAAGCTGCTAAAAAAATTAACGATACTACTTTACCAACAGACACATTGAAATCCGATGGTGTCAAAAATAGTAAACAATTGACAAGTATTAATGAACATGTGGAAATTATCAATGAAAAACAAAATGGAAATAAAAAAGTGGATGGAAATAGCAACCTACAGAATATACCACGTGACAAACCTAACAGGCGTTCCAGTAATGCAACCGTAATTGGAAGTCAGGTGGCTAACAATAAAATTACCCTTAAAGCTTCGGAAGTTCAACCAACTTTTCTGCATGTTTTTCTTTTTCAGTTAAAGTCTGTATCCAGACCTTGCTCCTGCTTACAAGAATGCTAAAAAAGAACACATTCGTTTGGTCTCTAAAACAAAAAATCTGATGTGGCCAGCACATTACCTTCCGTTAGTTCTATGTATTTTGTACAAATTTCATACGGAAAGTTCCTTGCCAAATTAAATATTCTATTTCTTGTACATTACCTTCCGGCAGTTGCATGTATTTTATGCAAATTTCATACAGAAAATTATTATTTTGTGACGTTTTCTATATACAGTATAATGTATCTGCAGAAATAAAAGATTTATTATTATTATTAAATTAAATATTCTATTTCTTGTACATTACCTTAAAGCAGTTGTATGTGTTTTATACAAATTCCATACAGAAAGCAAAAGATCCTATATTTCCAGTAAAAATTATGACAAACACACTATGTCAATTTCACTTGACACTGACATCTTTCAATCAGAATTTTCTTAATATAGTAGCTGTTTTCATAGCTATAGCTACTTTATGAAATTTAATTTCTTTATAATTTTTTAACTCTATATCCATTTAATATTAAGTATAAAATGCAGTCAAATCCTATAGAGAATAAAATATTCTTTAATATTTATAATAACATCAAATGTGAAAAATTGTATTTAACATAGTTTTTTCAATAAAAACTGATAAAATCTTCAAATGATGGTACTTCCGGTTGACCAATTGTAACCAAAATCTAATCAGCTCTTCATATGGATGGAACGAAGAAGTACACAAAAAATTATAATTTTTGTAACTGTAGTATTAGAGTTATCGCAGACGAAAATTTTATTACACACACACACACACACACACACACACACACACACACACACACACACACACACATCCACACATACACACACACACACACATACATACATACAGACATCATCGTAAAAATAGTAAATTCGTATACTAGGGACCCTAAAACGTGCTTATTGATTAAAAACTCATCATCGAATTTTTTGACCAAAGACAATACCTTCCTTACCTAAAGGTAACGGAAGGTAAAAAGGAATTTTATCAAAATAAAATCTTAAACTCTGACAACATGACTAGAAGCGCTTGGAGCATTATTAATTCAAATAATAAACACAAAAATAATGTTACAATTAAGAAAATAATCCATGAAAATACACAAACTGATGATCCAGAGAACATTACAAATTTATTTAACAACTATTTCAGAGATGCACCTCTAAATATTCTAAATCGTATTCCAGCTGTCAACACAAATTCAAATGGTCAAAACTATAATGGTAAAGTTTCCAACAGCCTTTTTCTTTATGCTATTGAAGAATTGGAATTATATACGATAATTTTAAACAGTTTAAAAAACAAGAATTCAAGTGGACCGGATGATATTCCAAATTCTATATTATAAGGAGTGTTGCTGATATCATAGCCGGTCCTTTGACATATAAATCTTTCTTTCTTAGAAGGCACATTTCCACAAAAATTAAAATTAAATAAAATTATTCCGATTCACAAAAAAAGGTGAAAAGACAAATTTGGATAACTACAAACATGTAGCTTTAACTTCAGGATTTTCAAAAAAATTTGAGTACTGTTTTTTGAATAGATTCCAGTATTTTTTAAATAAAAATCTGATGTGGCCAGCACATAACCTCTCGCCAGATATTTTACCTGGTTGTACGCATAAAACGAAACATAATACAAATACATATATTCATGTCTCACTACAAAACAATTCTCATATATATATTTGTAAAATCTATGGGATATTTTAATATAAATTATATACAATACATACATTTTCTTTATATTCAATATCCTGAAATTTTCTTTTTCTACTTTCCGTTTCTTTTTCTTTATATTCGTAATTTTTTCGCAAATTCTTCTTATATTCTTTTTTAGGTATATTCTTTTGTGTTGTTGAATTTTATTTATTTTCATAATCTTCATAATGATGTACAAATATTTTTAACAGCGGCATACAAATATTTTTGACTGTGACATTTATCTGTCAATTACAAACATTTAAATTTCTTGCCTTGAAGTAGTTTGATTTGAGAATTTTTATATCAAATATGCATTTCTTTATCTCTAAATCTATAGAAGATATAATAATGAATTTATATTTATCGAATAAAGAATTTAACATTCTTTAATATAAGTATTTACATAAATTTTCGATAAATAATATTTAGATGATTTTTTTCTTGTAACTACTACTTCCGGTTGTTCAATTGTAACCAAAACTTAATCAACTCTTCACATTGTTGTTAGATTGAGGAATCCGTAGTTAAAAATGTCTTAAGTCTTATAGTATTTGAGATATCGTGAATCCAACATCCACACACACACACACACATACACACACAAACACACACACACACACACACACACACACACACACACACACACACATACGGACATTATCGTAAAAATGTTATAATCGGATTCTAGGGACCTTAAAACCTGCTTATTCACTAAAATCTGACTACGCAATTTTGAGCATGAATACAATACCTCTCTTAGCGAGACGTAAAAATTGTATTATTAGTGATAAACAGTTTGGTTTAAAAAAATTGTTCAACATCTGATGCTCTGTACTGTTTTTTACAATAACATTATTCAAAATTTAGAAAAAGGGGAATATCCTGTTAGTATTTTTTATCCTTGAAAACAGAATGTAATAGAAATGTACAGTCACTTACTGAATGGTGCTTTGAAGATAAACTATTTTTAAATGAAACTAAAACCAAAATTCTCCGTTTTAATAAGCATCTTTATAAAAATCAACGAATTGAAATTAACTTTGATAAAAATACAAAAAGTAATAATGCTTCAGCTCGTTTACTGGGGATGTTGATAACCGAACATCTAAGTTGGGATCCTTCTTGTCCTGAAATAGTTACGAAACTTAATACGTTTTGTTATCAGTTACGTCACCTAAGATTAATTTTAAATATTAAACAACTAAAGATGTTTTACTTTGCTACTATTGAATCTAGAATACGTTATGGTATATGTATGTGGGGCAGTTCACATTCAGCTAAAAGGGTTTTTATTACTCAGAAGAGAATTATTCGTTGTATGGCAGGTTTAAGTTATAATTCATCATGCAGATCTGTTTTTAAAGATTTAAAAATTTCAACAGTTACTTCGATATACATATTGGAAGTCTGTTTGTTCATACAAAAAAATACAACACACTTTGAAAAAATCTCAGACGTTCATGACCATAACACCCGGCATAGAAACAATTTTTACGTTCCTACCTCAAGACTAAACATTACTAAAAATTCTCCTAATAGAATAGGCCTAGAAATTTATAATAAGTTACCTATTTATTTAAAATATGAAAATAATATTAAAGTATTTAAAAAGAAATTAAAAGAATATCTTACGCAGCACAGTGTTTATGATTTACATGAATATTTTAATACTTAATTACCTAATTTTTATTGTGATGTTATTTTTATTATTTTATGTTTTGTATGTTCCGACGTTTTCTATACGCATGTAACTGTGTCTACAGAAAATAAAGTATTATTATTATTACTTATTTTTATGTACACTTACAGGTTTAATAAATATTGCCACAAAATATTTTACAAATACTTTTATTTATCATAAATTATACATTATTCGGATATTTCTTAAAAATACATGTTAAACTCTAATCTAAGTCTTTGTAAGCTTACAGTTAAGACAGCTGCGATTGTCGTCTGGTTCTGGATAATTTTTATTATAAGACTTAATACTTTACTTAATATGTATTATTTTTACTAACTACATTTAATTATCATAATAATCATTTGTATAATGACGTTACCGGAAAACTTCTTGTAATATTTTTATTTTAATTTATAAAAGAATAAATACAGGGTGAGTCTGGGAAAACGCCCCCCCCCTTAACTTTTTTATTATAAGTAATAGAAAAAAATGGCTAATATAAAAGTTTTAATATTTTACATATACTATTTGATGGCAGATGTAGATATTTTTGATAAAGTCAGGTTTACAAGATACGACTATCAACTTTTATTTTTCAAATAGTAACCTATAATTATTTTAATAAAATAGAAACCGCCATTTTTTTCTCTTTTCAACGATGTATTATTTTTTATTAATGTATTTGAAAAATTTCGAGAAAAATGAGATAATTTAGAAATATTAGAAATAATTTTTAAACAAATATTATAGGTGGCTATGTGAAACATAAAACTAAATTAACTAAATAAACCTACACAGTTAAAAATTTTATACATATGTTATTTCTTAAAAAAAATTACGGGATTTTTTTTGGGAATTTTCCCGTATATTAAAATTTGGGGAATTAACCCATCTATGGCACGCCGTTCCCACAAATATTATTCTTGTGTTATAAAATTTATTTTCTTTAAATATATATGTATTTTAAAATAAATATTTCACGTTATATCGGTGAAATAAAAATAAATCGCACGTAATGTATACATATACATCAAATTGTCAGAAACGTCAAATAAGTTAACTTACGTTGTGACAGATAAAACGTCAAGCATTTATATTTTGTTCAATTCCATGGCTGTCGATATTTTCAACGTAATTTTAGATATTTTCATATTTAATTTCTGTTGTTACAATGCATGGAAAGGTAATTCTGTTTATTGATTTAAATGCAGAATTTTATGCTCTAAAACTTTTATTTGACGCGTTTTTGCTTAAAATAATTAGGCGAGCAGGAAATTGCAAAAAACTGATTTCCCATGTTAATCTTCTACGTACACCTTTAAGATAGACACGCGGTATATATTTTTTACGTGCGATATATTTTTATTTCACTGATATATATATATATATATATATATATATATATATATATATATATATATATATATATATATATATATATATATATATATATATATATATATAGATTTTATAATTTATTTATAAATTTTATTTTCCGGGAACTTTAAATTAGTAATCATTGCTTGAACAATTCCAATTTTCAGTGCAATATCTATTTTCAAGTATTGGTAATTTTTGTTTATTTTGTTTTACCGTTTCTCTACTGCTATCCATATATTATGGTAATAAGTAATTTATTTTTACTGTAATACTGTTCGTATGTTATAAATATGGCCCACTCAGATTTTTAATTGGCCCACCCAGAAAATAATCCTAGTTACGTCCCTGCGTTAACCCTATTTCAAACTAAATAATAAAACAATTGTTATATACAATACGGACACCCCATTTTTTATTCTAATATTCTCTCGACTCAATAGCACTAGCCCACGTCCGTACACCGAAGTAGAAGACATCGCAATGTTAAATTACATTATAAGAACGAACAATCACTTACGGCTTCGTGGGAACGCCATGTGGCAAGAAATGGAAGGCGAAGCTATCATGGAAAGAACGTGATAAGCATGAGGGAGCACTTAAAAAAAAATAGTAAATTTGGACCGCTATCCTCTAGCCCACAATGAAAAGACGAAAATACAAGAGGGCTGGGACAAAACGAAAAGGAGTAAACAACTCCAATCAAATTATGCAAGTAGGTATAATGAATTGAAAACCACTCAATATTATAGTACATGTACAGTTGTGTTATAAATATGGCCCACCCAGATTTTTAATTGGCCCACCCAGAAAATAATCCTAGTTATGTCCCTGCGTTAACCCTATTTCAAACTAAATAATAGATCAATTGTTATATATAATACGGACACCCCATTTTTTTTTTCTAATATTCTCTCGTCTCACTAGCAGTAGCCCACGTCCGTACACGGAACAGGAAGATATAGCAGTATTAAATTACATCATAAAAACTAACAATTATTTACGGCTTCGTGGGAACGCTATTATCGAAAGAACGTGGCAAAGTATGCGTGAACATTTCAAAAAAAAAAAATAATAGTTAATTTGGACTACTATCCTCTGGCCCAAAATGAAAAGAGAAAAATACAAGAGGGCTGGGACAAAACTAAATGAAGTAAACAACTCCAATTTGGCTGATGGTTACTGGTTAGTATGTTTCGCAGACTATTTCGCACCCTTGACAAAAACGTTTAAATAGTTATACACCATTATCAAATTGCTAACATTGAGAAATAAATATTGAAAAGTTACTAAAGAACAATTGTCACAGAAATAAACTGTCAAAATTAGAGTAAATTTAACTAATCCAAAAAACTTAATTTTTTGTGACTCGGATTGTACATGGCGGGAAGTATTGTGTTGGCCACACTAAATTTTTAATATTATTTTCTTTAATTTTAGTCATTTTTCAAATTTATAAACTTTGTAAAGCATATTAAACCACAATTTTTAAATTATAACGCCGATAAAAAATTTAATTCATATATATAGAATTAAGAAAAATAACTGATAATCTGTAATATATATATATATATATATATATATATATATATATATATATATATATATATATATATATATATATATGACTGACTAGTTGACTTATATGTCAGTTACACGTGTAATTTTTGATAAAAAAAGTTTTTATTTTACATTTTGGACTACAAATTTTACAATTTTCATATTTATTTTTTTACAATTGACTGCTAATCTTTTTATATGTTATTTATTGATGTTTATATACCTTATGACGATCAACTCTGTGATAATTTTATCGAAAACTGTTCCTCATGGGTGATTGCCACCAGGGCCGGATTGGCCAGTCGGGATAATCGGGAATTTCCCGAGAGGCCGCGGCTTTTTGAGGCCGCCGCTCGGGGATTTGCAAACTAAAATTTGTGTTCGTAGTATTATCTAATTAACTTCACAGGGTAACAGTTCTTACTTAGATCGTTTTCAGTATTTTCTAATACTTGACAAAATTTCTTTCGGTGTTGCAGATATAGTCCGAGCTCGAGTATATGAGGTTTTCATAATTACCTACTTTGTAGATTTTGAATGATTGGAATTATAGTTACGGTATTTTCTGGTGTTGGTGTGTTGGTTTACGGTAGGGTAGACTGTTGTTATTAATCTATTGTTCGTTTTCTCTGTTAAAACATCCAAGAACGGAGGGACTCTATGAGACTTTTTCTCCATTGTGAACCTAATATAAAGTATTATCGACATATTTAAGCTAAAGTTTAGGTCTTATATTGGCTGTATCTAGTCCTAATTCTTCAAAAAAATTCATGTATAAATTTACTATAACAGAAGAATCCATCAGCAAACCATCTTCTTGTACAAAATATCTAAACTTTTTCTTGAATATATGAGTTCTGTAGGCAGCACTGCAAAAGTTCCATAATACCATCAAGAGGTAAATCGGTTCTATCTTTTAAGTTGATATCTTTTTCAAGCCTTCTTTTGATGATTTCTAAAAAATTCTCGTAAATAAACTTACAACATCAAAGCTGATAAAAAGATTTTGTGCTTGTAATTGTATTTAGCTCAAAAGTTCTACAAAATGTTTTGAATTCTTCACATATGATGTTCTTTTTTTTAAGTGGCTGAATGATTGTTAATAGAAATTGCTATAGTTTGTGAGTAGGAGAATTTATGGAACTTTTGACGGGTTTCTGAGATGCTTAAATCTTTCTTATGGATTTTTGGAAGCCCCCCGTACAGGTGTGGAAGCTTACTAAAATATGGAGTGAGATCTGTTCTTGTTCTAAACAGAATATAATTCTTTATATTTCTTAAGAGCACGGTACACTTTGTTTTCTATAGACGTAGTAGAGAGTAGTTTTCCAAGTTTCTTATAATTTCCTTGATTCAAAAGCTCTTCTATTTTCTGATCGTATAAATTGGTATCCAGTATTACTGTAACACTTTCATTATCTGCGGGTAAAATCTTGGTTGTGTTATTTTTCAATGCTTTAATTTTCTTCGTTTTCAAGATTATAGGTTTGATTACATAATTTTTTTGCTTCAGAATTTTCCACACTCTCCATTTATTAATAATTTAATATTGTTTACAACTTTTAAACGAACCTAATGTTATTTTCTTAACTACAGAATGTTCTATATTTTAAATACTATTTTTAAGAGCGTTTTTTTTATATTTCAATTTCTATGTAGGAAAAAAATTCGTATTATCCAATACCAAAATTAATTTATTACTTTGTGGCAATATAATTATAAATTAAAAAAAAAAACTGGAGATGAGGCCGATCATGCTAGAATTTTCCCGGGCCGCTGTATCTTCCCAATCCGGCCCTGATTGCCACAAATGATATGTAATTGACCATTTCTTGCCCTGAAGAAGACTAACGTTTTAGTCGAAACGTCGATTAGAAATAAATAACTTTCATCAGTAGACTGCTTGTCCAATCATTTTTCCCTTGGGACCCATCATCCATTCTTCAGTCGATTATCGATCAAATTTCATTATTACTAGAATTGTACAAAGGTGAACCATTAATAAACAATCCATTCTCAAGTGTATTCCTACATTTATTGGTAAGTCATTGCCATTAACAAGTGATCCAAAGTATGATTGGTGTGTATGTAGCTTCCTCATGAGCAAAACTCCGGGTCAGGGTTGTTGGGCGGTCTAGCAGTCGCAGAAAAAAAGTTTTGATGCAATTGATGAATCCGAGTGGTAACAAAGATGGATTGTTGAAAAAGACAGCCAAACAACTTTTATTAAGCGAAGCTGGTGGATGTGGACCAGCCGAATTGACAACATTGGAACTAGTTTTGACTCAACGGACTGCGGAAAGACCAGCGGCTGCACGAGCAGGACTTCCGGTGATTCTAGCCGACCCAGAACCAGCAACAGCTGACCAGGGGGACACGTTAGCTGCTTTAAGTGGTTTAGTACATCATGCCAGTACTACAATTCATCCTGAACCTGTAACTTTAGGCAAGTTTTTTATTTTCATTTAGCGCATTCTACAATGACGCCATTGATGCATTTTCGATGGTACCGATGAGGTTAATGGACCTTTTCAATTTAAAGAGATAGAAGATATGCGCAATGAGGATCTGCGCATAGTAAGAACAACAATCTATGGCGTTTGTTTCTAAAAAATTTAGACGTAAATAGGGTATTCTCTCATATTTTTTAATTTGTTTTTTCTTAAAGAATAGGTATATCTAAGAGTACCTGTGAAAACCCGAGTTAAATATTTCTTTTAATAAGCGAGATATTAATTTTTAAAATTTGGTTTTGTTGTGTCACGTGATAGTGACGTACTAGTTGTACAGTAGCAGCGGTGGGCTATCAGTGGTTCATGCGGCCTCTTATCGCATTCGAACATGGAGTAGGGATTTCAACTGGTCTCCCATTGGAAGGTCATCTAGTACATCAGCAAAAATTAAATACTTTATATCTTTTGCAATAATCAATTTATAATAGGTTTTTTTGTTTTTTCCCGCTTGTTTATCGATCAACACTAATATTTTATGTAAATTTTTAATATTGGCAGCCCTCAGAGAATACCCTATTGTCAGATAACTTTAAAAAATCTTATCGAAATAAGTTACAAATGCTTTTATTGAAGTTAAAATGTCTAACGATGCAAATTTTCACTGAGAATACAGATATTTTGATGACTGCAATATTTTTGACGTTTCGTTTGACAGCCCAACTGGCAATTGTTCGCGCCATTTTCTTACTATTTGCAGCGATAGAAAGACATAGCCGTTAAATTGAAAAGGTCCATTATGGTTCAATATTACGATTTCGGTTAAAGATAGTGTTTATTTTTGCCAAAATGAACTTGATGATGAGGGTTGATTTGTATATTTTCGGTTTGAAAGTGGTTAAAAATTCCTAAAACCTAGAAATGTTAGGTTAAAAAACGCTCAATATCTCAATTTTGGTTAAAGATAGTGCGAACTCTGGAGTATCGATTTGATATATTCATATTTTAAAAGTGTCAAAAAGAATTTAGGGATTTTTCTCTATGCGTTGCTCATGGCGCCGGACAGGAAGCCCGCCGACTGATGGCCCGCGCTTACGCTGGTTCACTTACACTTCAGCAGCAACATCATTTACTTCACGAGTTAGACGCAGACGCTAAACTAGTTTATCATATTGGGTTGACACCTAGCAAACTCCCCGATTTAGTAAAGAACAATCCACTGATTGCCATTGAAGTTCTGCTGAAACTTATGCAGTCCAAACAAATAACAGAGTATTTCAGCGTGCTTGTCAATATGGAAATGTCGCTGCATTCGATGGAGGTTGTCAATCGACTTACAACAACTGTAGATCTGCTGACGGAAAACCATCAAAGATCGCTACATGCAGAATCGCCTGGTGCGATTAGTGTGTGTATTCTTGCAATCGTTGATTCGTAATAAAATTATCAACGTGCAAGAATTATTTATTGAAGTGCAAGCTTTTTGTATTGAGTTCTCGCGCATCCGAGAAGCAGCTGCTTTATTTCGCTTGCTCAAACAATTGGAATCTGGTGAATTAGCACACGCTAATTCTACTACTTCTCCGCCTCCGACTAAACATACACCAACCACGACTTCGTAACTATTTGTTTATTATTTAAACAACCATATCATTATTTTCGTAAACATGTAAATAAATAAATAAATAATATACCGTAATATGTTGTGTTTATTGAACTAATTAATAATTACAATAATAAGTTTAAACCACAAAGTATAATAACTAAGGAGTATCTAGTCTCTATTGAAAATATAACATGAAAGACAGACAGATGAATTATGAATAAATTATAAACATTTGGTAATGCAATATTAAAATATGATTAATAACAATCATTTTTCTTAAAAAATATATTTCAAAATACAACAAATACATAAATAATAATAATTGTTGCCAAGTGTCTGTAATAGATTGTATATATTTATTAATAATTACAACAAAAATGGGTATAGAATCTGAAAATAGAACAAATAAGGATCATTTTTTGTATAAAACATATTGCAATAATGTTTAAACAATAGCAAAAAACAATAATAAACATTATTATTATTTGACAGTTGGGAGCAAACAACCATGTTCAATTCGGTGAATTTACATGGAAAAATAAAAAAGTACGAACGTTTTAAGAATTTATATTAAATATTTTCTTAATTAGCATGCAAAATAGCATCGTTTTATAAAGATTATTTACTTTTTAATGATTATCAATAATTTTTGATCAGTAAGTAGATAACTTCATACGTATTCTCTATCTCTTTCTAACCCATTATTCTTATGTGTCGAGCGGCCATGTTTCAGTCCAGTCCAGTTCCAGCTCTTGTCGAATCCACGTCGCTTTGCGATCCGCTCCGTGAAATTTCAACCTACGTTAATCATAATAAAACACAATAGTAGTATTATAGTTATAAATGGTGTTTTGTGCTATAATTATGGTCATTAAGCCCTTTGGGCGACCATAAACAATAATTTATGTCTGAAGTTTTTACGTGTGGCGATTATTTAGTGTCAACAGGTAAAGATTGCTTTGTTTTTTGTTCAACAATCCTGACAATTTTAGGTTTTTTTGAAGAATAAATATTGTGTAAATAGCTAGCTTTGTTGATATTTTATAATAATTATATAATGAAATGAAGATAGTGTATACTTGTTAATAGTGTAATGTTAATATTATCAGTGAAATTTGTGGATATTTATATTTATTTCTTATTTTGTAATAAGTACGGGAAATTAAAGATACTCATACAACGCGGTCTACAAATTGTGTGTGTGTGTTTTCCAAAATATACAAATATGTTTGTATTTATTTCAAGCATAAATTCAATCACAAAATGGCGAATCTAGTGTATAAAACATACAAAAATGTCTATAATCTACATACAAATACATATATTGCTGTTTAATATTGATTTTGCACATAAAATCCAAGATTTAATTTGTTTTAAACCGTATGAAACTTGTTTGCGCGTTTGAGACACACGGCTTGTAACTTCGGAGAAGTTCGTGCATTGGCGAATAAAGGCGAATTGTGGAAAAAATATTTTAATATTTAATAAATAAAATATATATTGTGCAATATCTAAATGTCGTAATTTTATTTAATAATTAAACTATTTTTTTTTTAAATCTACTGGTAAATTAATTTGTTTATTGGATGGCGTAGTGACATAAACAAATGCTTGTTGGTTATACTTGATATTTGAAGGCATTGTTGTGATATGCTCTAATAATTTTATTGTTTTAATAGTGAAATATTGTTAATCATTATTGCAAAATAGTGACGAAAGTGAGTTTAAACATTATTGTAACTATTTCAATAGTTATTTTATTTGGAAACATATTTTATTTTAAAGAAAACTTTATATGAAATTTGGTTATATACAAAAATAAATAGATACAAATAAAATAGTTTGCTAATATCTTAATTGTTTTAATTATGAAATTCATATTAATATAATATTAATTATAGTAAGTTAAGTTTAAACATTAGTTTAACTGTTTCAATAGTTATTTTTGCTGCTAACATGTTTTATTATTTAAATACCAGTATTTTAAAATAAATTATTTGTATGTTCCAGTAAATAAAAAAATGTTCGTTGGAGGATCGATCCATATTGGTGCTTACTGTTTCAAGGAGCTGTCCTGGGGCTTCGGAGCCGTCTTGGAGGTAACTGCGATGTGCAGCCGTCATGGGGATAATTCGTCTTGCTGATATATTTATATGTGTTTCGTACATCGTATGCAGATGTGAAACGAACAGATTTTTGTGTTGTTTCTGCTAAATTTGAAGTTGAATATGACTTTTTGATAGCAGATTTATAATGAATTGGTATTGGAAGAGTTGAAATTTCATTATTTTTAATGTGACAATTACATTTCAATTCTAATTTTTCAAATCTTTCTGCAAAATTTTTAAAATGCTTATCAATTTTTTTGTTTACTTCGTTAAATTTTTGAGTAATTAAGCTTTCAATAGACGAGTGATTAATCTGAATTTTAAAAATATTTGGATTTTTTTCGAATTTTTTTTTAGTCTATTAAAGGCGTAATGTCGTTTAGTTTTATTACGCCTTTGGGAATAATTGACTTTGGAGTTATGGTCGTCCTTTCTGGTTTCATTTTAATGCTAAGTTTATTTTGGTTTTTTTTATCACTCCAAAGCTGTTTACGGACGTGTCTATGTGGTTTTGGTTCACTATCTAGATTTTTTGACGTGCTGCAACTACTTATTGCTATCGGCGTAAAGGATTTAGCTTTATCTGAACAAAAAAAGTGTATATAATCAAAATTCGTATGAAAATAATTATTTATAACGTTTACAATTACTCGAAATCTCAGTCAAACAGCATTTATTCTGTTGTCGATTTTAAGAGATAACGGATATGTGTAAGTATGTGCTATGTCCTCTTTGATTTTTTTGTACGATCTGTAAGAAAATGAATGTTCACATGTACGAATGTATTGTGTACATGAATTGTAACAATTTGTAAGATCTTACTACCTTAAAGAAGATGCAATTGTGTACCGAAAACCGAAACGTCGGTGTTGCAAGAATAAAAAATGCTGTTTGACTGAGATTTCAAGTAATTATTAACACCTTATCCACATCACAGTCGAAAAATTTCGCACATAGTGACTTATGTTATAAGTCGTGAAGATTATCAAGCAAGGCGAAGTCGAGTTTGATAACACGTGTGCCATGTGCATACGATCCGTATTACATATAAAATTTTATTTGCTGGCGTAAATCAATGAAAAATTAAAATAAAGTATTTGGTTTGAAATGTTTTAGTTAAAGTTTTAGTTTCCAAATTTAAATTAGCTAACTTGAATTTTGAAGTTTAAAATATAGTGGAATTTTATTTTAAAGATGCAATTCGTGCTTTTAATTTATTAAACTGTAGTTCACTTGCATTTTAAAGTTTTAGTTTGCAATTTTAAATGTTTACAATTAGTTTACTTGTATTTGAAAGTTTTAGTTTACATTTTTAATTATAATTAGTTTACTTGCATTTTGAAGTTTCTTTATACAGATTTAACTTATTAAATTGTAGTTACACACACTTGCTTTTGTATTAATTTTGCAAACACATACACACCCTTCTTATATATTATGTATTATGTAAAAATAAATAATAAATATGTGCACAAAATGTGTTTTTTTTATTTGCCTAAGCTTTTCTAATATTATCCGTTCGTCGCCGCGAATTCGTCCGTATATATTGTTGATTTCTTATGTATTTATGTATGTATATTATGTATGTATATTATGTATTTATATATGTATGTATATTGTGGTTAGGGCGTGAGCAGTTTCAACGGGGCGTCCTGAGCTAACTTTTTCCTTTCAGGTGCACAGCCGCTAGGTATGGTTGGGCGACTAGCGGTATTTGCATGTTGTGCCCTTTTTCTTTCTCGCTGCAACGCAGGTTGGGCTTGAAAGAGCATAACTGGGCTTGAGTGTGAGGCAGCTTAGCTCTGGGACAGCTTGGGGCGGCATTGTATCGCTAGCACTCAAGTTCAGGGCCTGGTCTGCCACACTCGCGGTGGTGCGAACCTGTTGTCCTTGTGGTGGAAGCATCCGGGGCGCAGGAAGACCCTAGGGACGTACACAGTTTACACAAACTCAACACCGTCGTTGAGTACACACACGTTAGGTTCCCCCATTTTTTATATTTATGTGTATATATGTTTAGTTTTCAGTTTTATCAGGACGCCCACATCATCATTTATTTATGTGTTTTATATGTATGTATTTATGTGTATTTCTTAGCTAAATTGTTAAGTAGGATGTCTAAAAACAATAATAATTAATAATAAATTATCTAATTGCGCGGTAAATTATAACTTAAACTGCGTCGAAAATGTAAAATTTCAGATAAACTTCAAAAAAGTAATGTACATTTCTATTTCAGGATTATTATTTTATTAAATATTTAGTTAAAGACAAATATTAAGGAGGTTTCAAAAGCTAAGACAAATAGGTACTTGTAATTATCATATTTCAATTCAACTGGCTCGTTTTCATAAGAAAAAGTTAGTTTCAGAATATGAGGAATGCTGAATCGTATTAAAATACATCATTTTCTGCATAAACTCTACTCTAAGTACTCTGTACAAAATCAAGAAATTAGTACACTACTTTTAAAAACTCTGTTCTCAAATGCATATAGTGGAACGCAGCCAATTGTAAGACATTTATCCATAAAGTGATGGACTACTAACAAAAGTTTGAAAAAATTATCATTGTTTTGTAGAGTTTTTATAGTTTTAAACGTTTTAAAGCGTCAAAAAATTACCAAAATAAGAAAATCTAGTGCTCAGTCTAAAAAATTCAAAAGTTACATTGATGCTCCTTACGCCATTCGATTCTATAGACTTTTGTACATATTTGTTCTAATTTTGAATGTTCATGTGTAGCTGATACAATATTACGAAGCAAATAAAAAATGGTAGCTTGGAAATATCAGTACTCCGTCAAAAACATGACCAGCCTGTATTTTTCTAAAAAGTATTATATTCCCTTAATTATGACCCGCTGATTACGGGAAAAATAAAAAAAATTCCAAAGGCCTTACTTACAAGTTTTTTTAAAAAGTGGCGGAGTATAACTAATTAACGGTAAAAGATACATTGATACCTGTTACACCATTCGATTCTATGGACTTTTCTACATATATCTACTAATTTTCAATGTTCATATACAGCTGACCCAATATTACGAAGCAAATAATGTAAAAATGGCAGCTTGGAAATCTCAGTACACCGTCAAAAACTCGATCAGCCTGTATCTTTCTAAAAAGTATTTTATTCCCTTAATTCTGACCCGCTGTTTACAGGAAAAATAATTAAAAAATTCCAAGGGCCTTACTTTACAAGATACCAATTTTTATTTTGATTAGGAATCTTACAAGTTTTTTTTTAACTTTGGCGGAGTATAACTAATTAACGGTAAAAGATACATTGATACCCGTTACACCATTCGATTCTATGGACTTTTCTACATATATGTACTAATTTTCAATGTTCATATACAGCTGACCCAATATTACGAAGCAAATAATCAAAAAATGGTAGCTTGGAAATATCAGTACTCCGTCAAAAACATGACCAGCCTGTATTTTTCTAAAAAGTATTTTATTCCCTTAATACTGATTCGCTGATTACGGGAAAAATAATTAAAAAATTCCAAGGGCCTTACTTTACAAGATACCAATTTTTATTTTGATTAGGAATCTTACAAGTTTTTTAACTTTGGCGGAGTATAACTAATTAACGGTAAAAGATACATTGATACCTGTTACATCATTCGATTCTATGGACTTTTCTACATATATGTACTAATTTTTAATGTTCATATACAGCTGACCCAATATTACGAAGCAAATAATGTAAAAATGGCAGCTTGGAAATCTCAGTACACCGTCAAAAACTCGATCAGTCTGTATCTTCCTAAAAAGTATTTTATTCCCTTAATTCTGACCCGCTGTTTACGGGAAAAATAATTAAAAAATTCCAAGGGCCTTACTTTACAAAATACCAATTTTTATTTTGATTAGGAATCTTACAAGTTTTTTTTAACTTTGGCGGAGTATAACTAATTAACGGTAAAAGATACATTGATACCCGTTACACCATTCGATTCTATGGACTTTTGTACATATATCTAATAATTTTCAATGTTCATATACAGTTGACCCAATATTACAAAGCAAATAATGTAAAAATGGCAGCTTGGAAATCTCAGTACACCGTCAAAAACTCGACCAGCCTGTATTTTTCTAAAATGTATTTTATTCCCTTAATTCTGACCCGCTGATTACGGGAAAAATAATTAAAAAATTCCAAGGGCCTTACTTTACAAGATACCAATTTTTATTTTGATTAGGAATCTTACAAGTTTTTTTTAACTTTGGCGGAGTATAACTAATTAACGGTAAAAGATACATTGATACCCGTTACACCATTCGATTCTATGGACTTTTCTACATATATCTACTAATATTCAATGTTCATATACAGCTGACCCAATATTACGAAGCAAATAATGTAAAAATGGCAGCTTGGAAATCTCAGTACACCGTCAAAAACTCGACCAGCCTGTATTTTTCTAAAATGTATTTTATTCCCTTAATTTTGACCCGCTGATTACGGGAAAAATAATTTAAAAATTCCAAGGGCCTTACTTTACAAGATACCAATTTTTATTTTGATTAGGAATCTTACAAGTTTTTTTTTGACTTTGGCGGAGTATAACTAATTAACGGTAAAAGATACATTGATACCCGTTACACCATTCGATTCTATGGACTTTTCTACATATATGTACTAATTTTCAATGTTCATATACAGCTGACCCAATATTACGAAGCAAATAATCAAAAAATGGTAGCTTGGAAATATCAGTACTCCGTCAAAAACATGACCAGCCTGTATTTTTCTAAAAAGTATTTTATTCCCTTAATTCTGATTCGCTGATTACGGGAAAAATAATTAAAAAATTCCAAGGGCCTTACTTTACAAGATACCAATTTTTATTTTGATTAGGAATCTTACAAGTTTTTTAACTTTGGCGGAGTATAACTAATTAACGGTAAAAGATACATTGATACCCGTTACAATATTCGATTCTATGGACTTTTCTACATATATGTACAAATTTTCAATGTTCATATACAGCTGACCCAATATTACGAAGCAAATAATGTAAAAATGGCAGCTTGGAAATCTCAGTACACCGTCAAAAACTCGACCAGCCTGTATTTTTCTAAAAAGTATTTTATTCCCTTAATTCTGACCCGCTGATTACGGGAAAAATAATTAAAAAATTCCAAGGGCCTTACTTTACAAGATACCAATTTTTATTTTGATTAGGAATCTTACAAGTTTTTTTAACTTTGGCGGAGTATAACTAATTAACGGTAAAAGATACATTGATGCACGTAACACCATTCGATTCTATGGACTTTTCTACATATATGTAATAATTTTCAATATTCATATACAGCTGACCCAATATTACGAAGCAAATAATATAAAAATGGCAGCTTGGAAATCTCAGTACACCGTCAAAAACTCGACCAGCCTGTATTTTGCTAAAAAGTATTTTATTCTCTTAATTCTGATCCGCTGATTACGGGAAAATAATTAAAAAATTCCAAGGGCCTTAGTTTACAAGATACCAATTTTTATTTTGATTAGGAATCTTACAAGTTTTTTTTAACTTTGGCGGAGTATAACTAATTAACGGTAAAAGATGCATTGTTTTTCGTTACACCATTCGATTGTATTGACTTTTCTACATATATGTACTAATTTTCAATGTTCATATACAGCTGACCCAATATTACGAATCAAATAATGTAAAAATGGCAGCATGGAAATCTCAGTACACCGTCAAAAACTCGACCAGCCTGTATCTTTCTAAAAAGAATTTTATTCTCTTAAATCTGACACGCTGATTACGGGAAAAATAATTAAAAAATTCCAAGGGCCTTACTTTACAAGATACCAATTTTTATTTTGATTAGGAATCTTAAAAGTTTTTTTTAACTTTGGCGGAGTATAACTAATTAACGGTAAAAGATACATTGTTTTCCGTTACGCCATTCGATTGTATGGACTTTTCTACATATATGTAATAATTTTCAATGTTCATATATAGCTAACCCAATATTACGAAGCAAATAATGTAAAAATGGCAGCTTGGAAATCTCAGTACACCGTCAAAAACTCGACCAGCCTGTATTTTTCTAAAAAGTATTTTATTCCCTTAATACTGACTCGTTGAATACGGGAAAATTAATTAAAAAATTCCAAGGGCCTTACTTTACAAGATACCAATTTTTATTTTGATTAGGAATCTTACAAGTTTTTTTAACTTTGGCGGAGTATAACTAATTAACGGTAAAAGTTACATTGATGCTCGTTACGCCATTTGATTCTATAGGCCTTTCTACATATATAGTAATTTTCAATGTTCATGTGTAGCTGATACAATATTACGAAGCAAATAATCGTAAATAACGTAATATATTTCCCGAAAATCTGTTCAGAGCTTCAAGTAAAGTATCACTTCCGGTTTATCAATTTTAGCAATATTCTAATATGTCGTTCTCATTAATCTAAAAGTCTTAAATACCAAATTTGAAAAGATTTGGAATATATCTTAATATATTTTTCACCAAAATCTGTTCAGGGCTTCAAGTAAAGTGTCACTTCCGGTTTATTAATTTCAGCAATATTTTAATATGTAGTTCTCATTAATCTAAAAGTCTTAAATACCAAATTTAAAACGATTTGGAATATATCTTAATATATTTTTCACGAAAATCTGTTCAGAGCTTTAAGTAAAGTAGCACTTCCGGTTTATCAATTTTAGTAATATTCTAATATGTCGTTCTCATTAATCTAAAAGTCTTAAATACCAAATTTGAAAGGATTTGGAATATATCTTAATATATTTTTCACGAAAATCTGTTCTGAGCTTCAAGTAAAGTATCACTTCCGGTTTATCAATTTTAGGAATATTCTAATATGTCGTTCTCAATAATCTAAAAGTCTTAAATACCAAATTTGAAAAGATTTGGAATATATCTTAATATATTTTTCACGAAAATCTGTTATCAATTTTAGCAATATTCTAATATGTCGTTCTCATTATTCTAAAAGTCTTAAATACCAAATTTGAAAAGATTTGGAATATATCTTAATATATTTTTCACGAAAATTTGTTCAGAGCTTCAAGTAAAGTATCACTTCCGGTTTATCAATTTTAATAATATTCTAATATGTCGTTCTCATTAATCTACAAGTCTTAAATACTAAATTTGAAAGGATTTGGAATATATCTTAATATATTTTTCACGAAAATCTGTTCTGAGCTTCAAGTAAAGTATCACTTCCGGTTCATCAATTTTAGTAATATTCTAATATGTCGTTCTCATTAATCTAAAAGTCTTAAATACCAAATTTGAAAGGATTTGGAGTATATCTTAATATATTTTTCACGAAAATCTGTTCTGAGCTTCAAGTAAAGTATCACTTCCGGTTTATTAATTTTAGCAATATTCTAATATGTCGTTTTCATTAATCTAAAAGTCTTAAATACGAAATTTGAAAAGATTTGGAATATATCTTAATATATTTTTCACGAAAATCTGTTCAGAGCTTCAAGTAAAGTATCACTTCCGGCTTATCAATTGTAGCCAAAATTTAATATGTTATTCCCCTTGACATAAAATTCTTAAATACTAAAATTTTCTCATTACAGTTGTCAAGTATGTAGGCATATAGTAAAACCGTTATGGGCTATGTTCCTTCAAAAATATACTACCTCTCTACATCGTATTATCTATAACTGAGATATGAGTGGACTTAACACCATATTTCCCAACAAATATACCAGTAAGAAGAAGAGTTCATTAGAATGAAATAGTTATATATTCTTCTCTCCGTCTTAGAAAAATTTATTTTGAAGTGAGTGTCCACTCCTGTTTGCATTACTCTATGATCACCGAGATATGTTACGGACCTAACACTATCATTCACAAAAATAATCCAGTAAGAAGAATAGTTTATTAGAATGAAATAGTTACATATTCGTCTCTTCGTCTAAAAATCAATATTTAAAAGTGAGTGTTCACTCTTGTCTATATTATTCTATGTCGTGTTGTCTCTGTCTTGCAGTATACCTTTCTCCGTCACACAAAAATGTATGCACCCGTCGTTTAGTATTTGACATGAGGAACACTTTGAGGATGGAAGAATGGCTCTCGTAAATAATACGTGTTGGAAGGGAATAATTTTAAATAAAATAAAACAACCAAAGTCTGGCTAAGGTAATTTCATATTATTTAACTCCGGTCAACTAAATTAATGTGTAAAGATGACATATTTTTAACCAACAATACCTCTCGCTAATTACAAATGGCGATAGATCAATAGTACCTCCCGTCAATTGAAAATGGGAATAGAGCACAATACCTCTCGCAAGCTAATGTAAGTGATGTTTCATGACGAAACAATGGCTGCCGTATATTATACATGTTGGAATGGAATACTTTTAAATAAAATAAAACAACCAAAGTCTGGCTAAGGTAATTTCATATTTTTTAACTCCGGTCAACTAAATTAATGTGTAAAGATGGCATATTTTTAACCAACAATACCTCTCGCAAATTACAAATGGCGATAGATCAATAGTACCTCACGTCAATTGAAAATGGGAATAGAGCACAATACCTCTCGCAAGCTAATGTAAGTGATGTTTTATGACAATACCTCTCGCAAGCTAATGTAAGTGATGTTTCATGACGAAACAATGGCTGCCGTATATTATACATGTTGGAATGGAATACTTTTAAATAAAATAAAACAACCAAAGTCTAGCTAAGGTAACTTCATATTTTTTAAGTCCGGTCAACTAAATTAATGTGTAAAGATGACATATTTTTAACCAACTATACCTCTCGCTAATTACAAATGGCGATAGATCAATATTACCTCCCGTCAATTGAAAATGGGAATAGAGCACAATACCTCTCGCAAGCTAATCTAAGTGATGTTTTATGACGCAACAATGACTTCCGTAAATTATACATGTTGGAAGGGAATACTTTTAAATAAAATGAAACAACCAAAGTCTGGCTAAGGTGACTTCATATTTTTTACCTTCCGTCAACTAAATCAATGTAAAGGTGACATTTTTAACCAACAATACCTCCCGCTAATTGCAAATGGAGATATATCCACAGCACCTCCCATCAATTGAAAATGAGAATAGAGTACCAGTACCTCTCGCCATATAATCTAAGTTATGTATGACGAAACAATGGCTCCCGGAAATTATAGGTTTGTTCCAACATGTATGTTGGAAGGGAATTCTTTTAAATAAATTAAAACAACCAATCAAACTCTGGCTAAGATTACATATTTTTACAATACCTCCCGCCAACTAATTAATGTGTAAAGGTGGCATACTTTTTAATCAACAATACGTCCTGCTAATTACAAATGGAGCTAGAGCAACAGTATCTCCCGTCAATTGAAAATGATACCACAACATACCTCTCGCCAACTACATTCACAATCAAATTTTACCTTAGTACAATTTCATGTTGGCTTAAAATTGTAAGCTAAGGAGAGGCATTTCAAGGTGGCAATTTACAGTAGTGATTTTGACCAGGCGGATTGCACATGCTATTCGCTGAGATGAGAGAATGTGAGATGTACAATCGTGTACGAATTTTGCCCATTGCTTCTTATTCCTTGTCATCTTCCTAGCGTTTTGAACCATTGTGTTTTTCTTCTCCAATTACGCTATCCCAGTTGTCTTTAGGTCTTCCTTCGTTTCTTTTTTTCTATAACGTTTGTCACCCATATTTGTCTAACTGATAAATTATATTTATTGTATTTGTGAATTGAACATTTTATTTACAGAAAACTGATACATCTTTCACAGCTTTGGGAAGAAATTCAAAATTGGCGGTTCTAGAATACAACCAATTTAATATAAATGGGGGGTAAAGCTGTTCGCGTCCGTGGTAGAATACCGCACGTGCCCCCCGGTTAACACGAAATGAACAGCAAACGTCCGCCGCCAAACAATGCGAAAGAACCATGGTAGAATACCACATGTGCCCTCCAGTTAACACGAAATAAACAGCGAACTTTCGCCGCCAAACAATGCGAAACAAATTCGATTTAAGCTAATTACAAGATACATCGAATCGAATTTAAAGTTTTCGTCGCTGATATCTTCGTAATATGAACAATTATTTTAAAGATATAACACTAACAGACGCAGTATGTAACGTAGAATTCAAATATTGTCGAATAATCAACGGAGCAACATTTTCCTTTACAAGATCTGCACAATGCGCATGAAATCAAATTTGACTTGGCGATATTTGTTCCACGGATTCGCATAGATGCTGCTCCATCTACAGAGACAATACAGCGGCATAAACAGTGGTTTTCTCAGCTGAAATCATATGGAAAATGTAAGTTAAACATCAAATTTGTTATATATTTTTAATTGTTAAAAACTTTTGCGTTATTTATAATGTTTTTTAAAAATGTACCAACGATAATAATTATGTAATGAACGAGCAAAATGAAAGCTGTAAAAGCATGACTGAAGTAACTCATTTCTCTTACTTTTTCAGATTGCATGCAAGACCATGAGGGCTTCGGAAACATGAAAGTGGCAGCAGAAAAGGACAGACCACCTTTAGGAGAAACAGGAGACAACGGAGTTCCTGCATTGGGGCGCCACAACCCATAAATTCAAGCGTGCTGTCTGTATGTATAAGGTAAGAATATTACTAGATTTCATATTATTTGCTTTACAATTCTGTAGCTTTACGGCTATGACAGATATGTCCCATTTAGAATATCTGCAAATTATTATCATTTTTGAAATGGTTTAAAGAATACCACAAACTAATCATTATTATTTAATAGGTGGACTCTTTGGTTGGTCTAAGACTTCAAGGAACTTGGAGAATTTCGATGCAGCGTTCGAGCTTTAGATTTCAACACTGCAGATCTTCTAAGGCAGCTCTTCTAAAGGATAGCTGAGGTCCAGATAAATCTTCTACGGCGTAGATGACCACCGATAGATGAACTGGTAAGAAACTTTGTTTTTTAATAAAATATTTGGTCTCATGTTCAATCATGAGAACTTATAGTCAAAGGAATATGACTATAATATCTGTCTAAATATTATCTTGTATTCAAATTCAATTTTGAGTACTACATTGAAAGGATTATAACTTTCATGGATGTCTGTATAATATTGAAACAATTTAAAATTAAAATATCGACTATTTATCAATAAAATCAATATCTAGGAACATATGATTAACTTATATCTTTCAGGAATCGGACATCAAGAAGACTAGATTAATATAGTAGATTTTAAGTTAGTTTTAAGTTCTTTTAAATGTATTTTCAGGTCTTAATTAAACTTTGGCTCACCGCGCCGTTGAGCAAATACGCGTTTTCTTTAAAAATGAAAATAAATTGATTAATTTGAAGTGCATTCCTTGGCGATTCATCATAAAATCGTGCGTCTACGTTTGCCACCGTGGTATGCGTACTGCGCGGGATGCCCAGACGGCTCCTAGGGAGAGTGTATGTGAAAAGAAAAATATATGTATCGGGGCATGAATGATGCGAATGGGTGAGAGAATCAGTGAGAGGGTCAGGAAGGTGGGAGAGATTCGAAACTTGATGTGGGTTCGGGTTTCCTTATTTAACATCACGGTTAGTGGGATGGGTAGGTAGGGTTCGTGCGCGATTTTCCATAATTGAGTGGACTGATATGGTTAGCCATGCTATGTGAAACCAGTTGTTTATTCTGGGGGATCGCTTCGCACTTGTGCGAATGTTTCTAGGGACAGTTTAATTCTTTTGTAAACTTGCTTGCTGACCATCGTATTGGTCTACGCTCTAGATTGCTAGACTCAAATGAGAAAAGATTAAACAAACCTGAATGCTATCACAGGAAACTCTCTTATGGCGACTATGTGCTCTCCTCATCCGGAGGCAACGTATGTAATCATCATTTAATGTTAATGGCAACGAATAATTAAAGACAAAGTAAAGTTTTTGTTTGATTTAACTTTGTTTGAGCACACGGGTTGATCGCGTTCGGGATAGGTATCGCGTATAAGACCGGGCGATGTCTTCGGGAGTAGCTGTCTCAGGCATCCAAGCCGAGTAGATTATATGTAACTGTCTATCTTATCCTTAGGGAGCTCGCGTTGGCAGGCCGTACATGCAGTGCATCGTGTGGGGTCGGCTTAACCCCCTCGTAAACTACATGTGAGAACCACCCCGGCGTTCTCACTTTTTGTCTTAGCTCGTATATCTCTCTCTCAAACTTCGCGTTTAGCTTAGCATAGTCTAGATATAAGATAGCTTGCGTAGACTTAAGATAGCTTAGATATAAGATAGGCAAGGGTTGTTTTTGCTTTTTGAGAGAGAGAGAAAAATTAACGTAACTTCACACTTTTAGATTTGCTATTCTTTGAACGAGATATTAACGTAAGATAGGCTTAGATTTTCGTTTTCTTTGAACGAGATATTAACGTAAGATAGGCTATTTTGCGCACTTCACCAACTTAATTTGGGGGGGTTCTACAATAGTTTAAGTTAGATTATAAAATATTATTGTACACGAAATTGTATTTATTTAATAAATGGTATATATGGGGAGCGTGGGTTTGGCATTTGTGGGTGGTTGCTCCCTATATATACAATTTATTAAATAAAGAGTATAGTTTTAAAGTAGTTCTAAGTTGGAAGAATTCCCTGTCACTGTGGTCGAGATTGCAGTGCCGATTGGTGACGCAGACCATGGGTTCCTCTTCATAAAAACCTGTTTAAAATGTATGTACACAATAAAACAATCTTTTATGTTCTGTTTATTTTAATTTAAACCTATCATATTAGTTGTACAGTAGGTAGTTTTAGGAAATATTGTAATTATCATTAAGTATTTAGACGCGGTCAGGGTAAAGTTAGATTTTAAGTATTTTTTGTAAACGAAGCTATGTATTAATCAATGTTATATATTTTGGTAAGTGGGCGGTTGGGTGGTAACACCAAAAAAATATATAATGTTCCCAAACGGTCTTTAACTGAATAGGAAATCTTGTACCTTTAACAATGGGAACAGGAAATCTTATTTAGGGACTCCAAGATTTAATTTGTTAAATAGTCTGTAAGTATTGTCAACGGAACTCTATTTAATACGTTATATATCTGGCAAAAATATATAAATAGAGCTTCGGATTGGTTATAAAACGAAAATGTTTGTTACCAAATGAAATTATTATGGTTGTATTATTTGTTATTAATTAAAACCACAGTAATGGTAATTTTATTTGGTAACAAACGTTTTAGTTTTATAACTAAACCATGTTTGACACTGTCATAAATTGTTATTAGATTTGTTAACAAATTTAGTAACAATTTTTAACGTGCCAAACAGGATTTAGTTGTAAAATGTTAGTTACCAAATAAAATTATCATTATTGTAGTTGTATTTTTCTATCCTTATTTTGTAATAAAATAATGATACTTTTATTTGGTAACAAACAGTATGAAATAATTTAGACACAAATGTACGTTTCATTTGTGTTGTGTTTATATTTCTGTTTATAATTGTCACTATATAAATAAAACAAAAAAGTTTATTTAAATATTGTAATAAAATGTTAATGTATATTTTAAATATATTTGTAATTATATATTGCTAATAAACTGTAAAATTGATTTAAGAATGACTTATTTTCTAATCTTTAGTTTTAATTTTTATAATACATCCCTCAAACACGTAAGTATATAGTTTCTAAAAGTCGTGATCGTATTACGTATATAGTTCTTAAAACAGCCGCCAGGAGGCAGCACCTGTCGGACACAGCGTATACCTACTGGGAATTTAAACTCAGTAAATCGTGCATGGATGCTTCAATGATATACCTATTGGGAATTTTGATCAAGTAAAAAAGAAGCATCCATGAACCAAATTTTCTAAAAAATGGTGCATGACTACTTCTTTTTTCTGCGTTTAAAAAAGAAGCATCAATGCACCAAATTTTGTAAAAAAATCGAGTATAGATGCTACCTTAAAGTAGCGTCTAGGCACCAAATTTTGTAAAAAAATCGAGTATAGATGCTACCTTAAAGTAGCATCTAGGCACCAAATTTTGTAAAAAATCTAGTATAGATGCTACCATAAGAAATTATGGTTGCCTATATTATAGGCGCAAAGATATATGATGGGCACAGTTTTACTTGAATTGCAACGTTTATCGACAACTGCTGTACCCTGGCGGCCGTTTTAAAAACTACATACGTATAAGGAGTAAGGAATAGACAAATTATATTTCAATTTATATTTTATTCTATAAAATATTGTACATTAAGGGTAATTGCATGAAATACAACTAAAATAATGGTAATTTTATTTGGTAACAAACATTATAGTTTTATAACTAAAGCCTGCTTGGCACGATAAAAAATTGTTATCAAATTTAGTAAGAAATAATTATGAACAGAATTTTTAAACACAAATGTCTTTTACGTTTGATAAATGTTACTAAATTTGTTAACAAATCTAATAACAGTGTCAAACATGGTTTAGATATAAAATTAAAACGTTTGTTATCAAATAAAATTACCATTATCATGGATATATTAATTTTTTATTAATTATTTTGTATCTTTATTGTGTAAATAGTTTATCTGAAGATAAAACTTTTTACAAAATAAAGACGCAAAATAATTAATAACAAATAATATAACCGTAACAATTTCAATTGGTAACAAACATTTTAGTTTTATAACTGATCCAAAACTCTACTTATATATTTTTAGGGTATCTACTACCCAATATATTTTAAAAAGAGTTCCGTTTACAATACTTATAGACTATTTAACAAATTAAATCTTGGGGTCCCTAAATAAGATTTCTTGTTCCCAATGTTAAAGGTACAACATTTCTTAGTCAGTTTAAGACAGTTTACGAACCTTTGCATTAATTATTATTATTTTTATGTTATCACCCAACCGCCCACTTACCAATATATATAATATTGATTAATACATAGCTTCGTTTACAATAAATACTTAAAATCTAACTTTACCCTGACCGCGTCTAAATACTTAATGATAATTACAATTTTTACTAAAACTACCTACTGTACAACTAATGTGATAGGTTTAAATTAAAATAAACAGAACATAAAAGATTTATTTATTGTGTACATACATTTTAAACAGGTTTTTATGAAGAGGAAGCCATGGTCTGCGTCACCAATTGGCACTGCAATCTCGACGACAGTGACAGGGCAGGTAGGGAATTCTTCCAACTTAACTAAACTATTTATTTAATAAATTGTATATATAGGGAGCAACCGCCCTCAAATGCCAAACCCACGCTCCCCATATATACCATTTATTAAATAAATACAATTTCGTGTACAATAATATTTTATAATCTAACTTAAACTATTGTAGAACCCCCCCAATTTAAGTTGGTGAAGTGCGCAAAATAGCCTATCTTACGTTAATATCTCGTTCAAAGAATAGCAAATCTAAGCCTATCTTACGTTAATTTCTCGTTCAATGAATAGCAAATCCAAAAGTGTGAAGTTACGTTAATTTTTTTCTCTCTCTCAAAAAGCAAAAACAACCCTTGCCTATCTTATATCTAAGCTATCTTAAGTCTACGCAAGCTATCTTATATCTAGACTATGCTAAGCTAAACGCGAAGTTTGAGAGAGAGATATACGAGCTAAGACAAAAAGTGAGAACGCCGGGGTGGTTCTCACATGTAGTTTACGAGGGGGTTAAGCCGACCCCACACGATGCACTGCATGTACGGCCTGCCAACACGAGCTCCCTAAGGACAAGAAAGACAGTTACATATAATCTTCTCGGCTTGGATGCCGAAGAAGAGCTACTCCCGAAGACATCGCCCGGTCTTATACGCGATACCTATCCCGAACGCGATCAACCCGTGTGCTCAAACAAAGTTAAATCAAACAAAAACTTTACTTTGTCTTGAATTATTCGTTGCCATTAACATTAAATGTTGATTACATACGTTGCCTCCGGATGAGGAGAGCACATAGTCGCCATAAGAGAGTTTCCTGTGATAGCATTCAGGTTTGTTTAATCTTTTCTCATTCGAGTCTAGCAATCTAGAGCGTAGACCAATACGATGGTCAGCAAGCAAGTTTACATAAGAATTAAACTGTCCCTAGAAACATTCGCACAAGTGCGAAGCGATCCCCTAGAATAAACAACTGGTTTCACATAGCATGGCTAACCATATCAGTCCACTCAATTATGGAAAATCGCGCACGAACCCTACCTACCCATCCCACTAACCGTGATGTTAAATAAGGAAACCCGAACCCACATCAAGTTTCGAATCTCTCCCACCTTCCTGACCCTCTCACTGATTCTCTCACCCATTCGCATCATTCATGCCCCGATACATATATTTTTCTTTTCACATACACTCTCCCTAGGAGCCGTCTGGGCATCCCGCGCAGTACGCATACCACGGTGGCAAACGTAGACGCACGATTTTATGATGAATCGCCAAGGAATGCACTTCAAATTAATCAATTTATTTTCATTTTTAAAGAAAACGCGTATTTGCTCAACGGCGCGGTGAGCCAAAGTTTAATTAAGACCTGAAAATACATTTAAAAGAACTTAAAACTAACTTAAAATCTATTATATTAATCTAGTCTTCTTGATGTCCGATTCCTGAAAGATATAAGTTAATCATATGTTCCTAGATATTGATTTTATTGATAAATAGTTGCTATTTTAATTTTAAATTGTTTCAATATTATACAGACATCCATGAAAGTTATAATCCTTTCAATGTAGTACTCAAAATTGAATTTGAATACAAGATAATATTTAGACAGATATTATAGTCATATTCCTTTGACTATAAGTTCTCATGATTGAACATGAGACCAAATATTTTATAAAAAAACAAAGTTTCTTACCAGTTCATCTATCGGTGGTCATCTACGCCGTAGAAGATTTATCTGGACCTCAGCTATCCTTTAGAAGAGCTGCCTTAGAAGATCTGCAGTGTTAAAATCTAAAGCTCGAACGCTGCATCGAAATTCTCCAAGTTCCTTGAAGTCTTAGACCAACTAAAGAGTCCACCTATTAAATAATAATGATTAGTTTGTGGTATTCTTTAAACCATTTCAAAAATGATAATAATTTGCAGATATTCTAAATGGGACATATCTGTCATAGCCGTAAAGCTACAGAATTGTAAAGCAAATAATATGAAATCTAGTAAGATTCTTACCTTATACATACAGACAGCACGCTTGAATTTATGGGTTGTGGTGCCCCAATGCAGGAACTCCGTTGTCGCCTGTTTCTCCTAAAGGTGGTCTGTCCTTTTCTGCTACCACTTTCATGTTTCCGAAGCCCTCATGGTCTTGCATGCAATCTGAAAAAGTAAGAGAAATGAGTTACTTCAGTCATGCTTTTACAGCTTTCATATTGCTCGTTCATTACATAATTATTATCGTTGGTACATTTTTAAAAATCATTATAAATAACGCAAAAGTTTTTAACAATTAAAAATATATAACAAATTTGATGTTTAACTTACATTTTCCATATGATTTCAGCTGAGAAAACCACTGTTTATGCCGCTGTATTGTCTCTGTAGATGGAGCAGCATCTATGCGAATCCGTGGAACAAATATCGCCAAGTCAAATTTGATTTCATGTGCATTGTGCAGATCTTGTAAAGGAAAATGTTGCTCCGTTGATTATTCGAAAATATTCGAATTCTACGTTACATACTGCGTCTGTTAGTGTTATATCTTTAAAATAATTGTTCATATTACGAAGATATCAGTGACGAAAACTTTAAATTCGATTCGATGTATCTTGTAATTAGCTTAAATCGAATTTGTTTCGCATTGTTTGGCGGCGAAAGTTCGCTGTTTATTTCGTGTTAACTGGAGGGCACATGTGGTATTCTACCATGGTTCTTTCGCATTGTTTGGCGGCGGACGTTTGCTGTTCATTTCGTGTTAACCGGGGGGCACGTGCGGTATTCTACCACGGACGCGAACAGCTTTACCCCCCATTTATATTAAATTGGTTGTATTCTAGAACCACCAATTTTGAATTTCTTCCCAAAGCTGTGAAAGATGTATCAGTTTTCTGTAAATATAATGTTCAATTCACAAATACAATAATTATAATTTATCAGTTAGACAAATATGGGTGACAAACGTTGTAGAAAAAAAGAAACGAAGGAAGGCAACTAGGATAGCGTAATATTGAAGATCTTGGAGAAGAAAAACACGATGGTTCAAAACGCTAGGAAGATGTCAAGGAATAAGAAGCAATGGGCAAAATTCGTATACGATTGTACATCTCACATTCTCTCATCTCAGCGAATAGCATGTGCAATTCGCCTGGTCAAAATCACTACTGTAAATTGCCACCTTGAAATGCCTCTCCTTAGCTTACAATTTTAAGCCAACATGAAATTGTACTAAGGTAAAATTTGATTGTGAATGTAGTTGGCGCGAGGTATGTTGTGGTATCATTTTCAATTGACGGAAGATACTGTTGCTCTAGCTCCATTTGTAATTAGCAGGACGTATTGTTGATTAAAAAGTATGCCACCTTTACACATTAATTAGTTGGCGGGAGGTATTGTAAAAATATGTAATCTTAGCCAGAGTTTGATTGGTTGTTTTAATTTATTTAAAAGAATCCCTTCCAACATACATGTTGGAACAAACCTATAATTTCCGGGAGCCATTGTTTCGTCATACATAACTTAGATTATATGGCGAGAGGTACTGGTACTCTATTCTCATTTTCAATTGACGGGAGGTATTGTTGGTTAAAAATATGTCACCTTTACATTGATTTAGTTGACGGGAGGTAAAAAATATGAAGTCACCTTAGCCAGACTTTGGTTGTTTTATGTTATTTAAAAGTATTCCTTTCCAACATGAATAATTTACGGGAGTCATTGTTGCGTCATAAAACATCACTTAGATTAGCTTACGGGAGGTACTGTTGATCTATCTCCATTTGTAATTAGCGGCAGGTATTGCTGTTAAAGAAATGTCACCTTTACCCATTGATTAGTTGGCGAGAGGTACTGGTACTCTGTTCTCATTTTCAATTGACGGGAGGTGCTGTTGATCTATCTCCATTTGTAATTAGCGGGAGGTATTGTTGTTTAAAAATGTGTCACCTTTACACATTGATTTAGTTGACGGGAGGTAAAAAATATTAAGTCACCTTAGCCAGACAGGCTGGTCGAGTTTTTGCCGGTGTACTGAGATTTCCAAGCTGCCATTTTTACATTATTTGCTTCGTAATATTGGGTCAGCTGTATATGAACATTGAAAATTAGTACATATATGTAGAAAAGTCCATACAATCGAATGGTGTAACGAGCATCAATGTATCTTTTACCGTTAATTAGTTATACTCCGCCAAAGTTAAAAAAAACTTGTAAGATTCCTAATCAAAATAAAAATTGGTATCTTGTAAAGTAAGGCCCTTGGAATTTTTAAATAATTTTTCCCGTAATCAGCGGGTCAGAATTAAGGGAATAAAATACTTTTTAGAAAAATACAGGCTGGTCGAGTTTTTGACGGTGTACTGAGATTTCCAAGCTGCCATTTTTACATTATTTGCTTCGTAATATTGGGTCAGCTGTATATGAACATTGAAAATTAGTACATATATGTAGAAAAGTCCATACAATCGAATGGTGTAACGAGCATCAATGTATCTTTTACCGTTAATTAGTTATACTCCGCCAAAGTTAAAAAAAACTTGTAAGATTCCTAATCAAAATAAAAATTGGTATCTTGTAAAGTAAGGCCCTTGGAATTTTTAAATAATTTTTCCCGTAATCAGCGGGTCAGAATTAAGGGAATAAAATACTTTTTAGAAAAATACAGGCTGGTCGAGTTTTTGACGGTGTACTGAGATTTCCAAGCTGCCATTTTTACATTATTTGCTTCGTAATATTGGGTCAGCTGTATATGAATATTGAAAATTAGTACATATATGTAGAAAAGTCCATAGAATCGAATGGTGTTACGTGCATCAATGTATCTTTTACCGTTAATTAGTTATACTCCGCCAAAGTTAAAAAACTTGTAAGATTCCTAATCGAAATAAAAATTGGTATCTTGTAAATTAAGGCCCTTGGAATTTTTTAATTATTTTTCCCGTAATCAGCGGGTCAGAATTAAGGGAACAAAATACTTTTTAGAAAAATACAGGCTGGTCGAGTTTTTGACGGTGTACTGAGATTTCCAAGCTGCCATTTTTACATTATTTGCTTCGTAATATTGGGTCAGCTGTATATGAATATTGAAAATTAGTACATATATGTAGAAAAGTCCATAGAATCGAATGGTGTAATGTGTATCAATGTATCTTTCACCGTTAATTAGTTATACTCAGCCAAAGTTAAAAAAACTTGTAAGATTCCTAATCAAAATAAAAATTGGTATCTTGTAAAGTAAGGCCCTTGGAATTTTTTAATTATTTTTCCCGTAATCAGCGGGTCAGAATTAAGGGAATAAAATACTTTTTAGAAAAATACAGGCTGGTCGAGTTTTTGACGGTGTAGAGATTTCCAAGCTGCCATTTTTACATTATTTGCTTCGTAATATTGGGTCAGCTGTATATGAATATTGAAAATTAGTACATATATGTAGAAAAGTCCATAGAATCGAATGGTGTAATGTGTATCAATGTATCTTTCACCGTTAATTAGTTATACTCAGCCAAAGTTAAAAAAACTTGTAAGATTCCTAATCAAAATAAAAATTGGTATCTTGTAAAGTAAGGCCCTTGAAATTTTTAAATTATTTTTCCCGTAATCAGCGGGTCAGAATTAAGGGAATAAAATACTTTTTAGAAAAATACAGGCTGGTCGAGTTTTTGACGGTGTACTGAGATTTCCAAGCTGCCATTTTTACATTATTTGCTTCGTAATATTGGGTCAGCTGTATATGAATATTGAAAATTAGTACATATATGTAGAAAAGTCGATAGAATCGAATGGTGTAATGTGTATCAATGTATCTTTCACCGTTAATTAGTTATACTCAGCCAAAGTTAAAAAAACTTGTAAGATTCCTAATCAAAATAAAAATTGGTATCTTGTAAAGTAAGGCCCTCGGAATTTTTTAATTATTTTTCCCGTAATCAGCGGGTCAGAAGTAAGGGAATAAAATACTTTTTAGAAAAATACAGGTTGGTCGAGTTTTTGACGGTGTACTGAGATTTCCAAGCTGCCATTTTTACATTATTTGCTTCGTAATATTGGGTCAGCTGTATATGAATATTGAAAATTAGTACATATATGTAGAAAAGTCCATAGAATCGAATGGTGTAACGTGCATCAATGTATCTTTTACCGTTAATTAGTTATACTCCGCCAAAGTTAAAAAAACTTGTAAAATTCCTAATCAAAATAAAAATTGGTATCTTGTAAAGTAAGGCCCTTGGAATTTTTTAATTATTTTTCCCGTAATCAGCGGGTCAGAATTAAGGAAATAAAATACTTTTTAGAAAAATTCAGGCTGGTCGAGTTTTTGACGGTGTACTGAGATTTCCAAGCTGCCATTTTTACATTATTTGCTTCGTAATATTGGGTCAGCTGTATATGAATATTGAAAATTAGTACATATATGTAGAAAAGTCCATAGAATCAAATGGTGTAATGTGCATCAATGCATCTTTCACCGTTAATTAGTTATACTCAGCCAAAGTTAAAAAAACTTGTAAGATTCCTAATCAAAATAAAAATTGGTATCTTGTAAAGTAAGGCCCTTGAAATTTTTTAATTATTTTGCCCGTAATCAGCGGGTCAGAATTAAGGGAATAAAATACTTTTTAGAAATATACAGGCTGGTCGAGTTTTTGACGGTGTACTGAGATTTCCAAGTTGCCATTTTTACATTATTTGCTTCGTAATATTGGGTCAGCTGTATATGAATATTGAAAATTAGTACATATATGTAGAAAAGTCCATAGAATCGAATGGTGTTACGTGCATCAATGTATCTTTTACCGTTAATTAGTTATACTCCGCCAAAGTTAAAAAAACTTGTAAGATTCCTAATCAAAATAAAAATTGGTATCTTGTAAATTAAGGCCCTTGGAATTTTTTAATTATTTTTCCCGTAATCAGCGGGTCAGAATTAAGGGAATAAAATACTTTTTAGAAAAATACAGGCTGGTCGAGTTTTTGACGGTGTACTGAGATTTCCAAGCTGCCATTTTTACATTATTTGCTTCGTAATATTGGGTCAGCTGTATATGAATATTGAAAATTAGTACATATATGTAGAAAAGTCCATAGAATCAAATGGTGTAATGTGCATCAATGCATCTTTCACCGTTAATTAGTTATACTCAGCCAAAGTTAAAAAAACTTGTAAGATTCCTAATCAAAATAAAAATTGGTATCTTGTAAAGTAAGGCCCTTGGAATTTTTTAATTATTTTTCCCGTAATCAGCGGGTCAGAATTAAGGGAATAAAATACTTTTTAGAAAAATACAGGCTGGTCGAGTTTTTGACGGTGTAGAGATTTCCAAGCTGCCATTTTTACATTATTTGCTTCGTAATATTGGGTCAGCTGTATATGAATATTGAAAATTAGTACATATATGTAGAAAAGTCCATAGAATCGAATGGTGTTACGTGCATCAATGTATCTTTTAACGTTAATTAGTTATACTCCTCCAAAGTTAAAAAAACTTGTAAGATTCCTAATCTAAATAAAAATTGGTATCTTGTAAATTAAGGCCCTTGGAATTTTTTAATTATTTTTCCCGTAATCAGCGGTTCAGAATTAAGGGAACAAAATACTTTTTAGAAAAATACAGGCTGGTCGAGTTTTTGACAGTGTACTGAGATTTCCAAGCTGCCATTTTTACATTATTTGCTTCGTAATATTGGGTCAGCTGTATATGAATATTGAAAATTAGTACATATATGTGGAAAAGTCCATAGAATCGAATGGTGTTACGTGCATCAATGTATCTTTTACCGTTAATTAGTTATACTCCGCCAAAGTTAAAAAAACTTGTAAGATTCCTAATCAAAATAAAAATTGGTGTCTTGTAAATTAAGGCCCTTGGAATTTTTAAATTATTTTTCCTGTAATCAGCGGGTCAGAATTAAGAGAATAAAATACTTTTTAGAAAAATACAGGCTGGTCGAGTTTTTGACGGTGTACTGAGATTTCCAAGCTGCTATTTTTACATTATTTGCTTCGTAATATTGGGTCAGCTGTATATGAATATTGAAAATTAGTACATATATGTAGAAAAGTCCATAGAATCGAATGGTGTAATGTGTATCAATGTATCTTTCACCGTTAATTAGTTATACTGCGCCAAAGTTAAAAAAACTTGTAAGATTCCTAATCAAAATAAAAATTGGTATCTTGTAAAGTAAGGCCCTTGGAATTTTTTAATTATTTTTCCCGTAATCAGTGGGTCAGAATTAAGGGAATAAAATACTTTTTAGAAAAATACAGGCTGGTCGAGTTTTTGACGGTGTACTGAGATTTTCAAGCTGCCATTTTTACATTATTTGCTTCGTAATATTGGGTAAGCTGTATATGACCATTGAAAATTAGTACATATATGTAGAAAAGTCCATAGAATCGAATGGTGTTACGTGCATCAATGTATCTTTTACCGTTAATTAGTTATACTCCGCCAAATTTAAAAAAACTTGTAAGATTCCTAATCAAAATAAAAATTGGTATCTTGTAAAGTAAGGCCCTTGGAATTTTTAAATTATTTTTCCCGTAATCAGCGGGTCAGAATTAAGGGAATAAAATACTTTTTAGAAAAATACAGGCTGGTCGAGTTTTTGACGGTGTACAGAGATTTCCAAACTGCCATTTTTACATTATTTGCTTCGTAATATTGGGTCAGCTGTATATGAATATTGAAAATTAGTACATATATGTAGAAAAGTCCATAGAATCGAATGGTGTTACGTGCATCAATGTATCTTTTACCGTTAATTAGTTATACTCCGCCAAATTTAAAAAAAACTTGTAAGATTCCTAATCAAAATAAAAATTGGTATCTTGTAAAGTAAGGCCCTTGGAATTTTTAAATTATTTTTCCCGTAATCAGCGGGTCAGATTTAAGGGAATAAAATACTTTTTAGAAAAATACAGGCTGGTCGAGTTTTTGACGGTGTACTGAGATTTCCAAGCTGCCATTTTTACATTATTTGCTTCGTAATATTGGGTCAGCTGTATATGAATATTGAAAATTAGTACATATATGTAGAAAAGTCCATAGAATCGAATGGTGTTACGTGCATCAATGTATCTTTTACCGTTAATTAGTTATACTCCGCCAAATTTAAAAAAACTTGTAAGATTCCTAATCAAAATAAAAATTGGTATCTTGTAAAGTAAGGCCCTTGGAATTTTTTAATTATTTTCCCGTAATCAGCGGGTCAGAATTAAGGGAATAAAATACTTTTTAGAAAAATACAGGCTGGTCGAGTTTTTGACGGTGTACTGAGATTTCCAAGCTGCCATTTTTACATTATTTGCTTCGTAATATTGGGTCAGCTGTATATGACCATTGAAAATTAGTACATATATGTAGAAAAGTCCATAGAATCGAATGGTGTTACGTGCATCAATGTATCTTTTACCGTTAATTAGTTATACTCCGCCAAAGTTAAAAAAACTTGTAAGATTCCTAATCAAAATAAAAATTGGTGTCTTGTAAATTAAGGCCCTTGGAATTTTTAAATTATTTTTCCTGTAATCAGCGGGTCAGAATTAAGAGAATAAAATACTTTTTAGAAAAATACAGGCTGGTCGAGTTTTTGACGGTGTACTGAGATTTCCAAGCTGCTATTTTTACATTATTTGCTTCGTAATATTGGGTCAGCTGTATATGAATATTGAAAATTAGTACATATATGTAGAAAAGTCCATAGAATCGAATGGTGTAATGTGTATCAATGTATCTTTCACCGTTAATTAGTTATACTCAGCCAAAGTTAAAAAAACTTGTAAGATTCCTAATCAAAATAAAAATTGGTATCTTGTAAAGTAAGGCCCTTGAAATTTTTTAATTATTTTTCCCGTAATCAGCGGGTCAGAATTAAGGGAATAAAATACTTTTTAGAAAAATACAGGCTGGTCGAGTTTTTGACGGTGTACTGAGATTTCCAAGCTGCCATTTTTACATTATTTGCTTCGTAATATTGGGTCAGCTGTATATGAATATTGAAAATTAGTACATATATGTAGAAAAGTCCATAGAATCGAATGGTGTTACGTGCATCAATGTATTTTTTACCGTTAATTAGTTATACTCCGCCAAAGTTAAAAAAACTTGTAAGATTCCTAATCAAAATAAAAATTGGTATCTTGTAAAGTAAGGCCCTTGAAATTTTTTAATTATTTTTCCCGTAATCAGCGGGTCGGAATTAAGGGAATAAAATACTTTTTAGAAAAATACAGGCTGGTCGAGTTTTTGACGGTGTACTGAGATTTCCAAGCTGCCATTTTTACATTATTTGCTTCGTAATATTGGGTCAGCTGTATATGAATATTGAAAATTAGTACATATATGTGGAAAAGTCCATAGAATCGAATGGTGTTACGTGCATCAATGTATCTTTTACCGTTAATTAGTTATACTCCGCCAAAGTTAAAAAAACTTGTAAGATTCCTAATCAAAATAAAAATTGGTGTCTTGTAAATTAAGGCCCTTGGAATTTTTAAATTATTTTTCCTGTAATCAGCGGGTCAGAATTAAGAGAATAAAATACTTTTTAGAAAAATACAGGCTGGTCGAGTTTTTGACGGTGTACTGAGATTTCCAAGCTGCTATTTTTACATTATTTGCTTCGTAATATTGGGTCAGCTGTATATGAATATTGAAAATTAGTACATATATGTAGAAAAGTCCATAGAATCGAATGGTGTAATGTGTATCAATGTATCTTTCACCGTTAATTAGTTATACTGCGCCAAAGTTAAAAAAACTTGTAAGATTCCTAATCAAAATAAAAATTGGTATCTTGTAAAGTAAGGCCCTTGGAATTCTTTAATTATTTTTCCCGTAATCAGTGGGTCAGAATTAAGGGAATAAAATACTTTTTAGAAAAATACAGGCTGGTCGAGTTTTTGACGGTGTACTGAGATTTTCAAGCTGCCATTTTTACATTATTTGCTTCGTAATATTGGGTAAGCTGTATATGACCATTGAAAATTAGTACATATATGTAGAAAAGTCCATAGAATCGAATGGTGTTACGTGCATCAATGTATCTTTTACCGTTAATTAGTTATACTCCGCCAAATTTAAAAAAACTTGTAAGATTCCTAATCAAAATAAAAATTGGTATCTTGTAAAGTAAGGCCCTTGGAATTTTTAAATTATTTTTCCCGTAATCAGCGGGTCAGAATTAAGGGAATAAAATACTTTTTAGAAAAATACAGGCTGGTCGAGTTTTTGACGGTGTACTGAGATTTTCAAGCTGCCATTTTTACATTATTTGCTTCGTAATATTGGGTAAGCTGTATATGACCATTGAAAATTAGTACATATATGTAGAAAAGTCCATAGAATCGAATGGTGTTACGTGCATCAATGTATCTTTTACCGTTAATTAGTTATACTCCGCCAAATTTAAAAAAAACTTGTAAGATTCCTAATCAAAATAAAAATTGGTATCTTGTAAAGTAAGGCCCTTGGAATTTTTAAATTATTTTTCCCGTAATCAGCGGGTCAGAATTAAGGGAATAAAATACTTTTTAGAAAAATACAGGCTGGTCGAGTTTTTGACGGTGTACTGAGATTTCCAAGCTGCCATTTTTACATTATTTGCTTCGTAATATTGGGTCAGCTGTATATGAATATTGAAAATTAGTACATATATGTAGAAAAGTCGATAGAATCGAATGGTGTAATGTGTATCAATGTATCTTTCACCGTTAATTAGTTATACTCAGCCAAAGTTAAAAAAACTTGTAAGATTCCTAATCAAAATAAAAATTGGTATCTTGTAAAGTAAGGCCCTCGGAATTTTTAAATTATTTTTCCCGTAATCAGCGGGTCAGAAGTAAGGGAATAAAATACTTTTTAGAAAAATACAGGTTGGTCGAGTTTTTGACGGTGTACTGAGATTTCCAAGCTGCCATTTTTACATTATTTGCTTCGTAATATTGGGTCAGCTGTATATGAATATTGAAAATTAGTACATATATGTAGAAAAGTCCATAGAATCGAATGGTGTAACGTGCATCAATGTATCTTTTACCGTTAATTAGTTATACTCCGCCAAAGTTAAAAAAAACTTGTAAAATTCCTAATCAAAATAAAAATTGGTATCTTGTAAAGTAAGGCCCTTGGAATTTTTTAATTATTTTTCCCGTAATCAGCGGGTCAGAATTAAGGAAATAAAATACTTTTTAGAAAAATTCAGGCTGGTCGAGTTTTTGACGGTGTACTGAGATTTCCAAGCTGCCATTTTTACATTATTTGCTTCGTAATATTGGGTCAGCTGTATATGAATATTGAAAATTAGTACATATATGTAGAAAAGTCCATAGAATCAAATGGTGTAATGTGCATCAATGCATCTTTCACCGTTAATTAGTTATACTCAGCCAAAGTTAAAAAAACTTGTAAGATTCCTAATCAAAATAAAAATTGGTATCTTGTAAAGTAAGGCCCTTGAAATTTTTTAATTATTTTGCCCGTAATCAGCGGGTCAGAATTAAGGGAATAAAATACTTTTTAGAAATATACAGGCTGGTCGAGTTTTTGACGGTGTACTGAGATTTCCAAGTTGCCATTTTTACATTATTTGCTTCGTAATATTGGGTCAGCTGTATATGAATATTGAAAATTAGTACATATATGTAGAAAAGTCCATAGAATCGAATGGTGTTACGTGCATCAATGTATCTTTTACCGTTAATTAGTTATACTCCGCCAAAGTTAAAAAAACTTGTAAGATTCCTAATCAAAATAAAAATTGGTATCTTGTAAATTAAGGCCCTTGGAATTTTTTAATTATTTTTCCCGTAATCAGCGGGTCAGAATTAAGGGAATAAAATACTTTTTAGAAAAATACAGGCTGGTCGAGTTTTTGACGGTGTACTGAGATTTCCAAGCTGCTATTTTTACATTATTTGCTTCGTAATATTGGGTCAGCTGTATATGAATATTGAAAATTAGTACATATATGTAGAAAAGTCCATAGAATCGAATGGTGTAATGTGTATCAATGTATCTTTCACCGTTAATTAGTTATACTCCGCCAAAATTAAAAAAAACTTGTAAGATTCCTAATCAAAATAAAAATTGGTATCTTGTAAAGTAAGGGCCTTGGAATTTTTTAATTATTTTTCCCGTAATCAGCGGGTCAGAATTAAGGGAATAAAATACTTTTTAGAAAAATACAGGCTGGTCGAGTTTTTGACGGTGTACTGAGATTTCCAAGCTGCCATTTTTACATTATTTGCTTCGTAATATTGGGTCAGCTGTATATGACCATTGAAAATTAGTACATATATGTAGAAAAGTCCATAGAATCGAATGATGTTACGTGCATCAATGTATCTTTTAACGTTAATTAGTTATACTCCTCCAAAGTTAAAAAAACTTGTAAGATTCCTAATCTAAATAAAAATTGGTATCTTGTAAATTAAGGCCCTTGGAATTTTTTAATTATTTTTCCCGTAATCAGCGGGTCAGAATTAAGGGAACAAAATACTTTTTAGAAAAATACAGGCTGGTCGAGTTTTTGACAGTGTACTGAGATTTCCAAGCTGCCATTTTTACATTATTTGCTTCGTAATATTGGGTCAGCTGTATATGAATATTGAAAATTAGTACATATATGTAGAAAAGTCCATAGAATCAAATGGTGTAATGTGCATCAATGTATCTTTTACCGTTAATTAGTTATACTCCGCCAAAGTTAAAAAAACTTGTAAGATTCCTAATCAAAATAAAAATTGGTATCTTGTAAAGTAAGGCCCTTGAAATTTTTTAATTATTTTTCCCGTAATCAGCGGGTCAGAATTAAGGGAATAAAATACTTTTTAGAAAAATACAGGCTGGTCGAGTTTTTCACGGTGTACTGAGATTTCCAAGCTGCCATTTTTACATTATTTGCTTCGTAATATTGGGTCAGCTGTATATGAATATTGAAAATTAGTACATATATGTGGAAAAGTCCATAGAATCGAATGGTGTTACGTGCATCAATGTATCTTTTACCGTTAATTAGTTATACTCCGCCAAAGTTAAAAAAACTTGTAAGATTCCTAATCAAAATAAAAATTGGTGTCTTGTAAATTAAGGCCCTTGGAATTTTTAAATTATTTTTCCTGTAATCAGCGGGTCAGAATTAAGAGAATAAAATACTTTTTAGAAAAATACAGGCTGGTCGAGTTTTTGACGGTGTACTGAGATTTCCAAGCTGCTATTTTTACATTATTTGCTTCGTAATATTGGGTCAGCTGTATATGAATATTGAAAATTAGTACATATATGTAGAAAAGTCCATAGAATCGAATGGTGTAATGTGTATCAATGTATCTTTCACCGTTAATTAGTTATACTGCGCCAAAGTTAAAAAAACTTGTAAGATTCCTAATCAAAATAAAAATTGGTATCTTGTAAAGTAAGGCCCTTGGAATTTTTTAATTATTTTTCCCGTAATCAGTGGGTCAGAATTAAGGGAATAAAATACTTTTTAGAAAAATACAGGCTGGTCGAGTTTTTGACGGTGTACTGAGATTTTCAAGCTGCCATTTTTACATTATTTGCTTCGTAATATTGGGTAAGCTGTATATGACCATTGAAAATTAGTACATATATGTAGAAAAGTCCATAGAATCGAATGGTGTTACGTGCATCAATGTATCTTTTACCGTTAATTAGTTATACTCCGCCAAATTTAAAAAAACTTGTAAGATTCCTAATCAAAATAAAAATTGGTATCTTGTAAAGTAAGGCCCTTGGAATTTTTAAATTATTTTTCCCGTAATCAGCGGGTCAGAATTAAGGGAATAAAATACTTTTTAGAAAAATACAGGCTGGTCGAGTTTTTGACGGTGTACAGAGATTTCCAAACTGCCATTTTTACATTATTTGCTTCGTAATATTGGGTCAGCTGTATATGACCATTGAAAATTAGTACATATATGTAGAAAAGTCCATAGAATCGAATGATGTTACGTGCATCAATGTATCTTTTAACGTTAATTAGTTATACTCCTCCAAAGTTAAAAAAACTTGTAAGATTCCTAATCTAAATAAAAATTGGTATCTTGTAAATTAAGGCCCTTGGAATTTTTTAATTATTTTTCCCGTAATCAGCGGGTCAGAATTAAGGGAACAAAATACTTTTTAGAAAAATACAGGCTGGTCGAGTTTTTGACAGTGTACTGAGATTTCCAAGCTGCCATTTTTACATTATTTGCTTCGTAATATTGGGTCAGCTGTATATGAATATTGAAAATTAGTACATATATGTAGAAAAGTCCATAGAATCAAATGGTGTAATGTGCATCAATGTATCTTTTACCGTTAATTAGTTATACTCCGCCAAAGTTAAAAAAACTTGTAAGATTCCTAATCAAAATAAAAATTGGTATCTTGTAAAGTAAGGCCCTTGAAATTTTTTAATTATTTTTCCCGTAATCAGCGGGTCAGAATTAAGGGAATAAAATACTTTTTAGAAAAATACAGGCTGGTCGAGTTTTTCACGGTGTACTGAGATTTCCAAGCTGCCATTTTTACATTATTTGCTTCGTAATATTGGGTCAGCTGTATATGAATATTGAAAATTAGTACATATATGTGGAAAAGTCCATAGAATCGAATGGTGTTACGTGCATCAATGTATCTTTTACCGTTAATTAGTTATACTCCGCCAAAGTTAAAAAAACTTGTAAGATTCCTAATCAAAATAAAAATTGGTGTCTTGTAAATTAAGGCCCTTGGAATTTTTAAATTATTTTTCCTGTAATCAGCGGGTCAGAATTAAGAGAATAAAATACTTTTTAGAAAAATACAGGCTGGTCGAGTTTTTGACGGTGTACTGAGATTTCCAAGCTGCTATTTTTACATTATTTGCTTCGTAATATTGGGTCAGCTGTATATGAATATTGAAAATTAGTACATATATGTAGAAAAGTCCATAGAATCGAATGGTGTAATGTGTATCAATGTATCTTTCACCGTTAATTAGTTATACTCAGCCAAAGTTAAAAAAACTTGTAAGATTCCTAATCAAAATAAAAATTGGTATCTTGTAAAGTAAGGCCCTTGAAATTTTTTAATTATTTTTCCCGTAATCAGCGGGTCAGAATTAAGGGAATAAAATACTTTTTAGAAAAATACAGGCTGGTCGAGTTTTTGACGGTGTACTGAGATTTCCAAGCTGCCATTTTTACATTATTTGCTTCGTAATATTGGGTCAGCTGTATATGAATATTGAAAATTAGTACATATATGTAGAAAAGTCCATAGAATCGAATGGTGTTACGTGCATCAATGTATTTTTTACCGTTAATTAGTTATACTCCGCCAAAGTTAAAAAAACTTGTAAGATTCCTAATCAAAATAAAAATTGGTATCTTGTAAAGTAAGGCCCTTGAAATTTTTTAATTATTTTTCCCGTAATCAGCGGGTCGGAATTAAGGGAATAAAATACTTTTTAGAAAAATACAGGCTGGTCGAGTTTTTGACGGTGTACTGAGATTTCCAAGCTGCCATTTTTACATTATTTGCTTCGTAATATTGGGTCAGCTGTATATGAATATTGAAAATTAGTACATATATGTGGAAAAGTCCATAGAATCGAATGGTGTTACGTGCATCAATGTATCTTTTACCGTTAATTAGTTATACTCCGCCAAAGTTAAAAAAACTTGTAAGATTCCTAATCAAAATAAAAATTGGTGTCTTGTAAATTAAGGCCCTTGGAATTTTTAAATTATTTTTCCTGTAATCAGCGGGTCAGAATTAAGAGAATAAAATACTTTTTAGAAAAATACAGGCTGGTCGAGTTTTTGACGGTGTACTGAGATTTCCAAGCTGCTATTTTTACATTATTTGCTTCGTAATATTGGGTCAGCTGTATATGAATATTGAAAATTAGTACATATATGTAGAAAAGTCCATAGAATCGAATGGTGTAATGTGTATCAATGTATCTTTCACCGTTAATTAGTTATACTGCGCCAAAGTTAAAAAAACTTGTAAGATTCCTAATCAAAATAAAAATTGGTATCTTGTAAAGTAAGGCCCTTGGAATTTTTTAATTATTTTTCCCGTAATCAGTGGGTCAGAATTAAGGGAATAAAATACTTTTTAGAAAAATACAGGCTGGTCGAGTTTTTGACGGTGTACTGAGATTTTCAAGCTGCCATTTTTACATTATTTGCTTCGTAATATTGGGTAAGCTGTATATGACCATTGAAAATTAGTACATATATGTAGAAAAGTCCATAGAATCGAATGGTGTTACGTGCATCAATGTATCTTTTACCGTTAATTAGTTATACTCCGCCAAATTTAAAAAAACTTGTAAGATTCCTAATCAAAATAAAAATTGGTATCTTGTAAAGTAAGGCCCTTGGAATTTTTAAATTATTTTTCCCGTAATCAGCGGGTCAGAATTAAGGGAATAAAATAGTTTTTAGAAAAATACAGGCTGGTCGAGTTTTTGACGGTGTACTGAGATTTTCAAGCTGCCATTTTTACATTATTTGCTTCGTAATATTGGGTAAGCTGTATATGACCATTGAAAATTAGTACATATATGTAGAAAAGTCCATAGAATCGAATGGTGTTACGTGCATCAATGTATCTTTTACCGTTAATTAGTTATACTCCGCCAAATTTAAAAAAAACTTGTAAGATTCCTAATCAAAATAAAAATTGGTATCTTGTAAAGTAAGGCCCTTGGAATTTTTAAATTATTTTTCCCGTAATCAGCGGGTCAGAATTAAGGGAATAAAATACTTTTTAGAAAAATACAGGCTGGTCGAGTTTTTGACGGTGTACAGAGATTTCCAAGCTGCCATTTTTACATTATTTGCTTCGTAATATTGGGTCAGCTGTATATGAATATTGAAAATTAGTACATATATGTAGAAAAGTCCATAGAATCGAATGGTGTAATGTGTATCAATGTATCTTTCACCGTTAATTAGTTATACTCAGCCAAAGTTAAAAAAACTTGTAAGATTCCTAATCAAAATAAAAATTGGTATCTTGTAAAGTAAGGCCCTTGAAATTTTTTAATTATTTTTCCCGTAATCAGCGGGTCAGATTTAAGGGAATAAAATACTTTTTAGAAAAATACAGGCTGGTCGAGTTTTTGACGGTGTACTGAGATTTCCAAGCTGCCATTTTTTACATTATTTGCTTCGTAATATTGGGTCAGCTGTATATGAATATTGAAAATTAGTACATATATGTAGAAAAGTCCATAGAATCGAATGGTGTTACGTGCATCAATGTATCTTTTACCGTTAATTAGTTATACTCCGCCAAATTTAAAAAAACTTGTAAGATTCCTAATCAAAATAAAAATTGGTAGCTTGTAAAGTAAGGCCCTTGGAATTTTTTAATTATTTTTCCCGTAATCAGCGGGTCAGAATTAAGGGAATAAAATACTTTTTAGAAAAATACAGGCTGGTCGAGTTTTTGACGGTGTACTGAGATTTCCAAGCTGCCATTTTTACATTATTTGCTTCGTAATATTGGGTCAGCTGTATATGACCATTGAAAATTAGTACATATATGTAGAAAAGTCCATAGAATCGAATGGTGTTACGTGCATCAATGTATCTTTTACCGTTAATTAGTTATACTCCGCCAAAGTTAAAAAAACTTGTAAGATTCCTAATCAAAATAAAAATTGGTATCCTGTAAAGTAAGGCCCTTGGAATTTTTTAATTATTTTTCCCGTAATCAGCGGGTCAGAATTAAGGGAATAAAATACTTTTTAGAAAAATACAGGCTGGTCGAGTTTTTGACGGTGTACTGAGATTTTCAAGCTGCCATTTTTACATTATTTGCTTCGTAATATTGGGTAAGCTGTATATGACCATTGAAAATTAGTACATATATGTAGAAAAGTCCATAGAATCGAATGGTGTTACGTGCATCAATGTATCTTTTACCGTTAATTAGTTATACTCCGCCAAATTTAAAAAAACTTGTAAGATTCCTAATCAAAATAAAAATTGGTATCTTGTAAAGTAAGGCCCTTGGAATTTTTAAATTATTTTTCCCGTAATCAGCGGGTCAGAATTAAGGGAATAAAATACTTTTTAGAAAAATACAGGCTGGTCGAGTTTTTGACGGTGTACAGAGATTTCCAAGCTGCCATTTTTACATTATTTGCTTCGTAATATTGGGTCAGCTGTATATGAATATTGAAAATTAGTACATATATGTAGAAAAGTCCATAGAATCGAATGGTGTAATGTGCATCAATGTATCTTTCACCGTTAATTAGTTATACTCCGCCAAAGTTAAAAAAACTTGTAAGATTCCTAATCAAAATAAAAATTGGTATCTTGTAAAGTAAGGCCCTTGGAATTTTTTAATTATTTTTCCCGTAATCAGCGGGTCAGAATTAAGGGAATAAAATACTTTGGAGAAAAATACAGGCTGGTCGAGTTTTTGACGGTGTACTGAGATTTTCAAGCTGCCATTTTTACATTATTTGCTTCGTAATATTGGGTCAGCTGTATATGACCATTGAAAATTAGTACATATATGTAGAAAAGTCCATAGAATCGAATGGTGTTACGTGCATCAATGTATATTTTACCGTTAATTAGTTATACTCCGCCAAAGTTAAAAAAACTTGTAAGATTCCTAATCGAAATAAAAATTGGTATCTTGTAAATTAAGGCCCTTGGAATTTTTAAATTATTTTTCCCGTAATCAGCGGGTCAGAATTAAGGGAATAAAATAGTTTTTAGAAAAATACAGGCTGGTCGAGTTTTTGACGGTGTACTGAGATTTCCAAGCTGCCATTTTTACATTATTTGCTTCGTAATATTGGCTCAGCTGTATATGAATATTGAAAATTAGTACATATATGTAGAAAAGTCCATAGAATCGAATGGTGTAATGTGTATCAATGTATCTTTCACCGTTAATTAGTTATACTCAGCCAAAGTTAAAAAAACTTGTAAGATTCCTAATCAAAATAAAAATTGGTATCTTGTAAAGTAAGGCCCTTGGAATTTTTTAATTATTTTTCCCGTAATCAGCGGGTCAGTATTAAGGGAATAAAATACTTTTTAGAAAACTACAGGCTGGTCGAGTTTTTGACAGTGTACTGAGATTTCCAAGCTGCCATTTTTACATTATTTGCTTCGTAATATTGGGTCAGCTGTATATGAATATTGAAAATTAGTACATATATGTAGAAAAGTCCATAGAATCGAATGGTGTAATGTGCATCAATGTATCTTTTACCGTTAATTCCGCCAAAGTTAAAAAAACTTGTAAGATTCCTAATCAAAATAAAAATTGGTATCTTGTAAATTAAGGCCCTTGGAATTTTTTAATTATTTTGCCCGTAATCAGCGGGTCAGAATTAAGGGAATAAAATACTTTTTAGAAAAATACAGGCTGGTCGAGTTTTTGACGGTGTACTGAGATTTCCAAGCTGCCATTTTTACATTATTTGCTTCGTAATATTGGGTCAGCTGTATATGAATATTGAAAATTAGTACATATATGTAGAAAAGTCCATAGAATCGAATGGTGTAATGTGTATCAATGTATCTTTCACCGTTAATTAGTTATACTCAGTCACAGTTAAAAAAACTTGTAAGATTCCTAATCAAAATAAAAATTGGTATCTTGTAAAGCAAGGCCCTTGGAATTTTTTAATTATTTTTCCCGTAATCAGCGGGTCAGAATTAAGGGAATAAAATACTTTTTAGAAAAATACAGGCTGGTCGAGTTTTTGACGGTGTACTGAGATTTCCAAGCTGCCATTTTTACATTATTTGCTTCGTAATATTGGGTCAGCTGTATATGAATATTGAAAATTAGTACATATATGTAGAAAAGTCCATAGAATCGAATGGTGTTACGTGCATCAATGTATCTTTTACCGTTAATTAGTTATACTCCGCCAAAGTTAAAAAAACTTGTAAGATTCCTAATCAAAATAAAAATTGGTATCTTGTAAACTAAGGCCCTTGGAATTTTTTAATTATTTTTCCCGTAATCAGCGGGTCAGAATTAAGGGAATAAAATACTTTTTAGAAAAATACAGGCTGGTCGAGTTTTTGACGGTGTACTGAGATTTCCAAGCTGCCATTTTTACATTATTTGCTTCGTAATATTGGGTCAGCTGTATATGAATATTGAAAATTAGTACATATATGTAGAAAAGTCCATAGAATCGAATGGTGTAATGTGCATCAATGTATCTTTCACCGTTAATTAGTTATACTCCGCCAAAGTTAAAAAAACTTGTAAGATTCCTAATCAAAATAAAAATTGGTATCTTGTAAAGTAAGGCCCTTGGAATTTTTTAATTATTTTTCCCGTAATCAGCGGGTCAGAATTAAGGGAATAAAATACTTTGGAGAAAAATACAGGCTGGTCGAGTTTTTGACGGTGTACTGAGATTTTCAAGCTGCCATTTTTACATTATTTGCTTCGTAATATTGGGTCAGCTGTATATGACCATTGAAAATTAGTACATATATGTAGAAAAGTCCATAGAATCGAATGGTGTTACGTGCATCAATGTATATTTTACCGTTAATTAGTTATACTCCGCCAAAGTTAAAAAAACTTGTAAGATTCCTAATCGAAATAAAAATTGGTATCTTGTAAATTAAGGCCCTTGGAATTTTTTAATTATTTTTCCCGTAATCAGCGGGTCAGAATTAAGGGAATAAAATACTTTTTAGAAAAATACAGGCTGGTCGAGTTTTTGACGGTGTACTGAGATTTCCAAGCTGCCATTTTTACATTATTTGCTTCGTAATATTGGGTCAGCTGTATATGAATATTGAAAATTAGTACATATATGTAGAAAAGTCCATAGAATCGAATGGTGTAATGTGTATCAATGTATCTTTCACCGTTAATTAGTTATACTCAGCCAAAGTTAAAAAAACTTGTAAGATTCCTAATCAAAATAAAAATTGGTATCTTGTAAAGTAAGGCCCTTGGAATTTTTTAATTATTTTTCCCGTAATCAGCGGGTCAGTATTAAGGGAATAAAATACTTTTTAGAAAACTACAGGCTGGTCGAGTTTTTGACAGTGTACTGAGATTTCCAAGCTGCCATTTTTACATTATTTGCTTCGTAATATTGGGTCAGCTGTATATGAATATTGAAAATTAGTACATATATGTAGAAAAGTCCATAGAATCGAATGGTGTAATGTGCATCAATGTATCTTTTACCGTTAATTCCGCCAAAGTTAAAAAAACTTGTAAGATTCCTAATCAAAATAAAAATTGGTATCTTGTAAATTAAGGCCCTTGGAATTTTTTAATTATTTTGCCCGTAATCAGCGGGTCAGAGTTAAGGGAATAAAATACTTTTTAGAAAAATACAGGCTGGTCGAGTTTTTGACGGTGTACTGAGATTTCCAAGCTGCCATTTTTACATTATTTGCTTCGTAATATTGGGTCAGCTGTATATGAATATTGAAAATTAGTACATATATGTAGAAAAGTCCATAGAATCGAATGGTGTAATGTGTATCAATGTATCTTTCACCGTTAATTAGTTATACTCAGTCAAAGTTAAAAAAACTTGTAAGATTCCTAATCAAAATAAAAATTGGTATCTTGTAAAGCAAGGTTCTTGGAATTTTTTAATTATTTTTCCCGTAATCAGCGGGTCAGAATTAAGGGAATAAAATACTTTTTAGAAAAATACAGGCTGGTCGAGTTTTTGACGGTGTACTGAGATTTCCAAGCTGCCATTTTTACATTATTTGCTTCGTAATATTGGGTCAGCTGTATATGAATATTGAAAATTAGTACATATATGTAGAAAAGTCCATAGAATCGAATGGTGTTACGTGCATCAATGTATCTTTTACCGTTAATTAGTTATACTCCGCCAAAGTTAAAAAAACTTGTAAGATTCCTAATCAAAATAAAAATTGGTATCTTGTAAACTAAGGCCCTTGGAATTTTTTAATTATTTTTCCCGTAATCAGCGGGTCAGAATTAAGGGAATAAAATACTTTTTAGAAAAATACAGGCTGGTCGAGTTTTTGACGGTGTACTGAGATTTCCAAGCTGCTATTTTTACATTATTTGCTTCGTAATATTGGGTCAGCTGTATATGAATATTGAAAATTAGTACATATATGTAGAAAAGTCCATAGAATCGAATGCTGTAATGTGTATCAATGTATCTTTCACCGTTAATTAGTTATACTCCGCCAAAGTTAAAAAAACTTGTAAGATTCCTAATCAAAATAAAAATTGGTATCTTGTAAAGTAAGGCCCTTGGAATTTTTTAATTATTTTTCCCGTAATCAGCGGGTCAGAATTAAGGGAATAAAATACTTTTTAGAAAAATACAGGCTGGTCGAGTGTTTGACGGTGTACTGAGATTTCCAAGCTGCCATTTTTACATTATTTGCTTCGTAATATTGGGTCAGCTGTATATGACCATTGAAAATTAGTACATATATGTAGAAAAGTCCATAGAATCGAATGGTGTAACGAGCATCAATGTATCTTTTACCGTTCATTAGTTATACTCCGCCAAAGTTAAAAAAAACTTGTAAGATTCCTAATCAAAATAAAAATTGGTATCTTGTAAAGTAAGGCCCTTGGAATTTTTAAATAATTTTTCCCGTAATCAGCGTGTCAGAATTAAGGGAATAAAATACTTTTTAGAAAAATACAGGCTGGTCGAGTTTTTGACGGTGTACTGAGATTTCCAAGCTGCCATTTTTACATTATTTGCTTCGTAATATTGGGTCAGCTGTATATGAATATTGAAAATTAGTACATATATGTAAAAAAGTCCATAGAATCGAATGGTGTTACGTGCATCAATGTATCTTTTACCGTTAATTAGTTATACTCCGCCAAAGTTAAAAAAACTTGTAAGATTCCTAATCAAAATAAAAATTGGTATCTTGTAAATTAAGGCCCTTGGAATTTTTTAATTATTTTTCCCGTAATCAGCGGGTCAGAATTAAGGGAATAAAATACTTTTTAGAAAAATACAGGCTGGTCGAGTTTTTGACAGTGTACTGATATTTCCAAGCTGCCATTTTTACATTATTTGCTTCGTAATATTGGGTCAGCTGTATATGAATATTGAAAATTAGTAAATATATGTAGAAAAGTCCATAGAATCGAATGTTGTTACGTGCATCAATGTATCTTTTACCGTTAATTAGTTATACTCCGCCAAAGTTAAAAAAACTTGTAAGATTCCTAATCAAAATAAAAATTGGTATCTTGTAAAGTAAGGCCCTTGGAATTTTTAAATTATTTTTCCCGTAATCAGCGGGTCAGAATTAAGGGAATAAAATACTTTTTAGAAAAATACAGGCTGGTCGAGTTTTTGACGGTGTACTGAGATTTCCAAGCTGCCATTATTACATTATTTGCTTCGTAATATTGGGTCAGCTGTATATGAATATTGAAAATTAGTACATATATGTAGAAATGTTCATAGAATCGAATGGTGTAATGTGCATCAATGTATCTTTCACCGTTAATTAGTTATACTCCGCCAAAGTTAAAAAAACTTGTAAGATTCCTAATCAGAATAAAAATTGGTATCTTGTAAATTAAGGCCCTTGGAATTTTTAAATTATTTTTCCCGTAATCAGCGGGTCAGAATTAAGGGAATAAAATACTTTTTAGAAAAATACAGGCTGGTCGAGTTTTTGACGGTGTACAGAGATTTCCAAGCTGCCATTTTTACATTATTTGCTTCGTAATATTGGGTCAGCTGTATATGAATATTGAAAATTAGTACATATATGTAGAAAAGTCCATAGAATCGAATGGTGTTACGTGCATCAATGTATCTTTTACCGTTAATTAGTTATACTCCGCCAAAGTTAAAAAAACTTGTAAGATTCCTAATCAGAATAAAAATTGGTATCTTGTAAACTAAGGCCCTTGGAATTTTTTAATTATTTTTCCCGTAATCAGCGGGTCAGAATTAAGGGAATAAAATATTTTTTAGAAAAATACAGGCTGGTCGAGTTTTTGACGGTGTACTGAGATTTCCAAGCTGCTATTTTTACATTATTTGCTTCGTAATATTGGGTCAGCTGTATATGAATATTGAAAATTAGTAAATATATGTAGAAAAGTCCATAGAATCGAATGGTGTAATGTGTATCAATGTATCTTTCACCGTTAATTAGTTATACTCCGCCAAAGTTAAAAAAACTTGTAAGATTCCTAATCAAAATAAAAATTGGTATCATGTAAAGTAAGGCCCTTGGAATTTTTTAATTATTTTTCCCGTAATCAGCGGGTCAGAATTAAGGGAATAAACTACTTTTTAGAAAAATACAGGCTGGTCGAGTGTTTGACGGTGTACTGAGATTTCCAAGCTGCCATTTTTACATTATTTGCTTCGTAATATTGGGTCAGCTGTATATGACCATTGAAAATTAGTACATGTATGTAGAAAAGTCCATAGAATCGAATGGTGTAACGAGCATCAATGTATCTTTTACCGTTCATTAGTTATACTCCGCCAAAGTTAAAAAAAACTTGTAAGATTCCTAATCAAAATAAAAATTGGTATCTTGTAAAGTAAGGCCCTTGGAATTTTTAAATAATTTTTCCCGTAATCAGCGTGTCAGAATTAAGAAAATAAAATACTTTTTAGAAAAATACAGGCTGGTCGAGTTTTTGACGGTGTACTGAGATTTCCAAGCTGCCATTTTTACATTATTTGCTTCGTAATATTGGGTCAGCTGTATATGAATATTGAAAATTAGTACATATATGTAGAAATGTCCATAGAATCGAATGGTGTAATGTGCATCAATGTATCTTTCACCGTTAATTAGTTATACTCCGCCAAAGTTAAAAAAACTTGTAAGATTCCTAATCAGAATAAAAATTGGTATCTTGTAAAGTAAGGCCCTTGGAATTTTTAAATTATTTTTCGCGTAATCAGCGGGTCAGAATTAAGGGAATGAAATACTTTTTAGAAAAATACAGGCTGGTCGAGTTTTTGACGGTGTACTGAGATTTCCAAGCTGCCATTTTTACATTATTTGCTTCGTAATATTGGGTCAGCTGTATATGAATATTGAAAATTAGTACATATATGTTGAAAAGTCCATAGAATCGAACGGCGTAATGTGCATCAATGTATCTTTCACCGTTAATTAGTTATACTCCGCCAAAGTTAAAAAAACTTGTAAGATTCCTAATCAAAATAAAAATTGGTATCTTGTAAAGTAAGGCCCTTGGAATTTTTAAATTATTTTTCCCGTAATCAGCGGGCCAGAATTAAGGGAATAAAATACTTTTTAGAAAAATACAGGCTGGTCGAGTTTTTGACGGTATACTGAGATTTCCAAGCTGCCATTTTTACATTATTTGCTTCGTAATATTGGGTCAGCTGTATATGAATATTGAAAATTAGTACATATATGTAGAAAAGTCCATAGAATCGAATGGTGTTACGTGCATCAATGTATCTTTTACCGTTAATTAGTTATACTCCGCCAAAGTTAAAAAAACTTGTAAGATTCCTAATCAAAATAAAAATTGGTATCTTGTAAATTAAGGCCCTTGGAATTTTTTAATTATTTTTCCCGTAATCAGCGGGTCAGAATTAAGGGAATAAAATACTTTTTAGAAAAATACAGGCTGGTCGAGTTTTTGACGGTGTACTGAGATTTCCAAGCTGCCATTTTTACATTATTTGCTTCGTAATATTGGGTCAGCTGTATATGAATATTGAAAATTAGTACATATATGTAGAAATGTCCATAGAATCGAATGGTGTAATGTGCATCAATGTATCTTTCACCGTTAATTAGTTATACTCCGCCAAAGTTAAAAAAACTTGTAAGATTCCTAATCAGAATAAAAATTGGTATCTTGTAAAGTAAGGCCCTTGGAATTTTTAAATTATTTTTCCCGTAATCAGCGGGTCAGAATTAAGGGAATGAAATACTTTTTAGAAAAATACAGGCTGGTCGAGTTTTTGACGGTGTACTGAGATTTCCAAGCTGCCATTTTTACATTATTTGCTTCGTAATATTGGGTCAGCTGTATATGAATATTGAAAATTAGTACATATATGTAAAAAAGTCCATAGAATCGAATGGTGTTACGTGCATCAATGTATCTTTTACCGTTAATTAGTTATACTCCGCCAAAGTTAAAAAAACTTGTAAGATTCCTAATCAAAATAAAAATTGGTATCTTGTAAAGTAAGGCCCTTGGAATTTTTAAATTATTTTTCCCGTAATCAGCGGGTTAGAATTAAGGGAATAAAATACTTTTTAGAAAAATACAGGCTGGTCGAGTTTTTGACGGTGTACTGAGATTTCCAAGCTGCCATTTTTACATTATTTGCTTCGTAATATTGGGTCAGCTGTATATGAATATTGAAAATCAGTACATATATGTAGAAATGTCCATAGAATCGAATGGTGTAATGTGCATCAATGTATCTTTCACCGTTAATTAGTTATACTCCGCCAAAGTTAAAAAAACTTGTAAGATTCCTAATCAGAATAAAAATTGGTATCTTGTAAAGTAAGGCCCTTGGAATTTTTAAATTATTTTTCCCGTAATCAGCGGGTCAGAATTAAGGGAATGAAATACTTTTTAGAAAAATACAGGCTGGTCGAGTTTTTGACGGTATACTGAGATTTCCAAGCTGCCATTTTTACATTATTTGCTTCGTAATATTGGGTCAGCTGTATATGAATATTGAAAATTAGTACATATATGTAGAAAAGTCCATAGAATCGAATGGTGTTACGTGCATCAATGTATCTTTTACCGTTAATTAGTTATACTCCGCCAAAGTTAAAAAAACTTGTAAGATTCCTAATCAAAATAAAAATTGGTATCTTGTAAATTAAGGCCCTTGGAATTTTTTAATTATTTTTCCCGTAATCAGCGGGTCAGAATTAAGGGAATAAAATACTTTTTAGAAAAATACAGGCTGGTCGAGTTTTTGACGGTGTACTGAGATTTCCAAGCTGCCATTTTTACATTATTTGCTTCGTAATATTGGGTCAGCTGTATATGAATATTGAAAATTAGTACATATATGTAGAAAAGTCCATAGAATCGAATGGTGTTACGTGCATCAATGTATCTTTTACCGTTAATTAGTTATACTCCGCCAAAGTTAAAAAAACTTGTAAGATTCCTAATCAAAATAAAAATTGGTATCTTGTAAATTAAGGCCCTTGGAATTTTTTAATTATTTTTCCCGTAATCAGCGGGTCAGAATTAAGGGAATAAAATACTTTTTAGAAAAATACAGGCTGGTCGAGTTTTTGACGGTGTACTGAGATTTCCAAGCTGCCATTTTTACATTATTTGCTTCGTAATATTGGGTCAGCTGTATATGAATATTGAAAATTAGTACATATATGTAGAAAAGTCCATAGAATCGAATGGTGTAATGTGTATCAATGTATCTTTCACCGTTAATTAGTTATACTCAGCCAAAGTTAAAAAAACTTGTAAGATTCCTAATCAAAATAAAAATTGGTATCTTGTAAAGTAAGGCCCTCGGAATTTTTTAATTATTTTTCCCGTAATCAGCGGGTCAGAATTAAGGGAATAAAATACTTTTTAGAAAAATACAGGTTGGTCGAGTTTTTGACGGTGTACTGAGATTTCCAAGCTGCCATTTTTACATTATTTGCTTCGTAATATTGGGTCAGCTGTATATGAATATTTAAAATTAGTACATATATGTAGAAAAGTCGATAGAATCGAATGGTGTAATGTGTATCAATGTATCTTTCACCGTTAATTAGTTATACTCAGCCAAAGTTAAAAAAACTTGTAAGATTCCTAATCAAAATAAAAATTGGTATCTTGTAAAGTAAGGCCCTCGGAATTTTTTAATTATTTTTCCCGTAATCAGCGGGTCAGAATTAAGGGAATAAAATACTTTTTAGAAAAATACAGGTTGGTCGAGTTTTTGACGGTGTACTGAGATTTCCAAGCTGCCATTTTTACATTATTTGCTTCGTAATATTGGGTCAGCTGTATATGAATATTGAAAATTAGTAGATATATGTAGAAAAGTCGATAGAATCGAATGGTGTAATGTGTATCAATGTATCTTTCACCGTTAATTAGTTATACTCAGCCAAATTTAAAAAAACTTGTAAGATTCCTAATCAAAATAAAAATTGGTATCTTGTAAAGTAAGGCCCTCGGAATTTTTTAATTGTTTTTCCCGTAATCAGCGGGTCAGAATTAAGGGAATAAAATACTTTTTAGAAAAATACAGGTTGGTCGAGTTTTTGACGGTGTACTGAGATTTCCAAGCTGCCATTTTTACATTATTTGCTTCGTAATATTGGGTCAGCTGTATATGAATATTGAAAATTAGTACATATATGTAGAAAAGTCGATAGAATCGAATGGTGTAATGTGTATCAATGTATCTTTCACCGTTAATTAGTTATACTCAGCCAAAGTTAAAAAAACTTGTAAGATTCCTAATCAAAATAAAAATTGGTATCTTGTAAAGTAAGGCCCTCGGAATTTTTTAATTATTTTTCCCGTAATCAGCGGGTCAGAATTAAGGGAATAAAATACTTTTTAGAAAAATACAGGTTGGTCGAGTTTTTGACGGTGTACTGAGATTTCCAAGCTGCCATTTTTACATTATTTGCTTCGTAATATTGGGTCAGCTGTATATGAATATTGAAAATTAGTACATATATGTAGAAAAGTCGATAGAATCGAATGGTGTAATGTGTATCAATGTATCTTTCACCGTTAATTAGTTATACTCAGCCAAAGTTAAAAAAACTTGTAAGATTCCTAATCAAAATAAAAATTGGTATCTTGTAAAGTAAGGCCCTCGGAATTTTTTAATTATTTTTCCCGTAATCAGCGGGTCAGAATTAAGGGAATAAAATACTTTTTAGAAAAATACAGGTTGGTCGAGTTTTTGACGGTGTACTGAGATTTCCAAGCTGCCATTTTTACATTATTTGCTTCGTAATATTGGGTCAGCTGTATATGAATATTGAAAATTAGTACATATATGTAGAAAAGTCCATAGAATCGAATGGTGTAATGTGCATCAATGTATCTTTTACCGTTAATTAGTTATACTCCGCCAAAGTTAAAAAAACTTGTAAGATTCCTAATCAAAATAAAAATTGGTATCTTGTAAAGTAAGGCCCTTGGAATTTTTTAATTATTTTTCCCGTAATCAGCGGGTCAGAATTAAGGGAATAAAATACTTTTTAGAAAAATTCAGGCTGGTCGAGTTTTTGACGGTGTACTGAGATTTCCAAGCTGCCATTTTTACATTATTTGCTTCGTAATATTGGGTCAGCTGTATATGACCATTGAAAATTAGTACATATATGTAGAAAAGTCCATAGAATGGAATGGTGTAACGAGCATCAATGTATCTTTTACCGTTCATTAGTTATACTCCGCCAAAGTTAAAAAAAACTTGTAAGATTCCTAATCAAAATAAAAATTGGTATCTTGTAAAGTAAGGCCCTTGGAATTTTTAAATAATTTTTCCCGTAATCAGCGTGTCAGAATTAAGGGAATAAAATACTTTTTAGAAAAATACAGGCTGGTCGAGTTTTTGACGGTGTACTGAGATTTCCAAGCTGCCATTTTTACATTATTTGCTTCGTAATATTGGGTCAGCTGTATATGAATATTGAAAATTAGTACATATATGTAAAAAAGTCCATAGAATCGAATAATGTTACGTGCATCAATGTATCTTTTACCGTTAATTAGTTATACTCCGCCAAAGTTAAAAAAACTTGTAAGATTCCTAATCAAAATAAAAATTGGTATCTTGTAAATTAAGGCCCTTGGAATTTTTTAATTATTTTTCCCGTAATCAGCGGGTCAGAATTAAGGGAATAAAATACTTTTTAGAAAAATACAGGCTGGTCGAGTTTTTGACAGTGTACTGATATTTCCAAGCTGCCATTTTTACATTATTTGCTTCGTAATATTGGGTCAGCTGTATATGAATATTGAAAATTAGTAAATATATGTAGAAAAGTCCATAGAATCGAATGTTGTTACGTGCATCAATGTATCTTTTACCGTTAATTAGTTATACTCCGCCAAAGTTAAAAAAACTTGTAAGATTCCTAATCAAAATAAAAATTGGTATCTTGTAAAGTAAGGCCCTTGGAATTTTTAAATTATTTTTCCCGTAATCAGCGGGTCAGAATTAAGGGAATAAAATACTTTTTAGAAAAATACAGGCTGGTCGAGTTTTTGACGGTGTACTGAGATTTCCAAGCTGCCATTTTTACATTATTTGCTTCGTAATATTGGGTCAGCTGTATATGAATATTGAAAATTAGTACATATATGTAGAAATGTCCATAGAATCGAATGGTGTAATGTGCATCAATGTATCTTTCACCGTTAATTAGTTATACTCCGCCAAAGTTAAAAAAACTTGTAAGATTCCTAATCAGAATAAAAATTGGTATCTTGTAAATTAAGGCCCTTGGAATTTTTAAATTATTTTTCCCGTAATCAGCGGGTCAGAATTAAGGGAATGAAATACTTTTTAGAAAAATACAGGCTGGTCTAGTTTTTGACGGTCTACTGAGATATCCAACCTGCCATTTTTACATTATTTGCTTCGTAATATTGGGTCAGCTGTATATGAATATTGAAAATTAGTACATATATGTAGAAAAGTCCATAGAATCGAATGGTGTTACGTGCATCAATGTATCTTTTATCGTTAATTAGTTATACTCCGCCAAATTTAAAAAAACTTGTAAGATTCCTAATCAAAATAAAAATTGGTATCTTGTAAAGTAAGGCCCTTGGAATTTTTTAATTATTTTTCCCGTAATCAGCGGGTCAGAATTAAGGGAATAAAATACTTTTTAGAAAAATACAGGCTGGTCGAGTTTTTGACGGTGTACTGAGATTTCCAAGCTGCCATTTTTACATTATTTGCTTCGTAATATTGGGTCAGCTGTATATGAATATTGAAAATTAGTAAATATATGTAGAAAAGTCCATAGAATCGAATGTTGTTACGTGCATCAATGTATCTTTTACCGTTAATTAGTTATACTCCGCCAAAGTTAAAAAAACTTGTAAGATTCCTAATCAAAATAAAAATTGGTATCTTGTAAAGTAAGGCCCTTGGAATTTTTAAATTATTTTTCCCGTAATCAGCGGGTCAGAATTAAGGGAATAAAATACTTTTTAGAAAAATACAGGCTGGTCGAGTTTTTGACGGTGTACTGAGATTTCCAAGCTGCCATTTTTACATTATTTGCTTCGTAATATTGGGTCAGCTGTATATGAATATTGAAAATTAGTACATATATGTAGAAATGTCCATAGAATCGAATGGTGTAATGTGCATCAATGTATCTTTCACCGTTAATTAGTTATACTCCGCCAAAGTTAAAAAAACTTGTAAGATTCCTAATCAGAATAAAAATTGGTATCTTGTAAATTAAGGCCCTTGGAATTTTTAAATTATTTTTCCCGTAATCAGCGGGTCAGAATTAAGGGAATGAAATACTTTTTAGAAAAATACAGGCTGGTCTAGTTTTTGACGGTCTACTGAGATATCCAACCTGCCATTTTTACATTATTTGCTTCGTAATATTGGGTCAGCTGTATATGAATATTGAAAATTAGTACATATATGTAGAAAAGTCCATAGAATCGAATGGTGTTACGTGCATCAATGTATCTTTTATCGTTAATTAGTTATACTCCGCCAAATTTAAAAAAACTTGTAAGATTCCTAATCAAAATAAAAATTGGTATCTTGTAAAGTAAGGCCCTTGGAATTTTTTAATTATTTTTCCCGTAATCAGCGGGTCAGAATTAAGGGAATAAAATACTTTTTAGAAAAATACAGGCTGGGCGAGTTTTTGACGGTGTACTGAGATTTCCAAGCTGCCATTTTTACATTATTTGCTTCGTAATATTGGGTCAGCTGTATATGAATATTGAAAATTAGTACATATATGTTGAAAAGTCCATAGAATCGAACGGCGTAATGTGCATCAATGTATCTTTCACCGTTAATTAGTTATACTCCGCCAAAGTTAAAAAAACTTGTAAGATTCCTAATCAAAATAAAAATTGGTATCTTGTAAAGTAAAGCCCTTGGAATTTTTTAATTATTTTTCCCGTAATCAGCGGGTCAGAATTAAGGGAATAAAATACTTTTTAGAAAAATACAGGCTGGTCGAGTTTTTGACGGTGTACTGAGATTTCCAAGCTGCCATTTTTACATTATTTGCTTCGTAATATTGGGTCAGCTGTATATGAACATTGAAAATTAGTACATACATGTAGAAAGGTCTATAGAATCGAATGGTGTTACGTGCATCAATGTATCTTTTATTGTTACTTAGTTATACTCCGCCAAAGTTAAAAAAACTTGTAAGATTCCTAATCAAAATAAAAATTGGTATCTTGTAAATTAAGGCCCTTGGAATTTTTTAATTATTTTTCCCGTAATCAGCGGGTCAGAATTAAGGGAATAAAATACTTTTTAGAAAAATACAGGCTGGTCGAGTTTTTGACGGTGTACTGAGATTTCCAAGCTGCCATTTTTACATTATTTGCTTCGTAATATTGGGTCAGCTGTATATGAATATTGAAAATTAGTACATATATGCAGAAAAGTCCATAGAATCGAATGGTGTAATGTGTATCAATGTATCTTTCACCGTTAATTAGTTATACTCAGCCAAAGTTAAAAAAACTTGTAAGATTCCTAATCAAAATAAAAATTGGTATCTTGTAAAGTAAGGCCCTCGGAATTTTTTAATTATTTTTCCCGTAATCAGCGGGTCAGAATTAAGGGAATAAAAAACTTTTTAGAAAAATACAGGTTGGTCGAGTTTTTGACGGTGTACTGAGATTTCCAAGCTGCCATTTTTACATTATTTGCTTCGTAATATTGGGTCAGCTGTATATGAATATTGAAAATTAGTACATATATGTAGAAAAGTCGATAGAATCGAATGGTGTAATGTGTATCAATGTATCTTTCACCGTTAATTAGTTATACTCAGCCAAAGTTAAAAAAACTTGTAAGATTCCTAATCAAAATAAAAATTGGTATCTTGTAAAGTAAGGCCCTCGGAATTTTTTAATTATTTTTCCCGTAATCAGCGGGTCAGAATTAAGGGAATAAAATACTTTTTAGAAAAATACAGGTTGGTCGAGTTTTTGACGGTGTACTGAGATTTCCAAGCTGCCATTTTTACATTATTTGCTTCGTAATATTGGGTCAGCTGTATATGAATATTGAAAATTAGTACATATATGTAGAAAAGTCGATAGAATCGAATGGTGTAATGTGTATCAATGTATCTTTCACCGTTAATTAGTTATACTCAGCCAAAGTTAAAAAAACTTGTAAGATTCCTAATCAAAATAAAAATTGGTATCTTGTAAAGTAAGGCCCTCGGAATTTTTTAATTATTTTTCCCGTAATCAGCGGGTCAGAATTAAGGGAATAAAATACTTTTTAGAAAAATACAGGTTGGTCGAGTTTTTGACGGTGTACTGAGATTTCCAAGCTGCCATTTTTACATTATTTGCTTCGTAATATTGGGTCAGCTGTATATGAATATTGAAAATTAGTACATATATGTAGAAAAGTCCATAGAATCGAATGGTGTAATGTGCATCAATGTATCTTTTACCGTTAATTAGTTATACTCCGCCAAAGTTAAAAAAACTTGTAAGATTCCTAATCAAAATAAAAATTGGTATCTTGTAAAGTAAGGCCCTTGGAATTTTTTAATTATTTTTCCCGTAATCAGCGGGTCAGAATTAAGGGAATAAAATACTTTCTAGAAAAATTCAGGCTGGTCGAGTTTTTGACGGTGTACTGAGATTTCCAAGCTGCCATTTTTACATTATTTGCTTCGTAATATTGGGTCAGCTGTATATGAATATTGAAAATTAGTACATATATGTAGAAAAGTCCATAGAATCGAATGGTGTAATGTGTATTAATGTATCTTTCACCGTTAATTAGTTATACTCAGCCAAAGTTAAAAAAACTTGTAAGATTCCTAATCAAAATAAAAATTGGTATCTTGTAAAGTAAGGCCCTCGGAATTTTTTAATTATTTTTCCCGTAATCAGCGGGTCAGAATTAAGGGAATAAAATACTTTTTAGAAAAATACAGGTTGGTCGAGTTTTTGACGGTGTACTGAGATTTCCAAGCTGCCATTTTTACATTATTTGCTTCGTAATATTGGGTCAGCTGTATATGAATATTGAAAATTAGTACATATATGTAGAAAAGTCGATAGAATCGAATGGTGTAATGTGTATCAATGTATCTTTCACCGTTAATTAGTTATACTCAGCCAAAGTTAAAAAAACTTGTAAGATTCCTAATCAAAATAAAAATTGGTATCTTGTAAAGTAAGGCCCTCGGAATTTTTTAATTATTTTTCCCGTAATCAGCGGGTCAGAATTAAGGGAATAAAATACTTTTTAGAAAAATACAGGTTGGTCGAGTTTTTGACGGTGTACTGAGATTTCCAAGCTGCCATTTTTACATTATTTGCTTCGTAATATTGGGTCAGCTGTATATGAATATTGAAAATTAGTACATATATGTAGAAAAGTCCATAGAATCGAATGGTGTAATGTGCATCAATGTATCTTTTACCGTTAATTAGTTATACTCAGCCAAAGTTAAAAAAACTTGTAAGATTCCTAATCAAAATAAAAATTGGTATCTTGTAAAGTAAGGCCCTTGGAATTTTTTAATTATTTTTCCCGTAATCAGCGGGTCAGAAAAAAAGGAATAAAATACTTTTTAGAAAAATACAGGCTGGTCGAGTTTTTGACGGTGTACTGAGATTTCCAAGCTGCCATTTTTACATTATTTGCTTCGTAATATTGGGTCAGCTGTATATGAATATTGAAAATTAGTACATATATGTAGAAAAGTCCATAGAATCGAATGGTGTTACGTGCATCAATGTATCTTTTACCGTTAATTAGTTATACTCCGCCAAAGTTAAAAAAACTTGTAAGATTCCTAATCAAAATAAAAATTGGTATCTTGTAAATTAAGGCCCTTGGAATTTTTTAATTATTTTTCCCGTAATCAGCGGGTCAGAATTAAGGGAATAAAATACTTTTTAGAAAAATACAGGCTGGTCGAGTTTTTGACGGTGTACTGAGATTTCCAAGCTGCCATTTTTACATTATTTGCTTCGTAATATTGGGTCAGCTGTATATGAATATTGAAAATTAGTACATATATGTAGAAAAGTCCATAGAATCGAATGGTGTAATGTGTGTCAATGTATCTTTCACCGTTAATTAGTTATACTCAGCCAAAGTTAAAAAAACTTGTAAGATTCCTAATCAAAATAAAAATTGGTATCTTGTAAAGTAAGGCCCTCGGAATTTTTTAATTATTTTTCCCGTAATCAGCGGGTCAGAATTAAGGGAATAAAATACTTTTTAGAAAAATACAGGTTGGTCGAGTTTTTGACGGTGTACTGAGATTTCCAAGCTGCCATTTTTACATTATTTGCTTCGTAATATTGGGTCAGCTGTATATGAATATTGAAAATTAGTACATATATGTAGATAAGTCGATAGAATCGAATGGTGTAATGTGTATCAATGTATCTTTCACCGTTAATTAGTTATACTCAGCCAAAGTTAAAAAAACTTGTAAGATTCCTAATCAAAATAAAAATTGGTATCTTGTAAAGTAAGGCCCTCGGAATTTTTTAATTATTTTTCCCGTAATCAGCGGGTCAGAATTAAGGGAATAAAATACTTTTTAGAAAAATACAGGTTGGTCGAGTTTTTGACGGTGTACTGAGATTTCCAAGCTGCCATTTTTACATTATTTGCTTCGTAATATTGGGTCAGCTGTATATGAATATTGAAAATTAGTACATATATGTAGAAAAGTCGATAGAATCGAATGGTGTAATGTGTATCAATGTATCTTTCACCGTTAATTAGTTATACTCAGCCAAAGTTAAAAAAAACTTGTAAGATTCCTAATCAAAATAAAATTTGGTATCTTGTAAAGTAAGGCCCTCGGAATTTTTTAATTATTTTTCCCGTAATCAGCGGGTCAGAATTAAGGAAATAAAATACTTTTTAGAAAAATACAGGTTGGTCGAGTTTTTGACGGTGTACTGAGATTTCCAAGCTGCCATTTTTACATTATTTGCTTCGTAATATTGGGTCAGCTGTATATGAATATTGAAAATTAGTACATATATGTAGAAAAGTCGATAGAATCGAATGGTGTAATGTGTATCAATGTATCTTTCACCGTTAATTAGTTATACTCAGCCAAAGTTAAAAAAACTTGTAAGATTCCTAATCAAAATAAAAATTGGTATCTTGTAAAGTAAGGCCCTCGGAATTTTTTAATTATTTTTCCCGTAATCAGCGGGTCAGAATTAAGGGAATAAAATACTTTTTAGAAAAATACAGGTTGGTCGAGTTTTTGACGGTGTACTGAGATTTCCAAGCTGCCATTTTTACATTATTTGCTTCGTAATATTGGGTCAGCTGTATATGAATATTGAAAATTAGTACATATATGTAGAAAAGTCCATAGAATCGAATGGTGTAATGTGCATCAATGTATCTTTTACCGTTAATTAGTTATACTCCGCCAAAGTTAAAAAAACTTGTAAGATTCCTAATCAAAATAAAAATTGGTATCTTGTAAAGTAAGGCCCTTGGAATTTTTTAATTATTTTTCCCGTAATCAGCGGGTCAGAATTAAGGGAATAAAATACTTTTTAGAAAAATTCAGGCTGGTCGAGTTTTTGACGGTGTACTGAGATTTCCAAGCTGCCATTTTTACATTATTTGATTCGTAATATTGGGTCAGCTGTATATGAATATTGAAAATTAGTACATATATGTAGAAAAGTCCATAGAATCGAATGGTGTAATGTGTATCAATGTATCTTTCACCGTTAATTAGTTATACTCAGCCAAAGTTAAAAAAACTTGTAAGATTCCTAATCAAAATAAAAATTGGTATCTTGTAAAGTAAGGCCCTTGAAACTTTTTAATTATTTTGCCCGTAATCAGCGGGTCAGAATTAAGGGAATAAAATACTTTTTAGAAATATACAGGCTGGTCGAGTTTTTGACGGTGTACTGAGATTTCCAAGCTGCCATTTTTACATTATTTGCTTCGTAATATTGGGTCAGCTGTATATGAATATTGAAAATTAGTACATATATGTAGAAAAGTCCATAGAATCGAATGGTGTTACGTGCATCAATGTATCTTTTACCGTTAATTAGTTATACTCCGCCAAAGTTAAAAAAACTTGTAAGATTCCTAATCAAAATAAAAATTGGTATCTTGTAAAGTAAGGCCCTTGGAATTTTTTAATTATTTTTCCCGTAATCAGCGGGTCAGAATTAAGGGAATAAAATACTTTTTAGAAAAATAGAGGCTGGTCGAGTTTTTGACGGAGTACTGAGATTTTCAAGCTGCCATTTTTACATTATTTGCTTCGTAATATTGGGTAAGCTGTATATGACCATTGAAAATTAGTACATATATGTAGAAAAGTCCATAGAATCGAATGGTGTAATGTGCATCAATGTATCTTTTACCGTTAATTAGTTATACTCCGCCAAAGTTAAAAAAACTTGTAAGATTCCTAATCAAAATAAAAATTGGTATCTTGTAAAGTAAGGCCCTTGGAATTTTTTAATTATTTTTCCCGTAATCAGCGGGTCAGAATTAAGGGAATAAAATACTTTTTAGAAAAATACAGGCTGGTCGAGTTTTTGACGGTGTACTGAGATTTCCAAGCTGCCATTTTTACATTATTTGCTTCGTAATATTGGGTCAGCTGTATATGAATATTGAAAATTAGTACATATATGTAGAAAAGTCGATAGAATCGAATGGTGTAATGTGTATCAATGTATCTTTCACCGTTAATTAGTTATACTCAGCCAAAGTTAAAAAAACTTGTAAGATTCCTAATCAAAATAAAAATTGGTATCTTGTAAAGTAAGGCCCTCGGAATTTTTTAATTATTTTTCCCGTAATCAGCGGGTCAGAATTAAGGGAATAAAATACTTTTTAGAAAAATACAGGTTGGTCGAGTTTTTGACGGTGTACTGAGATTTCCAAGCTGCTATTTTTACATTATTTGCTTCGTAATATTGGGTCAGCTGTATATGAATATTGAAAATTAGTACATATATGTAGAAAAGTCCATAGAATCGAATGGTGTAATGTGTATCAATGTATCTTTCACCGTTAATTAGTTATACTCCGCCAAAGTTAAAAAAACTTGTAAGATTCCTAATCAAAATAAAAATTGGTATCTTGTAAAGTAAGGCCCTTGGAATTTTTTAATTATTTTTCCCGTAATCAGCGGGTCAGAATTAAGGGAATAAAATACTTTTTAGAAAAATACAGGCTGGTCGAGTTTTTGACGGAGTACTGAGATTTTCAAGCTGCCATTTTTACATTATTTGCTTCGTAATATTGGGTAAGCTGTATATGACCATTGAAAATTAGTAAATATATGTAGAAAAGTCCATAGAATCGAATGGTGTAATGTGCATCAATGTATCTTTTACCGTTAATTAGTTATACTCCGCCAAAGTTAAAAAAACTTGTAAGATTCCTAATCAAAATAAAAATTGGTATCTTGTAATGTAAGGCCCTTGGAATTTTTTAATTATTTTTCCCGTAATCAGCGGGTCAGAATTAAGGGAATAAAATACTTTTTAGAAAAATACAGGCTGGTCGAGTTTTTGACGGTGTACTGAGATTTCCAAGCTGCCATTTTTACATTATTTGCTTCGTAATATTGGGTCAGCTGTATATGAATATTGAAAATTAGTACATATATGTAGAAAAGTCCATAGAATCGAATGGTGTTACGTGCATCAATGTATTTTTTACCGTTAATTAGTTATACTCAGCCAAAGTTAAAAAAACTTGTAAGATTCCTAATCAAAATAAAAATTGGTATCTTGTAAAGTAAGGCCCTTGGAATTTTTTAATTATTTTTCCCGTAATCAGCGGGTCAGAATTAAGGGAATAAAATACTTTTTAGAAAAATACAGGCTGGTCGAGTTTATGACGGTGTACTGAGATTTCCAAGCTGCTATTTTTACATTATTTGCTTCGTAATATTGGGTCAGCTGTATATGAATATTGAAAATTAGTACATATATGTAGAAAAGTCCATAGAATCGAATGGTGTTACGTGCATCAATGTATCTTTTACCGTTAATTAGTTATACTCCGCCAAAGTTAAAAAACTTGTAAGATTCCTAATCGAAATAAAAATTGGTATCTTGTAAATTAAGGCCCTTGGAATTTTTAAATTATATTTCCCGTAATCAGCGGGACAGAATTAAATGAATAAAATACTTTTTAGAAAATACAGGCTGGTCGAGTTTTTGACAGTGTACTGAGATTTCCAAGCTGCCATTTTTACATTATTTGCTTCGTAATATTGGGTCAGCTGTATATGAATATTGAAAATTAGTACATATATGTAGAAAAGTCGATAGAATCGAATGGTGTAATGTGTATCAATGTATCTTTCACCGTTAATTAGTTATACTCAGCCAAAGTTAAAAAAACTTGTAAGATTCCTAATCAAAATAAAAATTGGTATCTTGTAAAGTAAGGCCCTCGGAATTTTTTAATTATTTTTCCCGTAATCAGCGGGTCAGAATTAAGGCAATAAAATACTTTTTAGAAAAATACAGGTTGGTCGAGTTTTTGACGGTGTAGTGAGATTTCCAAGCTGCCATTTTTACATTATTTGCTTCGTAATATTGGGTCAGCTGTATATGAATATTGAAAATTAGTACATATATGTAGAAAAGTCCATAGAATCGAATGGTGTAATGTGCATCAATGTATCTTTTACCGTTAATTAGTTATACTCCGCCAAAATTAAAAAAACTTGTAAGATTCCTAATCAAAATAAAAATTGGTATCTTGTAAAGTAAGGCCCTTGGAATTTTTTAATTATTTTTCCCGTAATCAGCGGGTCAGAATTAAGGGAATAAAATACTTTTTAGAAAAATTCAGGCTGGTCGAGTTTTTGACGGTGTACTGAGATTTCCAAGCTGCCATTTTTACATTATTTGCTTCGTAATATTGGGTCAGCTGTATATAAATATTGAAAATTAGTACATATATGTAGAAAAGTCCATAGAATCGAATGGTGTAATGTGTATCAATGTATCTTTCACCGTTAATTAGTTATACTCAGCCAAAGTTAAAAAAACTTGTAAGATTCCTAATCAAAATAAAAATTGGTATCTTGTAAAGTAAGGCCCTTGATACTTTTTAATTATTTTGCCCGTAATCAGCGGGTCAGAATTAAGGGAATAAAATACTTTTTAGAAATATACAGGCTGGTCGAGTTTTTGACGGTGTACTGAGATTTCCAAGCTGCCATTTTTACATTATTTGCTTCGTAATATTGGGTCAGCTGTATATGAATATTGAAAATTAGTACATATATGTAGAAAAGTCCATAGAATCGAATGGTGTTACGTGCATCAATGTATCTTTTACCGTTAATTAGTTATACTCCGCCAAAGTTAAAAAAACTTGTAAGATTCCTAATCAAAATAAAAATTGGTATCTTGTAAATTAAGGCTCTTGGAATTTTTAAATTATTTTTCCCGTAATCAGCGGGTCAGAATTAAGGGAATAAAATACTTTTTAGAAAAATACAGGCTGGTCGAGTTTTTGACGGTGTACTGAGATTTCCAAGCTGCTATTTTTACATTATTTGCTTCGTAATATTGGGTCAGCTGTATATGAATATTGAAAATTAGTACATATATGTAGAAAAGTCCATAGAATCGAATGGTGTAATGTGTATCAATATATCTTTCACCGTTAATTAGTTATACTCCGCCAAAGTTAAAAAAACTTGTAAGATTCCTAATCAAAATAAAAATTGGTATCTTGTAAAGTAAGGCCCTTGGAATTTTTTAATTATTTTTCCCGTAATCAGCGGGTCAGAATTAAGGGAATAAAATACTTTTTAGAAAAATACAGGCTGGTCGAGTTTTTGACGGTGTACTGAGATTTTCAAGCTGCCATTTTTACATTATTTGCTTCGTAATATTGGGTAAGCTGTATATGACCATTGAAAATTAGTACATATATGTAGAAAAGTCCATAGAATCGAATGGTGTAATGTGCATCAATGTATCTTTTACCGTTAATTAGTTATACTCCGCCAAAGTTAAAAAAACTTGTAAGATTCCTAATCAAAATAAAAATTGGTATCTTGTAAAGTAAGGCCCTTGGAATTTTTTAATTATTTTTCCCGTAATCAGCGGGTCAGAATTAAGGGAATAAAATACTTTTTAGAAAAATACAGGCTGGTCGAGTTTTTGACGGTGTACAGAGATTTCCAAGCTGCCATTTTTACATTATTTGCTTCGTAATATTGGGTCAGCTGTATATGAATATTGAAAATTAGTACATATATGTAGAAAAGTCCGTAGAATCGAATGGTGTTACGTGCATCAATGTATTTTTTACCGTTAATTAGTTATACTCCGCCAAAGTTAAAAAAACTTGTAAGATTCCTAATCAAAATAAAAATTGGTATCTTGTAAATTAAGGCCCTTGGAATTTTTTAATTATTTTTCCCGTAATCAGCGGGTCAGAATTAAGGGAATAAAATACTTTTTAGAAAAATACAGGCTGGTCGAGTTTTTGACGGTGTACTGAGATTTCCAAGCTGCCATTTTTACATTATTTGCTTCGTAATATTGGGTCAGCTGTATATGAATATTGAAAATTAGTACATATATGTAGAAAAGTCCATAGAATCGAATGGTGTAATGTGCATCAATGTATCTTTTACCGTTAATTAGTTATACTCCGCCAAAGTTAAAAAAACTTGTAAGATTCCTAATCAAAATAAAAATTGGTATCTTGTAAAGTAAGGCCCTTGGAATTTTTTAATTATTTTTCCCGTAATCAGCGGGTCAGAATTAAGGGAATAAAATACTTTTTAGAAAAATTCAGGCTGGTCGAGTTTTTGACGGTGTACTGAGATTTCCAAGCTGCCATTTTTACATTATTTGCTTCGTAATATTGGGTCAGCTGTATATGAATATTGAAAATTAGTACATATATGTAGAAAAGTCCATAGAATCGAATGGTGTAATGTGTATCAATGTATCTTTCACCGTTAATTAGTTATACTCAGCCAAAGTTAAAAAAACTTGTAAGATTCCTAATCAAAATAAAAATTGGTATCTTGTAAAGTAAGGCCCTTGGAATTTTTTAATTATTTTTCCCGTAATCAGTGGGTCAGAATTAAGGGAATAAAATACTTTTTAGAAAAATACAGGCTGGTCGAGTTTTTGACGGTGTACTGAGATTTTCAAGCTGCCATTTTTACATTATTTGCTTCGTAATATTGGGTAAGCTGTATATGACCATTGAAAATTAGTACATATATGTAGAAAAGTCCATAGAATCGAATGGTGTTACGTGCATCAATGTATCTTTTACCGTTAATTAGTTATACTCCGCCAAATTTAAAAAAACTTGTAAGATTCCTAATCAAAATAAAAATTGGTATCTTGTAAAGTAAGGCCCTTGGAATTTTTAAATTATTTTTCCCGTAATCAGCGGGTCAGAATTAAGGGAATAAAATACTTTTTAGAAAAATACAGGCTGGTCGAGTTTTTGACGGTGTACAGAGATTTCCAAGCTGCCATTTTTACATTATTTGCTTCGTAATATTGGGTCAGCTGTATATGAATATTGAAAATTAGTACATATATGTAGAAAAGTCCATAGAATCGAATGGTGTTACGTGCATCAATGTATCTTTTACCGTTAATTAGTTATACTCCGCCAAATTTAAAAAAACTTGTAAGATTCCTAATCAAAATAAAAATTGGTATCTTGTAAAGTAAGGCCCTTGGAATTTTTAAATTATTTTTCCCGTAATCAGCGGGTCAGAATTAAGGGAATAAAATACTTTTTAGAAAAATACAGGCTGGTCGAGTTTTTGACGGTGTACAGAGATTTCCAAGCTGCCATTTTTACATTATTTGCTTCGTAATATTGGGTCAGCTGTATATGAATATTGAAAATTAGTACATATATGTAGAAAAGTCCATAGAATCGAATGGTGTAATGTGTATCAATGTATCTTTCACCGTTAATTAGTTATACTCAGCCAAATTTAAAAAAACTTGTAAGATTCCTAATCAAAATAAAAATTGGTATCTTGTAAAGTAAGGCCCTTGGAATTTTTAAATTATTTTTCCCGTAATCAGCGGGTCAGAATTAAGGGAATAAAATACTTTTTGAAAAATACAGGCTGATCGAGTTTTTGACGGTGTACTGAGATTTTCAAGCTGCCATTTTTACATTATTTGCTTCGTAATATTGGGTAAGCTGTATATGACCATTGAAAATTATTACATATATGTAGAAAAGTCCATAGAATCGAATGGTGTTACGTGCATCAATGTATCTTTTACCGTTAATTAGTTATACTCCGCCAAATTTAAAAAAAACTTGTAAGATTCCTAATCAAAATAAAAATTGGTATCTTGTAAAGTAAGGCCCTTGGAATTTTTAAATTATTTTTCCCGTATTTAGCGGGTCAGAATTAAGGGAATAAAATACTTTTTAGAAAAATACAGGCTGGTCGAGTTTTTGACGGTGTACAGAGATTTCCAAGCTGCCATTTTTACATTATTTGCTTCGTAATATTGGGTCAGCTGTATATGAATATTGAAAATTAGTACATATATGTAGAAAAGTCCATAGAATCGAATGGTGTTACGTGCATCAATGTATCTTTTACCGTTAATTAGTTATACTCCGCCAAATTTAAAAAAACTTGTAAGATTCCTAATCAAAATAAAAATTGGTATCTTGTAAAGTAAGGCCCTTGGAATTTTTAAATTATTTTTCCCGTAATCAGCGGGTCAGAATTAAGGGAATAAAATACTTTTTAGAAAAATACAGGCTGGTCGAGTTTTTGACGGTGTACTGAGATTTTCAAGCTGCCATTTTTACATTATTTGCTTCGTAATATTGGGTAAGCTGTATATGACCATTGAAAATTAGTACATATATGTAGAAAAGTCCATAGAATCGAATGGTGTTACGTGCATCAATGTATCTTTTACCGTTAATTAGTTATACTCCGCCAAATTTAAAAAAACTTGTAAGATTCCTAATCAAAATAAAAATTGGTATCTTGTAAAGTAAGGCCCTTGGAATTTTTAAATTATTTTTCCCGTAATCAGCGGGTCAGAATTAAGGGAATAAAATACTTTTTAGAAAAATACAGGCTGGTCGAGTTTTTGACGGTGTACAGAGATTTCCAAGCTGCCATTTTTACATTATTTGCTTCGTAATATTGGGTCAGCTGTATATGAATATTGAAAATTAGTACATATATGTAGAAAAGTCCATAGAATCGAATGGTGTTACGTGCATCAATGTATCTTTTACCGTTAATTAGTTATACTCCGCCAAATTTAAAAAAACTTGTAAGATTCCTAATCAAAATAAAAATTGGTATCTTGTAAAGTAAGGCCCTTGGAATTTTTAAATTATTTTTCCCGTAATCAGCGGGTCAGAATTAAGGGAATAAAATACTTTTTAGAAAAATACAGGCTGGTCGAGTTTTTGACGGTGTACAGAGATTTCCAAGCTGCCATTTTTACATTATTTGCTTCGTAATATTGGGTCAGCTGTATATGAATATTGAAAATTAGTACATATATGTAGAAAAGTCCATAGAATCGAATGGTGTAATGTGTATCAATGTATCTTTCACCGTTAATTAGTTATACTCAGCCAAAGTTAAAAAAACTTGTAAGATTCCTAATCAAAATAAAAATTGGTATCTTGTAAAGTAAGGCCCTCGGAATTTTTTAATTATTTTTCCCGTAATCAGCGGGTCAGAATTAAGGGAATAAAATACTTTTTAGAAAAATACAGGTTGGTCGAGTTTTTGACGGTGTACTGAGATTTCCAAGCTGCCATTTTTACATTATTTGCTTCGTAATATTGGGTCAGCTGTATATGAATATTGAAAATTAGTACATATATGTAGAAAAGTCCATAGAATCGAACGGTGTAATGTGCATCAATGTATCTTTTACCGTTAATTAGTTATACTCCGCCAAAGTTAAAAAAACTTGTAAGATTCCTAATCAAAATAAAAATTGGTATCTTGTAAAGTAAGGCCCTTGGAATTTTTTAATTATTTTTCCCGTAATCAGCGGGTCAGAATTAAGGGAATAAAATACTTTTTAGAAAAATTCAGGCTGGTCGAGTTTTTGACGGTGTACTGAGATTTCCAAGCTGCCATTTTTACATTATTTGCTTCGTAATATTGGGTCAGCTGTATATGAATATTGAAAATTAGTACATATATGTAGAAAAGTCCATAGAATCGAATGGTGTAATGTGTATCAATGTATCTTTCACCGTTAATTAGTTATACTCAGCCAAAGTTAAAAAAACTTGTAAGATTCCTAATCAAAATAAAAATTGGTATCTTGTAAAGTAAGGCCCTTGGAATTTTTTAATTATTTTTCCCGTAATCAGTGGGTCAGAATTAAGGGAATAAAATACTTTTTGAAAAATACAGGCTGGTCGAGTTTTTGACGGTGTACTGAGATTTTCAAGCTGCCATTTTTACATTATTTGCTTCGTAATATTGGGTAAGCTGTATATGACCATTGAAAATTAGTACATATATGTAGAAAAGTCCATAGAATCGAATGGTGTTACGTGCATCAATGTATCTTTTACCGTTAATTAGTTATACTCCGCCAAATTTAAAAAAACTTGTAAGATTCCTAATCAAAATAAAAATTGGTATCTTGTAAAGTAAGGCCCTTGGAATTTTTAAATTATTTTTCCCGTAATCAGCGGGTCAGAATTAAGGGAATAAAATACTTTTTAGAAAAATACAGGCTGGTCGAGTTTTTGACGGTGTACAGAGATTTCCAAGCTGCCATTTTTACATTATTTGCTTCGTAATATTGGGTCAGCTGTATATGAATATTGAAAATTAGTACATATATGTAGAAAAGTCCATAGAATCGAATGGTGTTACGTGCATCAATGTATCTTTTACCGTTAATTAGTTATACTCCGCCAAATTTAAAAAAACTTGTAAGATTCCTAATCAAAATAAAAATTGGTATCTTGTAAAGTAAGGCCCTTGGAATTTTTAAATTATTTTTCCCGTAATCAGCGGGTCAGAATTAAGGGAATAAAATACTTTTTAGAAAAATACAGGCTGGTCGAGTTTTTGACGGTGTACTGAGATTTCCAAGCTGCCATTTTTACATTATTTGCTTCGTAATATTGGGTCAGCTGTATATGAATATTGAAAATTAGTACATATATGTAGAAATGTCCATAGAATCGAATGGTGTAATGTGCATCAATGTATCTTTCACCGTTAATTAGTTATACTCCGCCAAAGTTAAAAAAACTTGTAAGATTCCTAATCAGAATAAAAATTGGTATCTTGTAAATTAAGGCCCTTGGAATTTTTAAATTATTTTTCCCGTAATCAGCGAATCAGAATTAAGGGAATGAAATACTTTTTAGAAAAATACAGGCTGGTCGAGTTTTTGACGGTCTACTGAGATATCCAACCTGCCATTTTTACATTATTTGCTTCGTAATATTGGGTCAGCTGTATATGAATATTGAAAATTAGTACATACATGTAGAAAAGTCCATAGAATCGAATGGTGTTACGTGCATCAATGTATCTTTTATCGTTAATTAGTTATACTCCGCCAAATTTAAAAAAACTTGTAAGATTCCTAATCAAAATAAAAATTGGTATCTTGTAAAGTAAGGCCCTTGGAATTTTTTAATTATTTTTCCCGTAATCAGCGGGTCAGAATTAAGGGAATAAAATACTTTTTAGAAAAATACAGGCTGGTCGAGTTTTTGACGGTGTACTGAGATTTCCAAGCTGCCATTTTTACATTATTTGCTTCGTAATATTGGGTCAGCTGTATATGACCATTGAAAATTAGTACATATATGTAGAAAAATCCATAGAATCGAATGGTGTTACGTGCATCAATGTATCTTTTACCGTTAATTAGTTATACTCCGCCAAAGTTAAAAAAACTTGTAAGATTCCTAATCGAAATAAAAATTGGTATCTTGTAAATTAAGGCCCTTGGAATTTTTTAATTATTTTTCCCGTAATCAGCGGGTCAGAATTAAAAGAATAAAATACTTTTTAGAAAAATACAGGCTGGTCGAGTTTTTGACGGTGTACTGAGATTTTCAAGCTGCCATTTTTACATTATTTGCTTCGTAATATTGGGTCAGCTGTATATGACCATTGAAAATTAGTACATATATGTAGAAAAATCCATAGAATCGAATGGTGTTACGTGCATCAATGTATCTTTTACCGTTAATTAGTTATACTCCGCCAAAGTTAAAAAAACTTGTAAGATTCCTAATCGAAATAAAAATTGGTATCTTGTAAATTAAGGCCCTTGGAATTTTTTAATTATTTTTCCCGTAATCAGCGGGTCAGAATTAAGGGAATAAAATACTTTTTAGAAGAATACAGGCTGGTCGAGTTTTTGACAGTGTACTGAGATTTCCAAGCTGCCATTTTTAAATTATTTGCTTCGTAATATTGGGTCAGCAGTATATGAATATTGAAAATTAGTACATATATGTAGAAAAGTCCATAGAATCGAATGGTGTAATGTGCATCAATGTATCTTTTACCGTTAATTAGTTATACTCCGCCAAAGTTAAAAAAACTTGTAAGATTCCTAATCAAAATAAAAATTGGTATTTTGTAAATTAAGGCCCTTGGAAATTTTTAATTATTTTTCCCGTAATCAGCGGGTCAGAATTAAGGGAATAAAATACTTTTTAGAAAAATACAGGCTGGTCGAGTTTTTGACGGTGTACTGAGATTTCCAAGCTGCCATTTTTACATTATTTGCTTCGTAATATTGGGTCAGCTGTATATGAATATTGAAAATTAGTACATATATGTAGAAAAGTCCATAGAATCGAATGGTGTAATGTGTATCAATGTATCTTTCACCGTTAATTAGTTATACTCAGCCAAAGTTAAAAAAACTTGTAAGATTCCTAATCAAAATAAAAATTGGTATCTTGTAAAGTAAGGCCCTTGGAATTTTTTAATTATTTTTCCCGTAATCAGCGGGTCAGAATTAAGGGAATAAAATACTTTTTAGAAAAATACAGGCTGGTCGAGTTTTTGACGGTGTACTGAGATTTTCAAGCTGCCATTTTTACATTATTTGCTTCGTAATATTGGGTCAGCTGTATATGACCATTGAAAATTAGTACATATATGTAGAAAAATCCATAGAATCGAATGGTGTTACGTGCATCAATGTATCTTTTACCGTTAATTAGTTATACTCCGCCAAAGTTAAAAAAACTTGTAAGATTCCTAATCAAAATAAAAATTGGTATCTTGTAAAGTAAGGCCCTTGGAATTTTTAAATTATTTTTTCCGTTATCAGCGGGTCAGAATTAAGGGAATAAAATACTTTTTAGAAAAATACAGGCTGGTCGAGTTTTTGACGGTGTACTGAGATTTTCAAGCTGCCATTTTTACATTATTTGCTTCGTAATATTGGGTCAGCTGTATATGACCATTGAAAATTAGTACATATATGTAGAAAAGTCCATAGAATCGAATGGTGTTACGTGCATCACTGTATATTTTACCGTTAATTAGTTATACTCCGCCAAAGTTAAAAAAACTTGTAAGATTCCTAATCGAAATAAAAATTGGTATCTTGTAAATTAAGGCCCTTGGAATTTTTTAATTATTTTTCCCGTAATCAGCGGGTCAGAATTAAGGGAATAAAATACTTTTTAGAAAAATACAGGCTGGTCGAGTTTTTGACGGTGTACTGAGATTTCCAAGCTGCCATTTTTACATTATTTGCTTCGTAATATTGGGTCAGCTGTATATGAATATTGAAAATTAGTACATATATGTAGAAAAGTCCATAGAATCGAATGATGTAATGTGTATCAATGTATCTTTCACCGTTAATTAGTTATACTCCGCCAAAGTTAAAAAAACTTGTAAGATTCCTAATCAAAATAAAAATTGGTATCTTGTAAAGTAAGGCCCTTGGAATTTTTTAATTATTTTTCCCGTAATCAGCGGGTCAGAATTAAGGGAATAAAATACTTTTTAGAAAAATACAGGCTGGTCGAGTTTTTGACGGTGTACTGAGATTTTCAAGCTGCCATTTTTACATTATTTGCTTCGTAATATTGGGTCAGCTGTATATGACCATTGAAAATTAGTACATATATGTAGAAAAATCCATAGAATCGAATGGTGTTACGTGCATCAATGTATCTTTTACCGTTAATTAGTTATACTCCGCCAAAGTTAAAAAAACTTGTAAGATTCCTAATCGAAATAAAAATTGGTATCTTGTAAATTAAGGCCCTTGGAATTTTTTAATTATTTTTCCCGTAATCAGCGGGTCAGAATTAAGGGAATAAAATACTTTTTAGAAGAATACAGGCTGGTCGAGTTTTTGACAGTGTACTGAGATTTCCAAGCTGCCATTTTTAAATTATTTGCTTCGTAATATTGGGTCAGCAGTATATGAATATTGAAAATTAGTACATATATGTAGAAAAGTCCATAGAATCGAATGGTGTAATGTGCATCAATGTATCTTTTACCGTTAATTAGTTATACTCCGCCAAAGTTAAAAAAACTTGTAAGATTCCTAATCAAAATAAAAATTGGTATTTTGTAAATTAAGGCCCTTGGAAATTTTTAATTATTTTTCCCGTAATCAACGGGTCAGAATTAAGGGAATAAAATACTTTTTAGAAAAATACAGGCTGGTCGAGTTTTTGACGGTGTACTGAGATTTCCAAGCTGCCATTTTTACATTATTTGCTTCGTAATATTGGGTCAGCTGTATATGAATATTGAAAATTAGTACATATATGTAGAAAAGTCCATAGAATCGAATGGTGTAATGTGTATCAATGTATCTTTCACCGTTAATTAGTTATACTCAGCCAAAGTTAAAAAAACTTGTAAGATTCCTAATCAAAATAAAAATTGGTATCTTGTAAAGTAAGGCCCTTGGAATTTTTTAATTATTTTTCCCGTAATCAGCGGGTCAGAATTAAGGGAATAAAATACTTTTTAGAAAAATACAGGCTGGTCGAGTTTTTGACGGTGTACTGAGATTTTCAAGCTGCCATTTTTACATTATTTGCTTCGTAATATTGGGTCAGCTGTATATGACCATTGAAAATTAGTACATATATGTAGAAAAATCCATAGAATCGAATGGTGTTACGTGCATCAATGTATCTTTTACCGTTAATTAGTTATACTCCGCCAAAGTTAAAAAAACTTGTAAGATTCCTAATCAAAATAAAAATTGGTATCTTGTAAAGTAAGGCCCTTGGAATTTTTAAATTATTTTTTCCGTAATCAGCGGGTCAGAATTAAGGGAATAAAATACTTTTTAGAAAAATACAGGCTGGTCGAGTTTTTGACGGTGTACTGAGATTTTCAAGCTGCCATTTTTACATTATTTGCTTCGTAATATTGGGTCAGCTGTATATGACCATTGAAAATTAGTACATATATGTAGAAAAGTCCATAGAATCGAATGGTGTTACGTGCATCACTGTATATTTTACCGTTAATTAGTTATACTCCGCCAAAGTTAAAAAAACTTGTAAGATTCCTAATCGAAATAAAAATTGGTATCTTGTAAATTAAGGCCCTTGGAATTTTTTAATTATTTTTCCCGTAATCAGCGGGTCAGAATTAAGGGAATAAAATACTTTTTAGAAAAATACAGGCTGGTCGAGTTTTTGACGGTGTACTGAGATTTCCAAGCTGCCATTTTTACATTATTTGCTTCGTAATATTGGGTCAGCTGTATATGAATATTGAAAATTAGTACATATATGTAGAAAAGTCCATAGAATCGAATGATGTAATGTGTATCAATGTATCTTTCACCGTTAATTAGTTATACTCCGCCAAAGTTAAAAAAACTTGTAAGATTCCTAATCAAAATAAAAATTGGTATCTTGTAAAGTAAGGCCCTTGGAATTTTTTAATTATTTTTCCCGTAATCAGCGGGTCAGAATTAAGGGAATAAAATACTTTTTAGAAAAATACAGGCTGGTCGAGTTTTTGACGGTGTACTGAGATTTTCAAGCTGCCATTTTTACATTATTTGCTTCGTAATATTGGGTCAGCTGTATATGACCATTGAAAATTAGTACATATATGTAGAAAAATCCATAGAATCGAATGGTGTTACGTGCATCAATGTATCTTTTACCGTTAATTAGTTATACTCCGCCAAAGTTAAAAAAACTTGTAAGATTCCTAATCGAAATAAAAATTGGTATCTTGTAAATTAAGGCCCTTGGAATTTTTTAATTATTTTTCCCGTAATCAGCGGGTCAGAATTAAGGGAATAAAATACTTTTTAGAAAAATACAGGCTGGTCGAGTTTTTGACGGTGTACTGAGATTTCCAAGCTGCCATTTTTACATTATTTGCTTCGTAATATTGGGTCAGCAGTATATGAATATTGAAAATTAGTACATATATGTAGAAAAGTCCATAGAATCGAATGGTGTAATGTGCATCAATGTATCTTTTACCGTTAATTAGTTATACTCCGCCAAAGTTAAAAAAACTTGTAAGATTCCTAATCAAAATAAAAATTGGTATTTTGTAAATTAAGGCCCTTGGAATTTTTTAATTATTTTTCCCGTAATCAGCGGGTCAGAATTAAGGGAATAAAATACTTTTTAGAAAAATACAGGCTGGTCGAGTTTTTGACGGTGTACTGAGATTTCCAAGCTGCCATTTTTACATTATTTGCTTCGTAATATTGGGTCAGCTGTATATGAATATTGAAAATTAGTACATATATGTAGAAAAGTCCATAGAATCGAATGGTGTAATGTGTATCAATGTATCTTTCACCGTTAATTAGTTATACTCAGCCAAAGTTAAAAAAACTTGTAAGATTCCTAATCAAAATAAAAATTGGTATCTTGTAAAGTAAGGCCCTTGGAATTTTTTAATTATTTTTCCCGTAATCAGCGGGTCAGAATTAAGGGAATAAAATACTTTTTAGAAAAATACAGGCTGGTCGAGTTTTTGACGGTGTACTGAGATTTTCAAGCTGCCATTTTTACATTATTTGCTTCGTAATATTGGGTCAGCTGTATATGACCATTGAAAATTAGTACATATATGTAGAAAAATCCATAGAATCGAATGGTGTTACGTGCATCAATGTATCTTTTGCCGTTAATTAGTTATACTCCGCCAAAGTTAAAAAAACTTGTAAGATTCCTAATCAAAATAAAAATTGGTATCTTGTAAATTAAGGCCCTTGGAATTTTTTAATTATTTTTCCCGTAATCAGCGGGTCAGAATTAAGGGAATAAAATACTTTTTAGAAAAATACAGGCTGGTCGAGTTTTTGACGGTGTACTGAGATTTCCAAGCTGCCATTTTTACATTATTTGCTTCGTAATATTGGGTCAGCTGTATATGAATATTGAAAATTAGTACATATATGTAGAAAAGTCCATAGAATCGAATGGTGTTACGTGCATCAATGTATCTTTTACCGTTAATTAGTTATACTCCGCCAAAATTAAAAAAAATTGTAAGATTCCTAATCAAAATAAAAATTGGTATCTTGTAAATTAAGGCCCTTGGAATTTTTTAATTATTTTTCCCGTAATCAGCGGGTCAGAATTAAGGGAATAACATACTTTCTAGAAAAATACAGGCTGGTCGAGTTTTTGACGGTGTACTGAGATTTCCAAGCTGCTATTTTTACATTATTTGCTTCGTAATATTGGGTCAGCTATATATGACCATTGAAAATTAGTACATATATGTAGAAAAATCCATAGAATCGAATGGTGTTACGTGCATCAATGTATCTTTTACCGTTAATTAGTTATACTCCGCCAAAGTTAAAAAAACTTGTAAGATTCCTAATCAAAATAAAAATTGGTATCTTGTAAATTAAGGCCCTTGGAATTTTTTAATTATTTTTCCCGTAATCAGCGGGTCAGTATTAAGGGAATAACATACTTTCTAGAAAAATACAGGCTGGTCGAGTTTTTGACGGTGTACTGAGATTTCCAAGCTGCTATTTTTACATTATTTGCTTCGTAATATTGGGTCAGCTGTATATGAATATTGAAAATTAGTACATATATGTAGAAAAGTCCATAGAATCGAATGGTGTAATGTGTATCAATGTATCTTTCACCGTTAATTAGTTATACTCCGCCAAAGTTAAAAAAACTTGTAAGATTCCTAATCAAAATAAAAATTGGTATCTTGTAAATTAAGGCCCTTGGAATTTTTTAATTATTTTTCCCGTAATCAGCGGGTCAGTATTAAGGGAATAACATACTTTCTAGAAAAATACAGGCTGGTCGAGTTTTTGACGGTGTACTGAGATTTCCAAGCTGCTATTTTTACATTATTTGCTTCGTAATATTGGGTCAGCTGTATATGAATATTGAAAATTAGTACATATATGTAGAAAAGTCCATAGAATCGAATGGTGTAATGTGTATCAATGCATCTTTCACCGTTAATTAGTTATACTCCGCCAAAGTTAAAAAAACTTGTAAGATTCCTAATCAAAATAAAAATTGGTATTTTGTGAAGTAAGGCCCTTGAAATTTTTTAATTATTTTTTCTGTAATCAGCGGGTCAGAATTAAGGCAATAAAATACTTTTTAGAAAAATACAGGCTGGTCGAGTTTTTGACGGTGTACTGAGATTTTCAAGCTGCCATTTTTACATTATTTGCTTCGTAATATTGGGTCAGCTGTATATGACCATTGAAAATTAGTACATATATGTAGAAAAATCCATAGAATCGAATGGTGTTACGTGCATCAATGTATCTTTTACCGTTAATTAGTTATACTCCGCCAAAGTTAAAAAAACTTGTAAGATTCCTAATCAAAATAAAAATTGGTATCTTGTAAAGTAAGGCCCTTGGAATTTTTAAATTATTTTTCCCGTAATCAGCGGGTCAGAATTAAGGGAATAAAATACTTTTTAGAAAAATACAGGCTGGTCGAGTTTTTGACGGTGTACTGAGATTTCCAAGCTGCCATTTTTACATTATTTGCTTCGTAATATTGGGTCAGCTGTATATGAATATTGAAAATTAGTACATATATGTAGAAAAGTCCATAGAATCGAATGGTGTAATGTGCATCAATGTATCTTTCACCGTTAATTAGTTATACTCTGCCAAAGTTAAAAAAACTTGTAAGATTCCTAATCAAAATAAAAATTGGTATCTTGTAAAGTAAGGCCCTTGGAATTTTTAAATTATTTTTTCCGTAATCAGCGGGTCAGAATTAAGGGAATAAAATACTTTTTAGAAAAATACAGGCTGGTCGAGTTTTTGACGGTGTACTGAGATTTTCAAGCTGCCATTTTTACATTATTTGCTTCGTAATATTGGGTCAGCTGTATATGACCATTGAAAATTAGTACATATATGTAGAAAAGTCCATAGAATCGAATGGTGTTACGTGCATCAATGTATATTTTACCGTTAATTAGTTATACTCCGCCACAGTTAAAAAAACTTGTAAGATTCCTAATCGAAATAAAAATTGGTATCTTGTAAATTAAGGCCCTTGGAATTTTTTAATTATTTTTCCCGTAATCAGCGGGTCAGAATTAAGGGAATAAAATACTTTTTAGAAAAATACAGGCTGGTCGAGTTTTTGACGGTGTACTGAGATTTCCAAGCTGCCATTTTTACATTATTTGCTTCGTAATTTTGGGTCAGCTGTATATGAATATTGAAAATTAGTACATATATGTAGAAAAGTCCATAGAATCGAATGATGTAATGTGTATCAATGTATCTTTCACCGTTAATTAGTTATACTCCGCCAAAGTTAAAAAAACTTGTAAGATTCCTAATCAAAATAAAAATTGGTATCTTGTAAAGTAAGGCCCTTGGAATTTTTTAATTATTTTTCCCGTAATCAGCGGGTCAGAATTAAGGGAATAAAATACTTTTTAGAAAAATACAGGCTGGTCGAGTTTTTGACGGTGTACTGAGATTTTTAAGCTGCCATTTTTACATTATTTGCTTCGTAATATTGGGTCAGCTGTATATGACCATTGAAAATTAGTACATATATGTAGAAAAATCCATAGAATCGAATGGTGTTACGTGCATCAATGTATCTTTTACCGTTAATTAGTTATACTCCGCCAAAATTAAAAAAAATTGTAAGATTCCTAATCAAAATAAAAATTGGTATCTTGTAAATTAAGGCCCTTGGAATTTTTTAATTATTTTTCCCGTAATCAGCGGGTCAGAATTAAGGGAATAACATACTTTCTAGAAAAATACAGGCTGGTCGAGTTTTTGACGGTGTACTGAGATTTCCAAGCTGCTATTTTTACATTATTTGCTTCGTAATATTGGGTCAGCTGTATATGACCATTGAAAATTAGTACATATATGTAGAAAAGTCCATAGAATCGAATGGTGTTACGTGCATCAATGTATATTTTACCGTTAATTAGTTATACTCCGCCACAGTTAAAAAAACTTGTAAGATTCCTAATCGAAATAAAAATTGGTATCTTGTAAATTAAGGCCCTTGGAATTTTTTAATTATTTTTCCCGTAATCAGCGGGTCAGAATTAAGGGAATAAAATACTTTTTAGAAAAATACAGGCTGGTCGAGTTTTTGACGGTGTACTGAGATTTCCAAGCTGCCATTTTTACATTATTTGCTTCGTAATTTTGGGTCAGCTGTATATGAATATTGAAAATTAGTACATATATGTAGAAAAGTCCATAGAATCGAATGATGTAATGTGTATCAATGTATCTTTCACCGTTAATTAGTTATACTCCGCCAAAGTTAAAAAAACTTGTAAGATTCCTAATCAAAATAAAAATTGGTATCTTGTAAAGTAAGGCCCTTGGAATTTTTTAATTATTTTTCCCGTAATCAGCGGGTCAGAATTAAGGGAATAAAATACTTTTTAGAAAAATACAGGCTGGTCGAGTTTTTGACGGTGTACTGAGATTTTCAAGCTGCCATTTTTACATTATTTGCTTCGTAATATTGGGTCAGCTGTATATGACCATTGAAAATTAGTACATATATGTAGAAAAATCCATAGAATCGAATGGTGTTACGTGCATCAATGTATCTTTTACCGTTAATTAGTTATACTCCGCCAAAATTAAAAAAAATTGTAAGATTCCTAATCAAAATAAAAATTGGTATCTTGTAAATTAAGGCCCTTGGAATTTTTTAATTATTTTTCCCGTAATCAGCGGGTCAGAATTAAGGGAATAACATACTTTCTAGAAAAATACAGGCTGGTCGAGTTTTTGACGGTGTACTGAGATTTCCAAGCTGCTATTTTTACATTATTTGCTTCGTAATATTGGGTCAGCTGTATATGACCATTGAAAATTAGTACATATATGTAGAAAAATCCATAGAATCGAATGGTGTTACGTGCATCAATGTATCTTTTACCGTTAATTAGTTATACTCCGCCAAAGTTAAAAAAACTTGTAAGATTCCTAATCAAAATAAAAATTGGTATCTTGTAAATTAAGGCCCTTGGAATTTTTTAATTATTTTTCCCGTAATCAGCGGGTCAGAATTAAGGGAATAACATACTTTCTAGAAAAATACAGGCTGGTCGAGTTTTTGACGGTGTACTGAGATTTCCAAGCTGCTATTTTTACATTATTTGCTTCGTAATATTGGGTCAGCTGTATATGAATATTGAAAATTAGTACATATATGTAGAAAAGTCCATAGAATCGAATGGTGTAATGTGTATCAATGTATCTTTCACCGTTAATTAGTTATACTCCGCCAAAGTTAAAAAAACTTGTAAGATTCCTAATCAAAATAAAAATTGGTATTTTGTGAAGTAAGGCCCTTGAAATTTTTTAATTATTTTTTCTGTAATCAGCGGGTCAGAATTAAGGCAATAAAATACTTTTTAGAAAAATACAGGCTGGTCGAGTTTTTGACGGTGTACTGAGATTTTCAAGCTGCCATTTTTACATTATTTGCTTCGTAATATTGGGTCAGCTGTATATGACCATTGAAAATTAGTACATATATGTAGAAAAATCCATAGAATCGAATGGTGTTACGTGCATCAATGTATCTTTTACCGTTAATTAGTTATACTCCGCCAAAGTTAAAAAAACTTGTAAGATTCCTAATCAAAATAAAAATTGGTATCTTGTAAAGTAAGGCCCTTGGAATTTTTAAATTATTTTTCCCGTAATCAGCGGGTCAGAATTAAGGGAATAAAATACTTTTTAGAAAAATACAGGCTGGTCGAGTTTTTGACGGTGTACTGAGATTTCCAAGCTGCCATTTTTACATTATTTGCTTCGTAATATTGGGTCAGCTGTATATGAATATTGAAAATTAGTACATATATGTAGAAAAGTCCATAGAATCGAATGGTGTAATGTGCATCAATGTATCTTTCACCGTTAATTAGTTATACTCTGCCAAAGTTAAAAAAACTTGTAAGATTCCTAATCAAAATAAAAATTGGTATCTTGTAAAGTAAGGCCCTTGGAATTTTTAAATTATTTTTCCCGTAATCAGCGGGTCAGAATTAAGGGAATAAAATACTTTTTAGAAAAATACAGGCTGGTCGAGTTTTTGACGGTGTACTGAGATTTTCAAGCTGCCATTTTTACATTATTTGCTTCGTAATATTGGGTCAGCTGTATATGACCATTGAAAATTAGTACATATATGTAGAAAAGTCCATAGAATCGAATGGTGTTACGTGCATCAATGTATATTTTACCGTTAATTAGTTATACTCCGCCACAGTTAAAAAAACTTGTAAGATTCCTAATCGAAATAAAAATTGGTATCTTGTAAATTAAGGCCCTTGGAATTTTTTAATTATTTTTCCCGTAATCAGCGGGTCAGAATTAAGGGAATAAAATACTTTTTAGAAAAATACAGGCTGGTCGAGTTTTTGACGGTGTACTGAGATTTCCAAGCTGCCATTTTTACATTATTTGCTTCGTAATTTTGGGTCAGCTGTATATGAATATTGAAAATTAGTACATATATGTAGAAAAGTCCATAGAATCGAATGATGTAATGTGTATCAATGTATCTTTCACCGTTAATTAGTTATACTCCGCCAAAGTTAAAAAAACTTGTAAGATTCCTAATCAAAATAAAAATTGGTATCTTGTAAAGTAAGGCCCTTGGAATTTTTTAATTATTTTTCCCGTAATCAGCGGGTCAGAATTAAGGGAATAAAATACTTTTTAGAAAAATACAGGCTGGTCGAGTTTTTGACGGTGTACTGAGATTTTCAAGCTGCCATTTTTACATTATTTGCTTCGTAATATTGGGTCAGCTGTATATGACCATTGAAAATTAGTACATATATGTAGAAAAATCCATAGAATCGAATGGTGTTACGTGCATCAATGTATCTTTTACCGTTAATTAGTTATAATCCGCCAAAGTTAAAAAAACTTGTAAGATTCCTAATCGAAATAAAAATTGGTATCTTGTAAATTAAGGCCCTTGGAATTTTTTAATTATTTTTCCCGTAATCAGCGGGTCAGAATTAAGGGAATAAAATACTTTTTAGAAGAATACAGGCTGGTCGAGTTTTTGACAGTGTACTGAGATTTCCAAGCTGCCATTTTTACATTATTTGCTTCGTAATATTGGGTCAGCAGTATATGAATATTGAAAATTAGTACATATATGTAGAAAAATCCATAGAATCGAATGGTGTTACGTGCATCAATGTATCTTTTACCGTTAATTAGTTATACTCCGCCAAAGTTAAAAAAACTTGTAAGATTCCTAATCAAAATAAAAATTGGTATCTTGTAAATTAAGGCCCTTGGAATTTTTTAATTATTTTTCCCGTAATCAGCGGGTCAGAATTAAGGGAATAAAATACTTTTTAGAAGAATACAGGCTGGTCGAGTTTTTGACAGTGTACTGAGATTTCCAAGCTGCCATTTTTACATTATTTGCTTCGTAATATTGGGTCAGCAGTATATGAATATTGAAAATTAGTACATATATGTAGAAAAATCCATAGAATCGAATGGTGTTACGTGCATCAATGTATCTTTTACCGTTAATTAGTTATACTCCGCCAAAGTTAAAAAAACTTGTAAGATTCCTAATCAAAATAAAAATTGGTATCTTGTAAATTAAGGCCCTTGGAATTTTTTAATTATTTTTCCCGTAATCAGCGGGTCAGAATTAAGGGAATAAAATACTTTTTAGAAAAATACAGGCTGGTCGAGTTTTTGACGGTGTACTGAGATTTCCAAGCTGCCATTTTTACATTATTTGCTTCGTAATATTGGGTCAGCTGTATATGAATATTGAAAATTAGTACATATATGTAGAAAAGTCCATAGAATCGAATGGTGTTACGTGCATCAATGTATCTTTTACCGTTAATTAGTTATACTCCGCCAAAGTTAAAAAAACTTGTAAGATTCCTAATCAAAATAAAAATTGGTATCTTGTAAATTAAGGCCCTTGGAATTTTTTAATTATTTTTCCCGTAATCAGCGGGTCAGAATTAAGGGAATAACATACTTTCTAGAAAAATACAGGCTGGTCGAGTTTTTGACGGTGTACTGAGATTTCCAAGCTGCTATTTTTACATTATTTGCTTCGTAATATTGGGTCAGCTGTATATGACCATTGAAAATTAGTACATATATGTAGAAAAATCCATAGAATCGAATGGTGTTACGTGCATCAATGTATCTTTTACCGTTAATTAGTTATACTCCGCCAAAGTTAAAAAAACTTGTAAGATTCCTAATCAAAATAAAAATTGGTATCTTGTAAATTAAGGCCCTTGGAATTTTTTAATTATTTTTCCCGTAATCAGCGGGTCAGAATTAAGGGAATAAAATACTTTTTAGAAAAATACAGGCTGGTCGAGTTTTTGACGGTGTACTGAGATTTCCAAGCTGCCATTTTTACATTATTTGCTTCGTAATATTGGGTCAGCTGTATATGAATATTGAAAATTAGTACATATATGTAGAAAAGTCCATAGAATCGAATGATGTAATGTGTATCAATGTATCTTTCACCGTTAATTAGTTATACTCCGCCAAAGTTAAAAAAACTTGTAAGATTCCTAATCAAAATAAAAATTGGTATCTTGTAAAGTAAGGCCCTTGGAATTTTTTAATTATTTTTCCCGTAATCAGCGGGTCAGAATTAAGGGAATAAAATACTTTTTAGAAAAATACAGGCTGGTCGAGTTTTTGACGGTGTACTGAGATTTTCAAGCTGCCATTTTTACATTATTTGCTTCGTAATATTGGGTCAGCTGTATATGACCATTGAAAATTAGTACATATATGTAGAAAAATCCATAGAATCGAATGGTGTTACGTGCATCAATGTATCTTTTACCGTTAATTAGTTATACTCCGCCAAAGTTAAAAAAACTTGTAAGATTCCTAATCGAAATAAAAATTGGTATCTTGTAAATTAAGGCCCTTGGAATTTTTTAATTATTTTTCCCGTAATCAGCGGGTCAGAATTAAGGGAATAAAATACTTTTTAGAAGAATACAGGCTGGTCGAGTTTTTGACAGTGTACTGAGATTTCCAAGCTGCCATTTTTACATTATTTGCTTCGTAATATTGGGTCAGCAGTATATGAATATTGAAAATTAGTACATATATGTAGAAAAATCCATAGAATCGAATGGTGTTACGTGCATCAATGTATCTTTTACCGTTAATTAGTTATACTCCGCCAAAGTTAAAAAAACTTGTAAGATTCCTAATCAAAATAAAAATTGGTATCTTGTAAATTAAGGCCCTTGGAATTTTTTAATTATTTTTCCCGTAATCAGCGGGTCAGAATTAAGGGAATAAAATACTTTTTAGAAGAATACAGGCTGGTCGAGTTTTTGACAGTGTACTGAGATTTCCAAGCTGCCATTTTTACATTATTCGCTTCGTAATATTGGGTCAGCAGTATATGAATATTGAAAATTAGTACATATATGTAGAAAAATCCATAGAATAGAATGGTGTTACGTGCATCAATGTATCTTTTACCGTTAATTAGTTATACTCCGCCAAAGTTAAAAAAACTTGTAAGATTCCTAATCAAAATAAAAATTGGTATCTTGTAAATTAAGGCCCTTGGAATTTTTTAATTATTTTTCCCGTAATCAGCGGGTCAGAATTAAGGGAATAAAATACTTTTTAGAAAAATACAGGCTGGTCGAGTTTTTGACGGTGTACTGAGATTTCCAAGCTGCCATTTTTACATTATTTGCTTCGTAATATTGGGTCAGCTGTATATGAATATTGAAAATTAGTACATATATGTAGAAAAGTCCATAGAATCGAATGGTGTTACGTGCATCAATGTATCTTTTACCGTTAATTAGTTATACTCCGCCAAAGTTAAAAAAACTTGTAAGATTCCTAATCAAAATAAAAATTGGTATCTTGTAAATTAAGGCCCTTGGAATTTTTTAATTATTTTTCCCGTAATCAGCGGGTCAGAATTAAGGGAATAACATACTTTCTAGAAAAATACAGGCTGGTCGAGTTTTTGACGGTGTACTGAGATTTCCAAGCTGCTATTTTTACATTATTTGCTTCGTAATATTGGGTCAGCTGTATATGACCATTGAAAATTAGTACATATATGTAGAAAAATCCATAGAATCGAATGGTGTTACGTGCATCAATGTATCTTTTACCGTTAATTAGTTATACTCCGCCAAAGTTAAAAAAACTTGTAAGATTCCTAATCAAAATAAAAATTGGTATCTTGTAAATTAAGGCCCTTGGAATTTTTTAATTATTTTTCCCGTAATCAGCGGGTCAGAATTAAGGGAATAAAATACTTTTTAGAAGAATACAGGCTGGTCGAGTTTTTGACAGTGTACTGAGATTTCCAAGCTGCCATTTTTACATTATTTGCTTCGTAATATTGGGTCAGCAGTATATGAATATTGAAAATTAGTACATATATGTAGAAAAATCCATAGAATCGAATGGTGTTACGTGCATCAATGTATCTTTTACCGTTAATTAGTTATACTCCGCCAAAGTTAAAAAAACTTGTAAGATTCCTAATCAAAATAAAAATTGGTATCTTGTAAAGTAAGGCCCTTGGAATTTTTTAATTATTTTTCCCGTAATCAGCGGGTCAGAATTAAGGGAATAAAATACTTTTTAGAAAAATACAGGCTGGTCGAGTTTTTGACGGTGTACTGAGATTTCCAAGCTGCCATTTTTACATTATTTGCTTCGTAATATTGGGTCAGCTGTATATGAATATTGAAAATTAGTACATATATGTAGAAAAGTCCATAGAATCGAATGGTGTAATGTGCATCAATGTATCTTTTACCGTTAATTAGTTATACTCCGCCAAAGTTAAAAAAACTTGTAAGATTCCTAATCAAAATAAAAATTAGTATCTTGTAAATTAAGGCCCTTGGAATTTTTTAATTATTTTTCCCGTAATCAGCGGGTCAGAATTAAGGGAATAAAATACTTTTTAGGAAAATACAGGCTGGTCGAGTTTTTGCCGGTGTACTGAGATTTCCAAGCTGCCATTTTTACATTATTTGCTTCGTAATATTGGGTCAGCTGTATATGAATATTGAAAATTAGTACATATATGTAGAAAAGTCCATAGAATCGAATGGTGTAATGTGCATCAATGTATCTTTCACCGTTAATTAGTTATACTCAGCCAAAGTTAAAAAACTTGTAAGATTCCTAATCAAAATAAAAATTGGTATCTTGTAAAGTAAGGCCCTTGGAATTTTTTAATTATTTTTCCCGTAATCAGCGGGTCAGAATTAAGGGAATAAAATACTTTTTAGAAAAATACAGGCTGGTCGAGTTTTTGACGGTGTACTGAGATTCCCAAGCTGCCATTTTTACATTATTTGCTTCGTAATATTGGGTCAGGTGTATATGAATATTAAAAATTAGTACATATATGTAGAAAAGTCCATAGAATCGAATGGTGTAATGTGCATCAATGTATCTTTTACCGTTAATTAGTTATACTCCGCCAAAGTTAAAAAAACTTGTAAGATTCCTAATCAAAATAAAAATTGGTATCTTGTAAAGTAAGGCCCTTGGAATTTTTTAATTATTTTTCCCGTAATCAGCGGGTCAGAATTAAGGGAATAAAATACTTTTTAGGAAAATACAGGCTGGTCGAGTTTTTGCCGGTGTACTGAGATTTCCAAGCTGCCATTTTTACATTATTTGCTTCGTAATATTGGGTCAGCTGTATATGAATATTGAAAATTAGTACATATATGTAGAAAAGTCCATAGAATCGAATATTGTAATGTGCATCAATGTATCTTTCACCGTTAATTAGTTATACTCAGCCAAAGTTAAAAAAACTTGTAAGATTCCTAATCAAAATAAAAATTGGTATCTTGTAAAGTAAGGCCCTTGGAATTTTTTAATTATTTTTCCCGTAATCAGCGGGTCAGAATTAAGGGAATAAAATACTTTTTAGAAAAATACAGGCTGGTCGAGTTTTTGACGGTGTACTGAGATTTCCAAGCTGCCATTTTTACATTATTTGCTTCGTAATATTGGGTCAGCTGTATATGAATATTGAAAATTAGTACATATATGTAGAAAAGTCCATAGAATCGAATGGTGTAATGTGCATCAATGTATCTTTTACCGTTAATTAGTTATACTCCGCCAAAGTTAAAAAAACTTGTAAGATTCCTAATCAAAATAAAAATTGGTATCTTGTAAAGTAAGGCCCTTGGAATTTTTTAATTATTTTTCCCGTAATCAGCGGGTCAGAATTAAGGGAATAAAATACTTTTTAGGAAAATACAGGCTGGTCGAGTTTTTGCCGGTGTACTGAGATTTCCAAGCTGCCATTTTTACATTATTTGCTTCGTAATATTGGGTCAGCTGTATATGAATATTGAAAATTAGTACATATATGTAGAAAAGTCCATAGAATCGAATGGTGTAATGTGCATCAATGTATCTTTCACCGTTAATTAGTTATACTCAGCCAAAGTTAAAAAAACTTGTAAGATTCCTAATCAAAATAAAAATTGGTATCTTGTAAAGTAAGGCCCTTGTAATTTTTTAATTATTTTTCCCGTAATCAGCGGGTCAGAATTAAGGGAATAAAATACTTTTTAGAAAAATACAGGCTGGTCGAGTTTTTGACGGTGTACTGAGATTTCCAAGCTGCCATTTTTACATTATTTGCTTCGTAATATTGGGTCAGCTGTATATGAACATTGAAAATTAGTACATATGTAGAAAAGTCCATAGAATCGAATGGTGTAACGAGCATCAATGTATCTTTTACCGTTAATTAGTTATACTCCGCCAAAGTTAAAAAAACTTGTAAGATTCCTAATCAAAATAAAAATTGGTATCTTGTAAAGTAAGGCCCTTGGAATTTTTTAATTATTTTTCCCGTAATCAGCGTGTCAGAATTAAGGGAATAAAATACTTTTTAGAAAAATACAGGCTGGTCGAGTTTTTGACGGTGTACTGAGATTTCCAAGCTGCCATTTTTACATTATTTGCTTCGTAATATTGGGTCAGCTGTATATGAATATTGAAAATTAGTACATATATGTAGAAAAGTCCATAGAATCGAATGGTGTAATGTGCATCAATGTATCTTTCACCGTTAATTAGTTATACTCAGCCAAAGTTAAAAAAACTTGTAAGATTCCTAATCAAAATAAAAATTGGTATCTTGTAAAGTAAGGCCCTTGGAATTTTTTAATTATTTTTCCCGTAATCAGCGGGTCAGAATTAAGGGAATAAAATACTTTTTAGAAAAATACAGGCTGGTCGAGTTTTTGACGGTGTACTGAGATTTCCAAGCTGCCATTTTTACATTATTTGCTTCGTAATATTGGGTCAGCTGTATATGAATATTGAAAATTAGTACATATATGTAGAAAAGTCCATAGAATCGAATGGTGTAATGTGCATCAATGTATCTTTTACCGTTAATTAGTTATACTCCGCCAAAGTTAAAAAAACTTGTAAGATTCCTAATCAAAATAAAAATTGGTATCTTGTAAAGTAAGGCCCTTGGAATTTTTTAATTATTTTTCCCGTAATCAGCGGGTCAGAGTTAAGGGAATAAAATACTTTTTAGCAAAATACAGGCTGGTCGAGTTTTTGACGGTGTACTGAGATTTCCAAGCTGCCATTTTTACATTATTTGCTTCGTAATATTGGGTCAGCTGTATATGAATATTGAAAATTAGTACATATATGTAGAAAAGTCCATAGAATCGAATGGTGTAATGTGCATCAATGTATCTTTTACCGTTAATTAGTTATACTCCGCCAAAGTTAAAAAAACTTGTAAGATTCCTAATCAAAATAAAAATTGGTATCTTGTAAATTAAGGCCCTTGGAATTTTTTAATTATTTTTCCCGTAATCAGCGGGTCAGAGTTAAGGGAATAAAACACTTTTTAGAAAAATACAGGCTGGTCGAGTTTTTGACAGTGTACTGAGATTTCCAAGCTGCCATTTTTACATTATTTGCTTCGTAATATTGGGTCAGCTGTATATGAATATTGAAAATTAGTACATATATGTAGAAAAGTCCATAGAATCGAATGGTGTAATGTGTATCAATGTATCTTTCACCGTTAATTAGTTATACTCAGCCAAAGTTAAAAAAACTTGTAAGATTCCTAATCAAAATAAAAATTGGTATCTTGTAAAGTAAGGCCCTTGGAATTTTTTAATTATTTCTCCCGTAATCAGCGGGTCAGAATTAAGGGAATAAAATACTTTTTAGAAAAATACAGGCTGGTCGAGTTTTTGACGGTGTACTGAGATTTCCAAGCTGCCATTTTTACATTATTTGCTTCGTAATATTGGGTCAGCTGTATATGAATATTGAAAATTAGTACATATATGTAGAAAAGTCCATAGAATCGAATGGTGTAATGTGCATCAATGTATCTTTCACCGTTAATTAGTTATACTCCGCCAAAGTTAAAAAAACTTGTAAGATTCCTAATCAAAATAAAAATTGGTATCTTGTAAATTAAGGCCCTTGGAATTTTTTAATTATTTTTCCCGTAATCAGCGTGTCAGAATTAAGGAAATAAAATACTTTTTAGGAAAATACAGGCTGGTCGAGTTTTTGCCGGTGTACTGAGATTTCCAAGCTGCCATTTTTACATTATTTGCTTCGTAATATTGGGTCAGCTGTATATGAACATTGAAAATTAGTACATATATGTAGAAAAGTCCATAGAATCGAATGGTGTAACGAGCATCAATGTATCTTTTACCGTTAATTAGTTATACTCCGCCAAAGTTAAAAAAAAACTTGTAAGATTCCTAATCAAAATAAAAATTGGTATCTTGTAAAGTAAGGCCCTTGGAATTTTTAAATAATTTTTCCCGTAATCAGCGTGTCAGAATTAAGGGAATAAAATACTTTTTAGGAAAATACAGGCTGGTCGAGTTTTTGCCGGTGTACTGAGATTTCCAAGCTGCCATTTTTACATTATTTGCTTCGTAATATTGGGTCAGCTGTATATGAACATTGAAAATTAGTACATATATGTAGAAAAGTCCATAGAATCGAATGGTGTAACGAGCATCAATGTATCTTTTACCGTTAATTAGTTATACTCCGCCAAAGTTAAAAAAAAACTTGTAAGATTCCTAATCAAAATAAAAATTGGTATCTTGTAAAGTAAGGCCCTTGGAATTTTTAAATAATTTTTCCCGTAATCAGCGTGTCAGAATTAAGGGAATAAAATACTTTTTAGGAAAATACAGGCTGGTCGAGTTTTTGCCGGTGTACTGAGATTTTAAACTGCCATTTTTACATTATTTGCTTCGTAATATTGGGTCAGCTGTATATGAACATTGAAAATTAGTACATATATGTAGAAAAGTCCATAGAATCAAATGGTGTAACGAGCATCAATGTATCTTTTACCGTTAATTAGTTATACTCCGCCAAAGTTAAAAAAAAACTTGTAAGATTCCTAATCAAAATAAAAATTGGTATCTTGTAAAGTAAGGCCCTTGGAATTTTTAAATAATTTTTCCCGTAATCAGCGGGTCAGAATTAAGGGAATAAAATACTTTTTAGAAAAATACAGGCTGGTCGAGTTTTTGACGGTGTACTGAGATTTCCAAGCTGCCATTTTTACATTATTTGCTTCGTAATATTGGGTCAGCTGTATATGAATATTGAAAATTAGTACATATATGTAGAAAAGTCCATAGAATCGAATGGTGTAATGTGCATCAATGTATCTTTCACCGTTAATTAGTTATACTCAGCCAAAGTTAAAAAAACTTGTAAGATTCCTAATCAAAATAAAAATTGGTATCTTGTAAAGTAAGGCCCTTGGAATTTTTTAATTATTTCTCCCGTAATCAGCGGGTCAGAATTAAGGGAATAAAATACTTTTTAGAAAAATACAGGCTGGTCGAGTTTTTGACGGTGTACTGAGATTTCCAAGCTGCCATTTTTACATTATTTGCTTCGTAATATTGGGTCAGCTGTATATGAATATTGAAAATTAGTACATATATGTAGAAAAGTCCATAGAATCGAATGGTGTAATGTGCATCAATGTATCTTTTACCGTTAATTAGTTATACTCCGCCAAAGTTAAAAAAACTTGTAAGATTCCTAATCAAAATAAAAATTGGTATCTTGTAAATTAAGGCCCTTGGAATTTTTAAATTATTTTTCCCGTAATCAGCGTGTCAGAATTAAGGAAATAAAATACTTTTTAGGAAAATACAGGCTGGTCGAGTTTTTGCCGGTGTACTGAGATTTCCAAGCTGCCATTTTTACATTATTTGCTTCGTAATATTGGGTCAGCTGTATATGAACATTGAAAATTAGTACATATATGTAGAAAAGTCCATAGAATCGAATGGTGTAACGAGCATCAATGTATCTTTTACCGTTAATTAGTTATACTCCGCCAAAGTTAAAAAAAAACTTGTAAGATTCCTAATCAAAATAAAAATTGGTATCTTGTAAAGTAAGGCCCTTGGAATTTTTAAATAATTTTTCCCGTAATCAGCGTGTCAGAATTAAGGGAATAAAATACTTTTTAGGAAAATACAGGCTGGTCGAGTTTTTGCCGGTGTACTGAGATTTCCAAGCTGCCATTTTTACATTATTTGCTTCGTAATATTGGGTCAGCTGTATATGAACATTGAAAATTAGTACATATATGTAGAAAAGTCCATAGAATCGAATGGTGTAACGAGCATCAATGTATCTTTTACCGTTAATTAGTTATACTCCGCCAAAGTTAAAAAAAAACTTGTAAGATTCCTAATCAAAATAAAAATTGGTATCTTGTAAAGTAAGGCCCTTGGAATTTTTAAATAATTTTTCCCGTAATCAGCGTGTCAGAATTAAGGGAATAAAATACTTTTTAGGAAAATACAGGCTGGTCGAGTTTTTGCCGGTGTACTGAGATTTTAAACTGCCATTTTTACATTATTTGCTTCGTAATATTGGGTCAGCTGTATATGAACATTGAAAATTAGTACATATATGTAGAAAAGTCCATAGAATCGAATGGTGTAACGAGCATCAATGTATCTTTTACCGTTAATTAGTTATACTCCGCCAAAGTTAAAAAAAAACTTGTAAGATTCCTAATCAAAATAAAAATTGGTATCTTGTAAAGTAAGGCCCTTGGAATTTTTAAATAATTTTTCCCGTAATCAGCGGGTCAGAATTAAGGGAATAAAATACTTTTTAGAAAAATACAGGCTGGTCGAGTTTTTGACGGTGTACTGAGATTTCCAAGCTGCCATTTTTACATTATTTGCTTCGTAATATTGGGTCAGCTGTATATGAATATTGAAAATTAGTACATATATGTAGAAAAGTCCATAGAATCGAATGGTGTAATGTGCATCAATGTATCTTTCACCGTTAATTAGTTATACTCAGCCAAAGTTAAAAAAACTTGTAAGATTCCTAATCAAAATAAAAATTGGTATCTTGTAAAGTAAGGCCCTTGGAATTTTTTAATTATTTTTCCCGTAATCAGCGGGTCAGAATTAAGGGAATAAAATACTTTTTAGAAAAATACAGGCTGGTCGAGTTTTTGACGGTGTACTGAGATTTCCAAGCTGCCATTTTTACATTATTTGCTTCGTAATATTGGGTCAGCTGTATATGAATATTGAAAATTAGTACATATATGTAGAAAAGTCCATAGAATCGAATGGTGTAATGTGCATCACTGTATCTTTTACCGTTAATTAGTTATACTCCGCCAAAGTTAAAAAAACTTGTAAGATTCCTAATCAAAATAAAAATTGGTATCTTGTAAATTAAGGCCCTTGGAATTTTTTAATTATTTTTCCCGTAATCAGCGTGTCAGAATTAAGGGAATAAAATACTTTTTAGGAAAATACAGGCTGGTCGAGTTTTTGCCGGTGTACTGAGATTTCCAAGCTGCCATTTTTACATTATTTGCTTCGTAATATTGGGTCAGCTGTATATGAACATTGAAAATTAGTACATATATGTAGAAAAGTCCATAGAATCGAATGGTGTAACGAGCATCAATGTATCTTTTACCGTTAATAAGTTATACTCCGCCAAAGTTAAAAAAAAACTTGTAAGATTCCTAATCAAAATAAAAATTGGTATCTTGTAAAGTAAGGCCCTTGGAATTTTTAAATAATTTTTCCCGTAATCAGCGTGTCAGAATTAAGGGAATAAAATACTTTTTAGGAAAATACAGGCTGGTCGAGTTTTTGCCGGTGTACTGAGATTTCCAAGCTGCCATTTTTACATTATTTGCTTCGTAATATTGGGTCAGCTGTATATGAACATTGAAAATTAGTACATATATGTAGAAAAGTCCATAGAATCGAATGGTGTAACGAGCATCAATGTATCTTTTACCGTTAATTAGTTATACTCCGCCAAAATTAAAAAAAAACTTGTAAGATTCCTAATCAAAATAAAAATTGGTATCTTGTAAAGTAAGGCCCTTGGAATTTTTAAATAATTTTTCCCGTAATCAGCGTGTCAGAATTAAGGGAATAAAATACTTTTTAGGAAAATACAGGCTGGTCGAGTTTTTGCCGGTGTACTGAGATTTCCAAGCTGCCATTTTTACATTATTTGCTTCGTAATATTGGGTCAGCTGTATATGAACATTGAAAATTAGTACATATATGTAGAAAAGTCCATAGAATCGAATGGTGTAACGAGCATCAATGTATCTTTTACCGTTAATTAGTTATACTCCGCCAAAGTTAAAAAAAAACTTGTAAGATTCCTAATCAAAATAAAAATTGGTATCTTGTAAAGTAAGGCCCTTGGAATTTTTAAATAATTTTTCCCGTAATCAGCGGGTCAGAATTAAGGGAATAAAATACTTTTTAGAAAAATACAGGCTGGTCGAGTTTTTGACGGTGTACTGAGATTTCCAAGCTGCCATTTTTACATTATTTGCTTCGTAATATTGGGTCAGCTGTATATGAATATTGAAAATTAGTACATATATGTAGAAAAGTCCATAGAATCGAATGGTGTAATGTGCATCAATGTATCTTTCACCGTTAATTAGTTATACTCAGCCAAAATTAAAAAAACTTGTAAGATTCCTAATCAAAATAAAAATTGATATCTTGTAAAGTAAGGCCCTTGGAATTTTTTAATTATTTTTCCCGTAATTAGCGGGTCAGAATTAAGGGGATAAAATACTTTTTAGAAAAATACAGGCTGGTCGAGTTTTTGACGGTGTACTGAGATTTCCAAGCTGCCATTTTTACATTATTTGCTTCGTAATATTGGGTCAGCTGTATATGAATATTGAAAATTAGTACATAAATGTAGAAAAGTCCATAGAATCGAATGGTGTAATGTGCATCAATGTATCTTTCACCGTTAATTAGTTATACTCAGCCAAAGTTAAAAAAACTTGTAAGATTCCTAATCAAAATAAAAATTGGTATCTTGTAAAGTAAGGCCCTTGGAATTTTTTAATTATTTTTCCCGTAATCAGCGGGTCAGAATTAAGGGAATAAAATACTTTTTAGAAAAATACAGGCTGGTCGAGTTTTTGACGGTGTACTGAGATTCCCAAGCTGCCATTTTTACATTATTTGCTTCGTAATATTGGGTCAGCTGTATATGAATATTGAAAATTAGTACATATATGTAGAAAAGTCCATAGAATCGAATGGTGTAATGTGCATCAATGTATCTTTTACCGTTAATTAGTTATACTCCGCCAAAGTTAAAAAAACTTGTAAGATTCCTAATCAAAATAAAAATTGGTATCTTGTAAAGTAAGGCCCTTGGAATTTTTTAATTATTTTTCCCGTAATCAGCGGGTCAGAATTAAGGGAATAAAATACTTTTTAGAAAAATACAGGCTGGTCGAGTTTTTGACGGTGTACTGAGATTTCCAAGCTGCCATTTTTACATTATTTGCTTCGTAATATTGGGTCAGCTGTATATGAATATTGAAAATTAGTACATATATGTAGAAAAGTCCATAGAATCGAATGGTGTAATGTGCATCAATGTATCTTTTACCGTTAATTAGTTATACTCCGCCAAAGTTAAAAAAACTTGTAAGATTCCTAATCAAAATAAAAATTGGTATCTTGTAAAGTAAGGCATTTGGAATTTTTTAATTATTTTTCCCGTAATCAGCGGGTCAGAATTAAGGGAATAAAATACTTTTTAGGAAAATACAGGCTGGTCGAGTTTTTGCCGGTGTACTGAG